>JAJOZX010000073.1:755000-1300000 GCA_023014485.1 Bathynomus jamesi
AAAACCCTTTAATAAAAGTTCCAGAATGGTCAAATAACTTTAATAAAAGAAAACAAAAGAGGATATACGTTTAGGAATGCTCAACAACGTTCGACATAATTCCCACCTATCTCTATACACTTTTCTAAGCGATGTTTCCAGCGTTCCAATCCATTTTTATAAAATTCAGAGTTTTTCGACTGAAACCATCTCAAAACTGCTGTTCTGGCATCTGCTATCGAGTCGAAACGCGTTCCTTTTATGTGATCCTTCAATTTTGGGAATAAAAAAAAGTCGGAAGGGGCTAGATCCGGACTGTAGGGGGGGTGAGGTATGATTTCCCATCGAAATTCCCGTAACACGGCTCTTGAGGCATTTGCAGTGTGAGCAGGTGCATTTTCGTGATGGAAAAGCACCCCGCGATGAAGTTTACCAGGTCTTTTTTCAACAAGCTTATCTTTCAGCTTCCTCAAAACATTTTCATAATATTGGGCGATGACTGTTTTTTGTCCTTCAAGAAAGTCCACTAAAATTATTCCTTCACAATCCCCAAAAATTGTAGCCATTACCTTTTTAGCTGATCTTTCTGCTTTAAATTTGATTGGGCCATCTGATCCTCTTGGGAGCCATTGTTTTGACTGAACTTTGCTTTCCGGATCATACTGATAAATCCAGGTTTCATCCCCTGTTACAAGTCTATGCATAAAACAATCTTCATGAACTTCCATTCGATTCAAAAGATCAACAGAAAGACTAGCCCTTTGGTCAAACTGTTCTTGGCGCAACGCTTTAGGCACTCACCGAGCAGAAAGTTTGCTAAGTTCTAAGGTATCCACCAAAATGGAATGAGCAGAACCACGAGAGATACCAACCTCATTGGCTATTATTTCACAGGAAATTCGACGATCTTTTTCGACTAGTGACCGAACAGCAGCAACAGTTTCTTCATTAATTGATGTTGATGGCCTTCCACTCCTTTGGTTATCATTAAGAACCTCTTGACCCGTTTTGAATCTTTTGATCCAGTCATAAACGACTGATTTCTTAGGTGCTTCATCTCCATAAACTTCACGTAAGGCATCAAGTATTTGTGGTGGTTTCCATTTAAGTTTTGTTAGGAATTTAATGTTAGCTCTCCACTCGAATTTTGAGATTTCCGTTGCCATGAAAAATAGGGTTCTTTTTAACTCCGTCTTAAAGCACTGTCAAGGTTGTGTAAGTCTTAGCATGGCCTAATATGTATGAAGGTCCAAATTCGTGTCAAAACAAGAATTCATTAAATTCTGATTTGAAATGATTGAATTATTAAACTTTTCCGGAAACTTTTTGGATTCCCCTCGTATATAAATAAATAAATTAAACATCTGGCAACCCCCCCCATATATAAATAATTGAAATAAATAGTGCTCTCTGGCAACCCCCGACCTTCTACATAACAGATATTGGTACTCTGAGCTCTCATTATGCGTCTGGTGGAGCCATGCGAAACACACACACACACACACTCTCTCTCTCTCTCTCTGGTTAGGTATACCGCTTTGGGGGTTGAGACCGTTCCAACTTCTCCCCCAAAGACTCTCCTCCTGCGTTCTCTCTCTTAAGTTAGGTATACCCCTTTGGGGGGTGAGGCCATACCACCTTCTCCCCCAAAGCTCCCCCTTCATGCAACTTGGGGGTATCCTCTACCCCCTTGTTGCATAACCCCATCCCCTTCATGCAACTTGGTGGGGACTAACCCCACCCCCTTGTTGCATAACCCCATCCCCTTCATGCAACTTGGTGGGGACTAACCCCACCCCCTTGTTGCGATACCCTCTCCCTTTGCAACATTACCCTATTCCCATCTGCAACATTGATCAACATGGCAATTGCATTCTCCCATTTTGCGCCCATTCTACTCAGTACTTCCCTTTCACTCACCACAATATTATCTAAAGTATTACCATTATCGAAAGGTATTATGTCTATGACCGTGGGGTGATTCGTTACATCTTCTATTGTAAAAATTGACGTAAAAAATTCGTTTAGCAGAGTATCCATTTGTTTGTTCTCGGAAACTTGCTCACCGTCAGAATTTCTCAACAGTCCTAACACGCTCTTTACCGAATTCCTATTATTAACGTATTGGAAAAATCGCTTGGTTTTCTTTGCCGTCACGAGCTATGGAAATTTCAAATCGCGCTTGGACTTTTTTATTACGATTTTCGTTTCACGCCTTAAAGTTATACAGTTGTTTCGTAACCACAAATTATCTTTATCGCACTTATGTAGCCTATAAGCCCTATCTCTACTCTTTATAATATATCCTACTCTAGAAGTAAACCACTGTTAGAAAACCTAGAAGAGGAAGAGCCATTGTTGTCCCAAGGCTATATGGTGACTAAGCTGATTGATGCGGCATTGCTTGTGTATATTAAGTTAAGGTCAGGGGCGTACCTAAAGTATTTGGCAGCTGGGGCGGATCCTTCCTTTGGCACCCCCCACAAATAATTTTAAAATTTAAACACACAGAAAAATATATTATGTTTGCAAGTAAATTTTTAAACAGTACAGTGCTATCATAAGCAAATTGGAAATAAAAAAAATGCAGGACATTAAAAATTCAGTGAACAGGTAATACTGCATTTTATTTTATACAAAAAACACAGGAAATCCAGTCTCAACGCTCAGCCTATTCTTCAAAGGTAAATAGAGAGGATTCACAGTCTTTGCTTTCGAGCCTTAATTTCTGCAAATTGATCAATGACCTCATCAAAATTCACCTTTGCATATTCATGTTCAACTGAAAGTAAAGCCAGATTTGTCAATCTTGTCTGACTCAAGGTCGAGCGAAAGAAATTTTTTATCAATTTCAATTTGGAAAAACTTCTTTCACATGAAGCAATAGACACACAGACAGTCAAAAAGAGTCTCAAACACAGTGACAAGCTTGGCAAAGATTCACAAAAATCCCATTTCACAATAAACTCCAGAAACTGCAATGCTATCCATTTCTTTGCCTCTTCAACGCTGATTTTGGCAGCTTCCAAATGCCTCCGAAGTCGTCCAATTTCCACACTGATATCTTCAGCAGAGAATTCATCGAAAATCTGAGTCAAATTTGGAATATACAGTACTTCCGAAATTCTTTTTCTGTTCCAACAACCAAAATGTTTGGCTGAATAACAACGAAGATCGACAGAATTTGATCCATTGCCTTAGAACGAATCTCCAATTCTTGATGAAAGCGATAAAGACATTCAAACAAAGGTGGGCAGTTGCGCCGCAAAAAGTTGCGGCGCAACTTGCGGCGCAACATTTTTGGTTGCGCTTGCGCTTGCGCCGCACATTTTTACAGAGTTGCGGAATTGTTTGCGGCGCAACTTATATATGCAGTTTCAAGATTAGCGCGCAACGCGCAACATTTAATATTACTTCTCTGTAAAAATAACCCAAGCGAATGTAACTTAAATATTTTTATCTGGCAACACTGCACTTCAATTGTTTACATTCAGTCACATTCTCAATGCGCCAGTATCACTGTCTGACTTTCTGTTGTTTTCGTTTATTTTTACTTTTTAGTACTAGTACTAGTATTATGGATCGTTTTGTGGTGTCTGTGGCCGACAGCACTGATTCTGCCGACCAGGACATGGACAGAGAGGTTGAAGTGACTGAGAATGTTGACAGCCGTTCCCCTGAGACTGAAGCAAGTGTCAGTGAGGTTTCCGCTTCAGGATCTGGTGCCCCTACCGTTAACCCCTGGCCTTACTTGGCCGACTTTTTTGAGTTCAAGGGTCAGGCCCAGGCACAGGGCCACACGGACAACTTCCTGTACGCGTGTGTTGATGGGCAGGTTTGGCCATGTCTTTACAGACATGGACTGCCTCTTAGCTACTGCCTTCAACCCGCAGTTTAAGCTGTCAAGATGGCCAGAGCTGGTGCCAGGAAGAGACCCGGAGGAGTTGAGGAGGACGGTCACCAGCAAAGTTGTGTCGTTGGTGGACAGGGCCAGGAAGGATGAAGAGTTCAGCAGCAGCAGCAGTGATGCGGAAGTGGTAGACAAAGGGGACTTCCTCGAGCAGCTGTACGACACAGGAGTAATCAGCAAACAGAAGAAGGAGAGCACAATGCTGGTGAACAGTTTCCTGGACCAGGGGCCGGAGAAAAATATCGCGAGGACGTGTTCACTTGCAAGGAACTGACAGACCTCTTTGTGCAGTATAACACACCCATTCCCTCAAGTGCGGCTGTAGAACGTCTGTTCTCTTTGGGGAAGGATGTTCTGAAGCCAAAACGGGCTGGACTCTCCGATCCACACTTTGAGATGCTGGTGTTCATGAAGGGGAACCTGGCTCTTATGTAGTGATTTTTTGCATTTATTATATATTGTAATAAAATATTGATATCTTTTTCTGTATCAGATATATTTTGTTTAACTTGTAAAAAGGCTTTTTATTTTAATATTATTTTATTTATTTTTCAAAAGTTGCGCGTTGCGGTTGCGCTTGCGCTTGCGGCGCAACTTTTTGAAAAGGGTTGCGCTTGCGCGTGCGGCGCAACTATTTCAGCAGAGTTGCGGTTGCGGCTGCGGCGCTACAAATATCGTTGCGCGTGCCCACCACTGCATTCAAACATAGCCCTTTTTACTTCCTCTGGCAATGTGAGACCAGCATCCTTTGCCATCTCTCCTGGCATCCTTTTTCGGAGCTTTACTCTCCCTCTTCTCTCATGGAAATGTCCATTTCCTCACACTTTGTAGTTGTATAATGAATGGCCCTCTCCACAATTTCATTGCGCTGATCTCCAAGAAACAGTTTTAGAGCTTGGAGCTTCACAATGCACTTTTCAAGGCTGATTCCAACAAACGTTCGCCTTTCGATGTAATTTTTATCAAATATTTACTTTTTCGTTTGTAAATTTTGTATTGCCAATAAAAATAAAAATTTATTTTATAGTGGAAATTAACATTAAGCTGTTGTAATAGTTCGAACATTTTAAACAAAATTTCTTACTTTGGCAAATTTTTCATTTGGTTTAAAAACTTGTACTGGTATTTCAACTCTCCCGATGGCACCCCCTTCCTGGCTGTCACCCCGGGCGGACCGCCCCCCTCGCATCCCCTTAGTACGCCACTGGTTAAGTTGTATATATGAGGGCCACTCAATGTATTTTGCCCCACCTTTTTTTTTTCCAAGTTTCCTTGTAAGTTCCACGAATTTTATACACAAGTAGTTACATACCGTTTTTACAAGTTTTTATTTTTCCACATAGTCTCCATCCTTTTCTACGGCTTTCCTCCACCTCGAAACAAGGGCCTTATTCCTTGCTGGTAAAAGTCCGCTGGGTTCCGCTGCAGCCACCTCTTAAGCTCCTCAACAACCTCATCGTCACTCTGAAACTTTCTTCCACGAATAGCATCCTTCATTGGCCCAAACAAATGGAAGTCTGAAGGTGCCATATCCAGACTGTATGGAGGGTGGGATAACACAGTCAAGCGTATTTTTGTGATGGCCTCTCTTGCAGGGCTGTGGAGCTGGAGCTGGAGCCGGAGCCAGGAGCTGGAGCTTGAAGCAATTTTGGTGAGTGGAGCTGGAGTTGGAGCTGGAGCCAGTTATTTTTGGGAAGCTGGAGCTGGAGCTGGAGCTGATAAAAAATGTGTCAGCTCCGGCTCCAGCCCAATACAAATTCTATGCTGAATTAAAGGAAGTAGAAAAATACAACCGCTCCTCTAAACTGACAGTTGACGATGTCATACCCTTATATCCAAAGATTATAAGGAATGTAGCTAGTATTGTATCAGCTCTACCACCCACACAAGTCAGTGTAGAACGCCTCTTTTCAGCACTGAGAATAGTGAAATCTGATTTAAGAGCATCAATGAAGGATGACTTAGCAGAAGCCATTTTATTTCTGAGGACAGGCATGTAATGAAGATGTATAAAAAGTAATAAAAATTATTTTAATTTTTTTAAAAGGCTACATTTTCCAAATAAACATTCTATAATACAAACGAATAAGGTTTTTTTTTTGTCTTTTTGTAAAACATTTTTTTTTGTCATGAAAGGTGTAGGTAATATTATTATTAATAAATGATAAAAAAAAGCCACAAAGGCATAGCTATAGTCATTAGAATTTAGATTAATAGCTGCAACAGGCTTTGGTCTAAATTTTAAAAAGTAGCCTGATGAATCATGTGATGGTGATGAAATGTTTTGTGTGGCTGCCTGCTATGGCCTATGAGTAGCAAGGTACAATTTCAAGAGATTTATCAATCATTAATATATGGTGAGAGGAGCTGGAGCCGGAGCCGGAGCTGGGCATAAAAAAATGCTGGAGCCGGAGCCGGAGTTGGAGCCAGAAATTTGAAAATGCTGTAGCCGGAGCCGGAGCCGGAGCTTAAGATTTTGGTGCCAGCTCCACAGCCCTGCTCTCTTGTTTGCAAACCGTTGTGTGGTCTTACGTTATCGTGCAATAGAAGAACGTCTTTCGGTTTTCTCTCCGGTCGAACTCGCTTTATACGTCTCTGGAGTCTCTGTAGGGTAACAACATATGCCTCCAAGTTGATTGTTTGTCCTTTCTTCATAATGTTCACCAGAATCACCCCTTTCATGTCCCAGAGGATGGTGCCATAACCTTTCCTGCAGAGGGAGCCATTTTGAACTTTTTCTTGCGTGAGAAGTCAGCATCTCATCCCCAGTCACAATTCGTGAAAGGAAGTCATCCCCTTCTGTCTCGTATCGAACCAACGACTCAGAAACAATTTCTTTTCTTTGGGCTATCCCAGTTGAGTATCCCAGTTGCCGAATTATCGTATTCACACTTCCTTCACTAATTCCTAGCTCCAGTGATAGCTCCTTGTATGTGACGCGCCGATCTGATCGAATGATGCTGTTAGCACGTTGCACAGTGTGAGATGTAACAGCCGATGCTGGGCGACTGCTGCGTGACTCATCATCGAGGCTGGCTCTCCGTCTCTCCGATGATGTCACATGTTTAGACCAGCGTCCAACTGTGCTTCGATCAATAACAGCATCTCCGTAAACGTTTTGTAGACGTTTGTGAATATTTCCAACTGTTTCCTTCTCTTCGGCTAAGAACTCGATAACAGCTCTCTGTTTACGACGCACATCACTGTCAGACGCCATTTTCGAAACAGCGTTAAACATCGGTTTTATACAAAGGCGATTAAAAGTAGTTTTATACAAGGAGGGGAGGTTTAAACTGGAAAAATACGGTTATGTAAAGCGCAGACAGTTCAAACTTACGACCCAAAAGACATTTCAGCCCCATAGCCTATTATTTGGCTAAGAAAAAAGGGTGGGACAAAATATATTGAGTGCCCCTAGTACATCCGTTTCATAATTGTAAGGTTGGTGAAAAATTCACGTAATTTAGAGCTAGCATTTTTAGGCTCTTGTGACATCATTATTTGGGCACTCTTGCGACATCATTTTTTGGGGGCACTGGCGCGTCCTTTCTACTCGTTTGTTGAATGCGGCATTTACAGGGCATGGTCTTATAGAGAGCTCTCTTACCCTTCAGTTTGGTTGTTTAGATACAAGATTGTTGCATCGTGCAATGGTGCAGGTTGTGTTGTTGCAAGGTTTAGAAAGAAAACCATAAATAGTGTCCCTTTTGTTTTTTTCTTAATTTTATGCAGCTGAGACCTAAGGTAGGCCCACATCGAGTCAGCAACCCTAAGGTAGGACCTAATAGGACCTCCAAGTCCGTAAGTTTGTTTTAGTCTAGCTTAACTTGGACTGTAGGTTGAAGTGGCCCATCAGAGCTTGGCCGTTGAAGGCTCAGTAGGGATTCTGAACCCAATCAAAATAAATAAAAAATAACATGGTTCTTTGAACCGGATTCTAGCCCAAGACTGAGTCAGTAACTATTTTTCGGCAAAGTTCTGATTGTGCAAATTATAGCTTAATCCTATATGAACAGAATTTTCTGTAGGGTTAAGTTATAAATGCGTGTATATGAAAGGTTAGAAATTTGTAACAGTTGTCCATGTAGGGTTAAGTTAGGCCTGGACAGGTTGAGCATAATTGAGTTAAGGTCCCAGGGTGGAAAGTTTGGTCGCCCAATTGCGAAACTTGGCCGCTAGTCTGTCGTTGTTTTGGGCCTACATTTTTACCGGTTTGGTTAATTATAGTTTTATTGTTCGTAGGCGAAAGATGCTGACTTCAATGCGCCATTTATTTGGGTGGAAAATTTGGTATTCCATACTGGTAGTTGGTCAGTACCCTAAACAAGCAATTCAGTTTATTTGAAAAAAGGCAAATTTTGAGTTTGGTCAGTTTGGTTAAGTATTTTCGCCAATTCAGTTTATTTGGCATTGAGCCCAATTGTTTGTTTGCATTGACGATGAGTGCAGCTGAATTGAACAAGTTTAGAAAAAGGAGAAGCGCCTACAAACGTCTAATTACAGAGGTTATTGCCACTATAGATTCTGCCATAGAACAAGAGAATTTAAGCTTAGTGATTGCGCAGCTTTCCATATTAGAAACTAAAAAGGTTGCTCTAAGCGAAGTAAATGTTAAAATTGAGGCTCTTATAGTAGAGGATGAAATGGAAAATGAAATAATTTACTTTGAAGAGATTATTGATGACATAATTAAAGCATGCCACAGCTTAGCATCTCAGTACAGTTAGAGACCATGTCTAATAATGAAAGAGCTCTCATCAATCAATGTTTGTGAATTTAAGGTTAACAGATCTGCAGTTCAATTACCGAGGCTTGTACACAAAACATTTTCTGGGAGTATTCAGGAATGGCAAGGATGGGTAGACAGTTTTCAGTCAACAGTTCATTCTAGTCAAATGTTAAGTGCGATGGAGAAGTTTAATTATTTGCAGTTTCTCTTGGAAGGGGAGGCAGCAAAGACAATAGCAGGATTAGCATTAACAGAGTCCAATTATAATGTGGCTTGGGATATATTATAATCCCAATAGTGTCAAGGAGTTACGGCAGTTATATGATGAATTTGAAGTTAGAACTAGGTCCCTGGACAACTTGGGTGTAGAAATGGAAAGGTATGGTGTAATGTTGGTCACTATACTGGAGTCTAAATTGCCTAGCTCAATTCTGCTTGAATTAAGTAGGGGACACTCTACATAACATGTGTACATCCTCCTTCAGCAGATGTTAAGCCTTTTAGGTACAAAATCAGCAAGACGAGAGAGAATTGAGTTTGCACAGTTGAATGTTAAACAAGGGGACAAAAGCAGGCACAGCACCAAAGTTTCTACAAAAAGGAATAGCCCAGGTACAGTGTCAGCTCTACATGCATCCTCTGAGAATAAATTAAAGGGAATCAAGGAATGCATATTTTGCGAAGGCAACCACAAGTCATATAAATGTGAAGTGGCTGAGGCTTTACCTGTTGAGTAGAGAAAGACCAGGGTAACTAAGTCCACAGCATGTTTTAAATGTTTTTTGAAAAGTCACAGAGCAAGGTTTTGTAAGTTTAAAATTTTGTGCAAAAAATGCCATGGCCGGCATCAGCCATTATTGTGTGAAAACACTCCTAGTAGGCCTACCCCTGAAGTAGAGACATCAATGGCACATGCCACTGCTATGAAAGGGAGTAAAAGTAAAGGGGGATTATTGCAAACAGCTGCAGCATTATTAATTGGGAATGATGGAGAAGCTACTGTAAGAGTGTTGTTTGATAGTGGTAGCCAGTGTAGCTTTATTAAGACCAGAATTTCCAGAAATTTTAAGTTTAAAGAACTTAAGAGGGAAAATTTAAGAATTTCTGCGTTTGGGGGTTCAGTTTAAAACCGAACCAAAGTTAAGAAGGTAGAAGTTCTGGTTAAGGGGTTGTTACCACAAAGTCCCACTATCAAGGTCCAAGCTGTAGAGATTGAGAAACTTTGTGCTCCACTCATTATTTGTTTAGATATGGCATGTGTCCAAGAATTGCAAGTTAAAGGAATTAATTTGGGCAATAATAATGTAGTGCCTTGCACCACAAGATTATTCTTTATTAGTGAAAACTGCCACAAATTGGCATGAGTGAATTATTTAAATCTAAATAAATAAATACAAGTTAAATGTCTAGTGATCAAATTTAATTCTTAAGAATTCAGTGTGGTGTGACTAGACATGAATGGGCTTTTAAGGATTATTTTGGCTTGTTGGTAAAATTGTGGAGTAAACACAAACTTATGTGAAACGACAACACAAAGGACGCTGTTCACACATCATATTATTCGAAAGCATCGCGCCAGCAAGCAAAGTTCCTTTGTGACAAGGTTGTCATTGTGGCTATTATTAGGTTGCATTATTATTACTATATTATTATTACTATATTATTATTACTACTATTATTATTACTACTATTATTATTATTATTATTCCTATTATTTGTATTATTGCATATTCATTATTATAATCAGTATTATTTGCAGACTGTTATATATTAGCCAAACGGGCCATTATTTAATCTCACCATTATAAGTCCATCAAAGTTGTTACGGGTAAAAATCCCCTTTGCATATACTCATTAATTGTTGTCAATAAAATATAAAAATTCATATTGATTTAATAATCAGTCCTTCCCTTCTTTTATTAAAATTAACTTTGCGCCGCACTGCTGGATGCTAATCTAGCATTAGGGCGCTGGTGACCCTGGCATTTAGTTAATTATCTACGTAAACTTGTAAAGGTCCATAATAAAAAAACCGGACTCTTACAATTGGTAACCTCCTGGAGTGACCAAACACCGTAATTTATGCAAAAAAAAAAAAAAAAAAATTTCTAAGTTTTTTCTCAATTTTTGTCAATATATTCAGTCTGCATCTATAATTTTATTAAATTCATTAGTACTAAGCACTCACCTGTACTGCAAGTGTATTCTATTGCAAAATATATTCCTTTTATTTTGCCTTTTTATAAAATCAGCGTTTTCTAGTTTTTTTAGTGCAAATTTACTTATATTTTGCAAATAGCCCATACGCAGACTATTTTTCTGCTAATATTGGGCTACATCCTAAAAAAAAATTTTTTTTTACTTCTATTTTGCAAACAGCCTATACGCAGACTATTTTTCTGCTAATATTGGGCTACATCATCATAAAAAAAAAAAAAAAAAAAAAAAAAAAAAAAAAAATTCACGTAACTTTTTGTTATTGGCATTCATAACTCTAATTGAGTCTCATACTCAACCAAGCTTACCTGAAGCCATTATTTACATTCAACAACATTTGTTGAAATCTTGTCAGTTTGTGACACATTTTAATTTTTTTTTAGTACCTTGTAACAAATAATAGCCACAATGACCAATAACAACCTAGGGTCATCCAACGGTGGTACTCCAAATTCACCACCAATAACGGACTTTCTCACAATGTATCAACCTACCACTCCACAATTCACCGCTGAAGAGCCTGGAATCTTTGTGAGTCAACTGCGGGATTATTTCGAGATAAAAGGAGTTACGGACCCACGAACCAAGTTCCTTGTCACAAAGAACCTCCTGCCTACACTAGTATACAAAGTAGTGCGGGATGTAACTCTATTGCCTCCGTCTGACCAAGCTTTTGAGAGCCTCCTCAGCGAGTTAGTCAGGAGACTCGGCCAATCAGAAGAAGAGCGACTCAATGCTCTACTCAAGGACCAAGTTCTTGGGGATCAAAAGCCAACAGCCTTCCTGAGACAGCTGCAAGACCTGGCTGGAGAGACCAATGAAGACGATAAAAACTCACCCTTAATGCGACGCCGCTTCCTCAATGGTCTCCCTACTGCCCTACGGCCAATGCTCCGTTGTATGCCAGATGATACAGATCTCCTCACTATGGCCAAAATAGCTGATAAGATGATGATTGAAATCCACCTTGGCCAAGTAGATAACCACACCCATCACCCCCAAATCTGTGCCACGCAGGACGACAATCTGAGTCCGGCTGCACAAGGTCTTAAAGTATCCAACGAAATTCTACGAACACTTAAAGATGAATTTAAAGCTCTCCGAATAGAGCTAGTTAACAACAGGGAACGAGAGAGAAGTTCTTCAAGACGAGGACGACCCTCTGGTCCAATTAGAGCCTCCCAATATGAACCTGGACAACGCGGGCAGTACTTGTAGTGCCTTGCACCACAAGATTATTCTTTATTAGTGAAAACTGCCACAAATTGGCATGAGTGAATTATTTAAATCTAAATAAATAAATACAAGTTAAATGTCTAGTGATCAAATTTAATTCTTAAGAATTCAGTGTGGTGTGACTAGACATGAATGGGCTTTTAAGGATTATTTTGGCTTGTTGGTAAAATTGTGGAGTAAACACAAACTTATGTGAAACGACAACACAAAGGACGCTGTTCACACATCATATTATTCGAAAGCATCGCGCCAGCAAGCAAAGTTCCTTTGTGACAAGGTTGTCATTGTGGCTATTATTAGGTTGCATTATTATTACTATATTATTATTACTATATTATTATTACTATATTATTATTACTATATTATTATTACTACTATTATTATTATTATTATTCCTATTATTTGTATTATTTGTATTATTGCATATTCATTATTATAATCAGTATTATTTGCAGACTGTTATATATTAGCCAAACGGGCCATTATTTAATCTCACCATTATAAGTCCATCAAAGTTGTTACGGGTAAAAATCCCCTTTGCATATACTCATTAATTGTTGTCAATAAAATATAAAAATTCATATTGATTTAATAATCAGTCCTTCCCTTCTTTTATTAAAATTAACTTTGCGCCGCACTGCTGGATGCTAATCTAGCATTAGGGCGCTGGTGACCCTGGCATTTAGTTAATTATCTACGTAAACTTGTAAAGGTCCATAATAAAAAAACCGGACTCTTACAATAAGTTTGAAGGAACAGAAGATATTAATCTTTTGATTGGAGCTGACTATTATTGGGACTTCATCACTGGTAACATTGTCTGCACATCTCAAGGTCCTGTAGCTATTGAAAGTAAGCTAGGCTGGATGCTACATGGTGGCTATTGCAATGAAATGGAGGTTAAAGCTCTTTTTGTTAAGATTGAGGAGAACAGCCATGGTTTAGAAAGGCATTCGAAAGCCTTTTGGGAACTTGAATCCATTGGCATAAACGACAAACAGGAGAACCAGGCAAGTACAGTGAACAGTAATGTTTTAGAGCAATTTGAAAAAGGTACTGCGTTTAGAGATGGTTGCTATGAAGTTGGCCTCCCTTGGAAGGATTCTTGCAAACCCAAACCTTTAGCTCGTCAATAGGAGGTTGGAGACGTCATTGCACAGGCTAAGGAAAAATGATGAGTTGTTAAATGAATACGATGAGGCCATCCTAAGCTATGTAAAGGAGGGCTATGCTGAAAGGGTGCAAGGTGATATGAAGCAAGCCTTTTTGAGGATAAAGTTAAAACCAGAGGACAGAGATGCAGCAAGGTATCTGTGGGTTGATACGAAAGATTTGTTGCAAAATGAACCCAAGGTTCAAGCATATTGAATGAAGTCAGTGTTGTTTGGCCTCAGCTCCTGTCCATTTATGTTGGCAGCTACTATGCAGTACCATTTTAAGAAGTATTCTGAAGTCTCTCCTAATACTAATTGAACACATAAGGCAAAATTTTTATGTTGATGATTTGCTGTGTTCAGTGGATAATGCAGAATGGAGGCTAGAGCTATAATGAGGCTAGAGCTATAATGAGGGAGGCTGGCATGGAGCTTAAAAAATAGTAGACCAATCATTCTCAATTACAACAGTTTATGAGTTAGTCCTGTGTAGGACCTGATGCAGCAGAAAGTATTGAGGATTCTGGTATTAAGGAGTTGTGAGCAATAGACACAAAGGTGCTAGGTATTATTTGGCAGCAAGGAGAGGATTTGTTTACTTTCAATGCGAAATCTTTAGTAGAGCTGGCTGAGAATGAGACAAGGTGGACAAAACGTACAGCTCTTAGTTTGGCTTCGAAGGTCTTTGATCCTCTTGGATTCCTGACTCCATTTGTGATAAAGTAAAAAATTTGGTTTCAGAGCCTCTGGGAAATTGGACTTGGTTGGGACCAAGAGTTACCCGATCATATGGTGGTAAAGTGGAAATATTGGTTCAAAGAATTGGCACATCTTGGAGACATTGAAATCCCAAGATGGTACTGTGGAGAATTGAACAATAGTCCAGATAATTTGGAGCTGCACATCTTTTGTGATGCAGGTGAGGAAGCCTATGCAACTTGTATCTATATAAGAGCACATTCAAAGAGGAAGTAAGTTGCAGGTTGGTTGATGCAAAGAGCAGAGTAGCACCTTTGAAAAGGCTTTCTGTTCCAAGGTTGGAATTGATGGGTGCAGTTATTGCTAGTCGGCTTGCAGTTACAGTGCAAAAGTCTTTGGCCCTCTATGAAATTCCATGCTATTATTGGACAGACTCCACAATAGTTTGGCACTGGTTAAGAAGGCAGGCAAGGAAATGGAAACCATTTGTTGCCAATAGGGTGGAGGAAATTCAAGCACACACAAATCCAAAGCAATGGAAGCATTGTTCAAGCACCCAAAACCCATCTGATTTACCAACATGAGGAATTTCAGTGAAAGATCTTGCACAGTCAAGTTTGTGGTGGAATGGGCCAGAGTGGCTAAAACTTGGAAGTGAAAATTGGCCTTCTAATCAGCCTATTGTAGGAGAATGCCAGGCTGAAGAAGAATGGGTGAGTGAGATGAGAAAATGGACTGTGAACAGTTGTCAACTTATGCAGCAGGACCCCATATTGAGGCTTGAGGACATTAGCAGTCTGAAAAGCAGTGGCGGCTCGTCGGTAGGCACTGCGGAACTGCAGTACCCCTAAATTTTTTATTTACAATTGAAATAATCAAGAACAATATAAGGATGAGCTCACTGAATAACTTTTTCAATAACTTTTGAAACTTTTATTCATTGCTCAATGCTCATCCTTTTATTTCAGTAATTATTTCAACCTATTCTTAGAGACAGCACCCCTAGAATTTTTAGTCACGAGCCGCCACTGCTGAAAAGGTTGTTAAGAGTAAGGAGTAAGGAGATTCAGCAAGCCAGGCAATACTGGGTGGTATATGTGCAGAAGGAAAAATTTGATGAAGAGAGAAAATTGCTCATCAGCAGTCCATTACAGGTTCTACCAACACATTCTGCTCTCAAGGGTTTGGATGTGTTTTTGGATCAGGATTTATTGAGAGTAGGAGGTTGACAACGGTTTTCTGGGCTTCCAGGGGAGAAAAGACATCCAATTTTGCTACCTTCTCGGGGCACTTTGTGGACCTTTTGATCCTGGATACTCATCATAAGTTGTTACATGCTGGAGTTAGAGAAGTGATAATAGAGATCAGACAACAGTTTTGGATTCCCTAAATTAGACAAGTAGTGAAAAAGGTCTTGCATAGATGTGTGGTTTGCAAGCGTTGGAGTGCAAAACCTTATCATGAAAAGGTAGTTCCACTTCCAAGAGAACGGTGTGCCTATACTGCCCCATTTGATGTAGTGGGAGTAGACTTTGCAGGTCCAGTCTATGTGTATGAGCAAGGGGAGTCTAACAAAGGTTATATATGTTTTTTCACATGTGCTACCACCAGAGCAATCCATTTGGAGTTGGTAAGCAACTTAAGTAGTGATGTATTTCTTTTGGCCTTTAAAAGGTTTGTGAACAGAAGGGGTTTCCCAAATAAAATCATATTGGATAATGCAAAAACCTTCAAAAGGGCTGCAAAGGAACTCCAACAAGTTTGTCCTTGCTGAATGAGGGGGGATTCCAATCCTACTTTTCACACCATGGGGTACAGTGGGAGTTTATTGTTGAGAGAGCACCATGGTGGTGAGGATTTTGGGAAAGACGAGTGAGAAGTGTAAAGTGTCCATTAAAGAAACTTTGGCTTATGCTCATTTGAGCAAAGGAGAATTCTGCACTGTTTTGTGTGAAGTAGAAGCAACTGTGAGCAGCAGGCCTATCACCTTTGTTTATAACATTATGCAGAGCCATTGACACCAAGTCAGGGTTGCTGACTTGATGTGGGCCTACCTTAGGCCTCAGTTGCAAAATATTAAGATAAAAAATAAAAGGGGCACTATTTATGGTCTTCTTTCTAAACCTTGCAACAACACACAACCTGCACCATTGCACGATGCAACAATCTTGTATCTAATCAACCAAACTGAATTGCAAGAGAGCTCTCTATAAGACAACGCCCTGTAAGTGCCACATTCAACAAACGAGTAGAAAGGACACGCTAGTGCCCCCCAAAAAATGATGCCACAAGAGTGCCCAAACAATGATGCTACAAGAGCCCAAAAATGCCAGCTTTAAATTAAGTGAATTTTTCACTAACCTTACAATTATGAGATGGATATACACACACTTTAACTTAATATATACAAGCAATGCTGCATCAATCAGCTTAGTCATCATATCGCCTTGAGACAACAATGGATCTTCCTCTTCTAGATTTTCTAACACTCCCCACCGAAGAAGCATTGTTGTCATTTCCTTCTGCAAGTTTAGCCAAGCCTTCTCCATGAGGCTGAAACCTAAATGCTTCATCTTGACTATCTGTGTTTTCGCTGATTTCTAAAGCATAGAGTTTTTGTATAGGTCTCTTTAATTTTCCTCCTGAAGTCTTTACCAGTGCAGACCTAACTAAATTGTCTTCGCCAACAAACAACTCTTCAATTATGCCAAGCTTCCAGCATTGCCTTGATCTTTCATTCCCAATCATTACCACTTCTCCTACCTTGATACAATTTGCATTCATTGGAGCCCTTTACATTGTCTGATGGGTAATAATTGAGTTCTGGCAAGTATTCCATCTGCCACTTCTTCCATAACTGATCTTGTAGCTCTTCAAGGTACTTGAACCTTCTGGTTAACTCTTCTTGACTGCTCTGGACAGGCTGTAAGTCTTTGTTTTCATGAAATAAGATCATCATTACCACCCTCCCAAAAAAAGAGTGAAATGTAATTTGAATAAGTTTTTATTTAACAAATGCTTTTCTAGCATTTTTCTTGATGTTAATCGTTTACCACAAAGAAAATGATTTGGTGTCACTGGCTCTGCATTCTGCATACAGGGTGGATTCAGGTTGCGCGGGCCCGCGGCATATTCGTAACAGGGCCCCCTTGCCTCGGTTACGGACTTGGGCGTCGTGGTTAGGAAAAATTAAAATACAGATCGGCCATTAGTGAAGAAGTGAAAATTCCATTAAAAAAATCAAGAAATTGCTAAAAAAAAATGACAAAAATGATGAATTGCAATATAAAGATCAGTGATTACGGGTTACTAGCTCTGGCGAAAGCGTCAATAATCTACAGCGCAATGGCAACAACGGCTGCGGCAACAACCACTGTGATCGTGACGTGCACAGTGTACTTGTGCGAGTGGGGTGTGCTGCTATAGCATTCGCAGCGCGGGCCCCCGAAAGCAAGGGGCCGGCGGTATATGCCGCTTTTGCCATGTGGTTAATCCGGCCCTGCCTGCATACTGTTATAAACAAAGGTGATAGGTCTGCTGTTCACCATTGCTTCTACTTCACACAAAACAGTGCAGAATTCTTCTTTGCTCAAATGAGCATAAGCTAAAAGTTTCTTTAATGGACACTTTACACTTCTCACTAGCCTTTTCCAAAATCCTCTCCACCATGGTGCTCTCTCAACAATAAACTCCCACTGTACCCCATGGTGTGAAAAGTAGGATTGGCATCCCTCCTCTTTCAGCAAGGACCAAACTTGTTGGAGCTCCTTTGCAGCCCTTTTGAAGGTTTTTGCATTATCCAATATGATTTTATTTGGGAAACCCCTTCTGTTCACAAACCTTTTAAAAGCCAAAAGAAATACATCACTACTTAAGTTGCTTACCAACTCCAAATGGATTGCTCTGGTGGTAGCACATGTGAAAAGACATATATAACCTTTCTTAGACTCCCCTTGTTCATACACATAGACTGAACCTGCAAAGTCTACTCCCACTACATCAAATGGGGCAGTATAGACACCGTTCTCTTGGAAGTGGAGCTACCTTTTCATGATAAGGTTTTGCACTCCAACGTTTGCAAACCACACATCTATGCAAGACCTTTTTTACTACTTGTCTAATTTTGGGAATCCAAAACTGTTGTCTGATCTCTATTATCACTTCTCTAACTCCAGCATGTATCCATGTATCCAGGATCAAAAGTTCCACAAAGTGCCCCGAGAAGGTAGCAAAATTGGATGTCTTTTCTCCTCTGGAAGCCCAGAAAACCCTAGTCTACCTCCTACTCTCAATAAATCCTGATCTAAAAACATATTCAAACCCTTGAGAGAAGAATGTGTTGGTAGAACCTGTAATGGACTGCTGATGAGCAATTTTCTCTCTTCATCAAATTTTTCCTTCTGCACATATACCACCCAGTATTGCTTGGCTTGTTGAATCTTCTTACTGTTCAGAATTCCTTCCCTTCTTGTTTCTCCCTTAATGTTGTCTGTAAATCTATACACCCATGCTGTCACTCTTAACAACCTTTTCAGACTGCTAATGTCTTCAAGCCTCAATATGGGGTCCTGCTGCACAACTTGACAACTGTTCACAGTGCATTTTCTCACCTCACTCACCCATTCTTCTTCAGCCTGGCATTCTCCTACAATAGGCTGATTAGAAGGCCAATTTTCACTTCCAAGTTTTAGCCACTCTGGCCCATTCCACCACAAACTTGACTGTGCAAGATCTTTCACTGAAATTCCTCGTGTAGGTAAATCAGTTGGGATTTTGGTGCCTGGACAATGCTTTCATTGCTTTGGATCTGTGTGTACTTGAATTTCCTCCACTCTATTGGCAACAAATGGTTTCCATTTCCTTGCCTGGCTTCTTAACCAGTGCCAAACTATAGTGAAGCCTGTCCAATAATAGCTTGGAATTTCATAAAGGCCCATAAATTTGCACTGTAACTGCAAGCCGACTAGCAATGACTTCACCATTCAATTCCAACCAATGTCTCCAAGATGTGCCAATTCTTTGAAACAATATTTCCACTTTACCACCATATGATCGGGTAACTCTTGATCCCAACCAAGTCCAATTTCCCAGAGGCTCTGAAACCAAATTTTTTACTTTATCACAAATGGAGTCAGGAATCCAAAAGGATCAAAAACCTTCGAAGCCAAACTAATAGCTGTACGTTTTGTCCACCTTGTCTTATTCTCAGCCAGCTCAACTAAAGATTTCCAATTGAAAGTAAACAAATCCTCGCCTTGCTGCCAAACAATGCCTAGCTCCTTGGTGTATATTGCCCACAACTCCTTCATATCAGAATCCTCAATATTTTTCGGGGGGTCATTAGGTTGCGCTTCTATAACTCTCCTTTTTTTAGTGTCGTGGTAAAACTTCTGGTTTTCCTAATGGCGTAAAACTCGTTGTTGTAACGTTTCGTTTGGACGTAACAGATCGAAAACTGAACGAATTCTCCGGCCAATCATGAGTTTGGAAGGCGACACCCGCGTCGTTGTGAAAGGTGTTCGTCGATATTTAAACAAAAATTTATCAACACCCAGTGGCATACTAAGGGGGATGCGAGGGGGGCGTTCCGCCCGGGGTGACAGCCAGGAGGGAAGTGCCATCGGGAGAGTTGAAATACCAGTACAAATTTTCAAACCAAATAAAAATTCGCCAAAGTAAGAATTTTTTTTTAAAATGTTCGCACTATTACAACAGCTTAATGTTAATTTCCACTATAAAATAAATTTTTATTTTTATTGGCAATACAAAATTTACAAACGAAAAAGTAAATATTTGCTAAAAATTACATCGAAAGGCGAACGTTTGTTGGAATCAGCCTTGAAAAGTGCATTGTGAAGCTCCAAGCTCTAAAACTGTTTCTTGAAGATCAGCGCAATGAAATTGTGGAGAGGGCCATTCATTATACAACTACAAAGTGTGAGGAAATGGACATTTCCATGGAGAGAAGAGGGAGAGTAAAGCTCCGAAAAAGGATGCCAGGAGAGATGGCAAAGGATGCTGGTCTCACATTGCCAGAGGAAGTAAAAAGGGCTATGTTTGAATGTCTTTATCACTTTCATCAAGAATTGGAGATTCGTTCTAAGGCAATGGATCAAATTCTGTCGATCTTCGCTGTTATTCAGCCAAACATTTTGGTTGTTGCAACAGAAGAAGAACTTCGGAAGTACTGTATATTCCAAATTTGACTCAGATTTTCAATGAATTCTCTGATGAAGATATCAGTGTGGAAATTGGACGACTTCGGAGGTATTTGGAAGCTGCCAAAATCAGCGTTGAAGAGGCAAAGAAATGGACAGCATTGTAGTTTCTGGAGTTTATTGTGAAATGGGATTTTTGTGAATCTTTGCCAAGCTTGTCACTGTGTTTGAGATTCTTTTTGACTGTCTGTGTGTCTATTGCTTCATGTGAAAGAAGTTTTTCCAAATTGAAATTGATAAAAAATTTCTTTCGCTCGACCATGAGTCAGACAAGATTGACAAATCTGGCTTTACTTTCAGTTGAACATGAATATGCAAAGGTGAATTATGATGACGTCATTGATCAATTTGCAGAAATTAAGGCTCGAAAGCAAAGACTGTGAATTCCTCTCTATTTACCTTTGAAGAATAGGTTGAGCGTTGAGACTGGATTTCCTGTGTGTTTGTATAAAATAAAATGCAGTATTACTTGTTTACTGAATTTTTAATGTCCTGCATTTTTCTTATTTCCAATTTGCTTATGATAGTACTGTACTGTTTAAAAATTTACTTGCAAACATAATATATTTTTCTGTGTGTTTAAATTTAGGTACGCCCCTCCCACCACCACTTGCATTTCCTCCGCATGAGAATGACGCAAGGCCGACTTGAAAGTATGGACCATGTTTTCCGCGAGACCGTTAGTAGACGGGTGAAAAACATGAGACCGGACATATATAATGCCATTTAGGCAAGTACCATTGTCGGAAACCAGAACTACGGGTAAACACCATCGAGCGAAACAAGAAGTCGTGGAAATCGGGGAAGTTGTTGGAAAAAATTCCACCCACTTAGAGTAGGCGTCCACAATGACTAGGAAATAGGTATTATTTATAGGACCTGCATAGTCAACACAGATCCTATGCCAAGGTATAGTAGGCCATTCTCACGGATGAAGTGGACTTTTCCTTGGGAGATCTCTGTTCTCTAGGCAGTTTTGACAGGAACGAACCAATGATTCGAGTTCTCCATCTAAACCGGGCCACCAGAAATAAGCTCTCGCCAGCTCTTTCATTTTTGTTGCACCCATGTGTTCAGCGTGAAGTTCCTTCACTAAATTCTACCTGTCTTCATTCGGAGTTATGACTATGTGGCACCATAAGAGACGGCCATTTTGGAACGAGAGTCCAGACTGACGTTGATAAAAAGGCTGTAATTCACTCTCAACCTTAGTAGGCCAACCAAGTGAGCAGTAATGGATGATCCTAGACAGAATAGGGTCTGATTTTGTCCACTGCTCTATCTGTACCGCAGTTACTGGAGTGGATGGATTCCAAAAACTCCAAGTGAATCCATTCTGTAGGTATAGGTACGCATTCATTTGGATTTTCTAACCTACTTAGAGCATCAGCCGTACTTAGAAGTTTGCCTGACCGATGTACTAAATCAAATTTATCGACTTGTAGAATCAGTGCCCATCATTGAATCCTACCTGACACCATAAGTGGAATATTTTTATTAGGTGAAAATAAACCTAAAAGAGGCTTATGGTCAGTAATTAGTTTGAATTCATGACCCCATATATAGAAATGAATTTTTTTTACTGCAAATACTAAGGCTAAGGCTTCACGTTCAAGTTGTGCATATCGACTTTCAGTCACTTAGTGTTCTAGAAGCAAAACAGATAGGCCTATCTACACCATCAATGTGGTGAGATAACACTGTCCCAATTCCATAAGAACTGCTATCTGCTGAAACTACGAGAGGAAGTTTAGGATCATAATGCACTAGGAGAGTGGACTTTAGTAGTACGTCCTTGGAAGCCTCAAATGCTTTCTTTTGGGTTTTCTCCCATCTCCACTGTTCCCTAGATCGTAATAACTTATTTAGGGGTTCAAGGAAAGTCGATGCGTTAGGCAAAAATTTCCTATTAAAGTTTAGGAGACCTAAATAAGCTTGTAACTGCGTGATGTTTTGTGGAGGTGGTGCATTTTTTATTACTTCCAGTTTATCTATCGTTGGATGAATGCAGACCCGGATCTAGGGGTGGGCTATGTGGGCTGCAGCCACGGGCCTCGCATTTGAGGGGGGCCCCCAAATTTTCTACATTATTTATTTTAATTTTAGGTTTTTACATTTATTATTACATTATTTCAGATTTTTTATTGTGAGGTGAAATGTCTAAGCGATCTTACGAAAGTGGAAGTAGCAAACGAAAGAAGGCTACTGCAAAAGCTGTCTCTCTACAGAAGGTCATCGCAGAAACAAAGTCTATTAAACAGTACTTTTCGGCTACTGCCACTACGTCTGGCTCTGAAGATTCTGCTTCGCCTGTCACTGAAGGCGCTACTTCGTCTATCCATGAAGCCGCTACTTTGTCTACTATTCATGAAGCTGTTCCAGCGTCTGTCCCTGTAAATGTCCCTTCATCTACCTTGGAAACAGAAGGGGCCTCAACGTCGCAGTAATCCGAAACCGCTGATTTTGTGTTGGATGTTGGACTATGGTTGCAGCCTGTACAACCAGAGATACAAGCTCAACTAATTGAATCTGAGTCGGGAGAAGGAAAATGTCCACTTCGGTTACGCTGCCAGCATAAGGACGCCAATTTCTCAGCATCAAAGCGTGGTTACAAAGATCAGCATCGTTATTTTGGACAAAATATGTTTATTCGCGTGCATCCATTGACAAAGGAAAAAACAGAACGTTCATGGCTTTGTTACTCACCCGCAACTGGTAAAGCTTTTTGCTTCTACTGCCGCCTATTCTCAGCTGGAAATACTGATTTCGTCAATGGATTTGATAACTGGAAGCATGCTGGTCTAATGATGGAACGACATGAAAAAACACAAATGCACTGGAATTCTACAATTGCATTTGCACGTGTTTCTGCGCAAGGCTGCATTGATGAGAAACTTGAAACAAGCCTCAGGATGGAAAAAAGCTATTGGGTATCCATTCTGGAGCGTTCGCTCAATGTGATTTTGTACTGTGCTGAACGTGGGTTGCCTTTGCGTGGGGAAGATGAGGTTTTTGGTAGGGAGAATAATATGTTTGTTCTGAAAACTAAATAAATAAAGCAAAGTAATATGTTTGTTCTGAAAACCTTTAATTTTCCTCGTAAACAAAGCTTATAATCTTTATATAATAAAAATTGTAGCCAAGGGGGGCCCCCCAAAAAAAAATTAGCCACGGGCCCCCATTCTTCTAGATCCGGGCCTGGATGAATGCCTGAGGCATCTATGCGGAACCCTAAATATGAAACCTCACTAGTGACCCATGAACGCTTTTCTTTCTTTAGCTTAAGCCCGGCATCCCGGAGTCTTTTTAGAACTGTGGTTAATCTAGTTAGGTGTACATTTTTAGATGAACCTGAAAGGAGGACATCATCTAGAAAACAAAGTACACCCGGAATGTGACCTAGAACTTGGTCCATTTTCCTCTGAAAAATACCCGGAGCCGATGCTATTCCATAGCATAACCTATTGTACCTATATAGGTCTCGGTGCGTATTTATGATAGTTAGCTCTTTAGAATTTTCATCTAAACTTAGTTGAGCATGGGCTTCGGACATATCTAGTTTTGCGAAATATATACCCCCAGCAAGAGAGCTAAATAATTCATCAGGCTTGGGTATAGGATAGCAATCTAGAAGGACTGCTCTATTTGCTGTTAAACAGTAATCCCCACATAACTGCACTGACTTGTCAGGTTTTAGTACAGGAACTACCGGGGCAGCCCACTTAGCGTGTGTGACTGGTTCGATAATTTTATCTTTGAGTAGCCTGTCAATTTCTAAATCTACCTTCTCCCATAGTGCATGTACAATTGAACGAGCCTTACAAAATTTTAGAGTTACATTAGAGTCTACCTCTATACAGATGTGATGGCTTTTTAGTTTGCCTACTTCAGGCCCCAAAAGAGAAGAAAACTCCATTAACAATGAGTCTATGTCCGACGGATATGCGAGTGTATGTACATCTGCCCGACCCTTTGGCAAAATTTTGTCAAGAGGCATTTTCAAAGTATCAATTCAATCACGGCCTAGTAGAATAGGCCCTTGCTCATCCATCACTAAAAGCGTTAAGGGATGAGACAAAGTTTTCTTGTTGAGTGGAACTGTGATGGATGCTTCTCCACAAATAGGTATTTGTATATCCCCATATTTTTTTAGTATTGTTTTAGATGCATGTAGTTAGGTATATTTTTCAAAGTTTTGTCAAAAACTGTTTTAGACATGACAGTTCGGGCAGCACCTGTATCTAGTTCTAGAAGAACTGTAATTCCATTTAGGCCTACCTCTACAATATATGGACCTGTATTATCACCACTTTGCTGCTCATAAAATAGGTACTTTTACTACAATGTTCGAAGTATTTCCCTTTTGAGGATTTACACTAGAAATGTTATAATTAGAATTTTCACCCCTTGTTTTCTTTGAAAAACAAACTTTAGCTACAGTATGTGACCTATTTTACTACAGTTTCGGCAAACTGCTTCTTTAAAAGGACAGTCCTTCTTCCAATGGTGTTTTCCACACCCAGTACATGATTTGGAAGGCTTTTCCTCCTGTTTAGCGTTCGAATTAGTAGGTTTGGTCGTATTTGCCGCATACCTTTTATTTGTTTGTCTAGTAGGCTGATTAGGTTTGCCAGGCCTAGAAGATTTAAAACTATTTACGTTTTGGGCTTTACTACTGTGACTGCCAAAAGCTCTAACATCTTTAGCAGCTGCTTCAATAGCCGCAACCATTTCTACAGCCTGACTAAAAGTTAGATCCTGTATAGCTAATAGGGCTCTCTGGGTAGACTCCTCTTTGAGACCCATTACAAACCTATCTCTTAGCATTTCGTCTAATTTGTCCCCAAATTTACAAGTACGGCTATAGGCTTTTATACCTGCCACAAACTCCCCAATGCTTTCATTCGCATTCGCCTCCAATACAATTTGAAACGTTCATAGATGAGAACTACTCGGGGTTTGTAGTGATTGGTTAGGGCCTGTATCAATTTACTGTAGATGCAAGTTTCCGGTGCTTTAGGAGCAACTAGGTCCATAACTAAACTTGACGTTTTAGGGCCTATTATACTTAAGAAGGTAGGGACTTTCTTAGCATCAGGAATGGAATTTGCCTCGAAAAACAACCTCACCCTAGTGGCATAAGCTTCGAAGTCCTCTCCAGAGTCTTCGTAGGGGCTTATATGGCCAATCACCGACATGCTATAACAAAACCAATTTAGGCCAAATAACGTGAAGTAGGTTAGATAGGGTTTAAATGTGATCTAGTTACTCCCCAGTTAGGGCTGAATAGTAAATTGTATTAGAGTTAGGGCTGAGTAGGAATTACTATTAGAGTTAGGGCTGAGTAGGAATTAATATTAGAGTTAGGCCGGCGGGACCTAAGCTATAGTATGGTAGCTGGTAATTATGTCGCAAATGACATGGCCTGAAGTTGAAATAAAAAATACATTTTTCTAGTGTATTTTGGTGTGCTCTGTTCAAATATAACTTTCATTTCTTGTGCAAATGAACAGAAATACATGTTTGGGCCATGCAATGACAACTGTATTTCTGTTCATTTGCACAAGAAATGAAGGCCATATTCGAACAAAGCACACCAAAATACACTTGAAACATGTATTTTTGACTACATTTTATACAATAAAGCATAACCTAACATGTTCATGTTACGAGATCTCGTAAAGGACGCACTACCACAGGAAACGTGCAAAACACTCAAAATTAGCCAGACTCTGTACTCATTCGTCAGCCAGACTCTGTACTTTCATTCGTCAGCCAGACTCTGTACTGAACGGACGCATTTCCTGAGCTCTCTGATTTTGCATCTACTTTTATATATTGCTGAGAATTTTACTTTTGGATAGTTTTGAATTTTATATACTTGCGTTTAAATTTACGTTGTTATAGTTAAGTAATTGAATTAGTGGTTTTTAGCGATTTAGAAGTTTTCATAGCGTGCCGGCATAATTTAACTTATACCTGTGATGGTTTAAATTTTTAACTCCGCGATGCCGTCGCAGAAAGCGTCGTGTGTTAGGTGTAGGGTTAACCGGTGGTATTCGGAATTTAAGGATTATAACGGCGGTCCAATGGCGATTACCGATAGATCAGTTTGTTTCTTTTGCGAGTTCATGGAGGAATTAGTTGACATAAAACACAGTGTACGTGAGGTAGCGGATAGACTTGCAACGCTTGATGAGGGCAGGGTTAGGGCTACGGTTGACGGAAGCCGAACCAATACTAACGTTGAAGACGTTAGTAATTTGAAGGGTGAGGTGCGTAACTTAGTTTCTAGTTTAGGTAGCTTGTCGGGAGGTTAGATAGAGTTGAGGAAGAGGTTAAGGTTAGTCCGAGAGTAGTAGATAGCGAGGGATTTAGAGAGGTTAAGGGTGGAGCTAGGCCGCGTACATTAGGTGATAGGAATCCCCCCCTATCGAGGTTTCGAACCCTTTCGCCCATTTGGAAAGGGACGTGAATGAGGGGGAAACTATTTTAATTGGGGACTCTTTAGTGCGCCACATGGACAAAGAGTTCGTTAAACGGAATCCAACCATAGGAGGAGGGTCTGTCTCCCAGGGGCCAGGGTTGACAGAGTTAGAGACGAAGTGGATAGGGTTGACGTTGCTTCCCGTCACTCAATGTTGGTGACGATGGTAGGAGGCAACGACTCGTATAGGCCCGATACGAGAGTGCCTGACCTTTTGGAGAGATATAGGGGGTTAATTAGGTCCCTGAAGGCGAGGTCAGATAGGTCTTTAGTTCTAGGTATTACCCCTAGGCACGGGTTGGGTCTTAGAATTACGTCCAAAACAATATTTTTGAATAACAAATTCGAAGAGATTTGTGCTGAGGAAAGTGTACCCTTCGTAAAGCTGTGGTCCGAATTCAATGATCCTAGCCTTTTTATAAAAGATGGGGGTGCATTTTAATGAAATAGGTAATGCTAGGCTAGGTAGGTTAATAGACGAAAACGTTCGAAACCTGTATAGGTCGAAGCCTTCTTTAAACGTTGTGGGTCCGGGAAACGCGGGCCCGACGTGATAAATAGTTTAAAACGCGGGCCCGTGGTAAAAAATAACTTAAACGTCTTTTATTGCAACGCGCGTAGTATTAGAAATAAATTAAATGAATTTAAGGCGGTAATTTATTCCGGCAACTATGATATAGTTGCTATCACTGAAACTTTGTTAAATACCGTGACTCGGGACTTGTTGGGGGAACTTGATATACCGGGTTTTAAACTCTTTACTAATGATAGGTTACATAGATTTGGAGGAGGCGTTTTGCTGTACATTCGTAATTCCCTTAGGGCTATCGAGGTTAAGTTAGATTTTCCGGCAGCAATTAATGCGATCTGTGTTGAAGTTAGGGCGCGTAGTATTAGTTTTAATTTTGTTGTTGTTTATAGACCTCCCGTTCAACCCCTCGATATACACTGCGTTCGCACTTATTAAGCAGATTACATTTTCTCCAATGTTTTCAAAAGTTTTTCCCCGATTTCAATGAAATTTCTAGCAAATAATCATTATATATAGCAGCATTGATGGTATTCATTTCGATAAAATATTTTGATAATTAAAATAATTTTCTCATTTTTTGAAAAATATGTAAAATAGTGTGTTCCGACTTATTAAGCAAGTATTCTATTTACGGATCTAAATGGTGAAAATGGGTAAGAAGGATTTAACATTAACTTAGAAAATAAAAATAGTCAAGTTACTCGCTGAAAATATAAAATCTATTGAAATTGTGAAGCAGTTTGACAGAGCTTATCGAACTGTAAACAAGTTTGTAGCGGAGGGTACCAAACTGAGGCAGCGAAGTGACAAAGGAGCTATAAGAAAAGTGACAAGGCGGCAGATATCTGTAATCAAGCGCAAATTGCACAGCATCCATTGTCCTCAAGTAAAGAGGTTTCTGAGCAGGCTGGCATACATAATGTACCAAGAACATATCGATGTGGAATCCTCCAAACAATTGGCAAGACGTGTAAACCTACGATTCAGTCACCATTAACACCCAGGTACAAGAAGCAGCGTGTTGAATGGGCGCGTCAGTACGTGAAAACAGATTTTAATATTGTATTGTTCACCGATGAATGAAAAGCAACCCTTGAGGGACTTGATGTTTGGTCAAGAAGATGGATTGCTGAGAGCCAATTTCTACCATCGAGATTAAGACGCCAACAAGGTGGAGGTAGTGTCATGTTTTGGGCAGGATTGATAGGCAATGAAGTAGCTGTCCCATAAAGAGTGCCTGATGGTGTAAAAATGAATGCCCAGTCTTACACAAACTTTCTAAAAGTAAACCTCATTCCATGGTAGAGATTGACCCTTAGCAATCCATCTTTTTGACCAACCATCAGATCCCTCAAGGGTTGCTCTTCATTCATCGGTTAACAATACAGTATTAAAATCTGTTTTCACGTACTGACGCGCCCATTCAACACGCAGCTTCTTGTACCTGGGTATTAATGGTGACTGAATCGTAGGTTTACACGTTTTGCCAATTGTTTGGCGGATTCCACATCGAGATGTTCTTGGTACATTATGTATGCCAGCCTGCACAAAAACCTCTTTACTTGAGGACAATGGATGCTGTGCAATTTGCGTTTGAGTACAGATATCTGCCGCCTTGTCACTTTTCTTATAGCTCCTTTATCACTTCGCTGCCTCAGTTTGGTACCCTCCGCTACAAACTTGTTTACAGTTCGATAAGCTCTGCCAAACTGCTTCGCAATTACAATACATTTTATATTTTCAGCGAGTAACTTGACTATTTTTCTTTTTTCAATTAATGTTAAATCCTTCTTCTTACCCATTTTCACCATTTAGATCCGTAAATAGAATACTTGCTTAATAAGTCGGAACACAATATTTTACATATTTTTCAATAAAATGAGAATTATTTTAATTATCAAAATATTTTATCGAAATGAATACCTTCAATGTTGCTATATAGAGTGATTATTTGCTACAAATTTCATTGAAATCGGGGAAAAACTTTTGAAAACATTGGAGAAAATGTAATCTGCTTAATAAGTGCGAACGCAGTGTAGATACTAGATTTTACTCACTTCTTGGTAATTTTATTGACAATCGGAATAGTATAATTGTCGGAGACTTTAACTGCCCTAATGTTAATTACGAGAATTTTACGGGTAATGAAGAGGGTTTGAGACTGGTTGAGTTTATGGACAATAACTTTTTACGACAGATAGTACCGAACCAACGCGCGGTGATAATATCTTAGATTTAGTGATGACGAACGGCGAGAATATAGTCGAAGGTTTAGAAGTAGGCGAGAGTTTAGGATGTAGCGATCATCAAATTCTTAGGTTTAAGTTATTGATAGAAAACACTCAGGATAGTAATGTAGTGGAAGTCCCTGATTTTCGTAGGGCTAATTTTGATAGTTTTGCGGATAGGATGAGAGTAGTGGACTGGGATAACTTATTTATGGGTAATGACACAAATTTGCGTTGGGTGGCGTTTAAAGAAAGTTTTAGGAATATTGAAAGGGAGTTTATTCCTCGTAGGCCCAAGCGCGTTAGAAATCGTGGTAGGCCGAAGTGGTGGAGTAGGGAAATAGGAGAGTTTATAATAGAGCGTAATAGAGCGTATAGACTTAGTAAGCGCAATGGCACGGCAGCTAACTTTAATAGATATATCGAGCTTAGACGTCAGGTTAAAAGATCAGTTAGGAATGCTAAGCGTAATTTAGAGATACTTATAGCTGCGGATAGTAAACATAATCCAAAAAAGTTTTTTCAATACGTAAATAATCGTAAGCCGGTAAAAGATAACATAGGCCCTCTAGTGGATGTAAATGGCGCTTTGGCTTCTGACGCTCAGGCGATGGCGGGTATTTTCAATAACTTTTTTGCGACAGTTTTTACTGTTGAAGACGTAAATAATGTCCCCGACGTTGACGATATCGTTCCATTTAGTAGCGAGACTATTTTAGATGAAATAACTGTTTACGAGGCTGAGATTGCGCATTATATCGATAGGCTAAAAGTTAGCAAGGCTCCAGGCCCTGACGCTTTTTATCCCAGACATTTGAAAGATTTGAAAGACGTTATCGTAGGCCCCTTAACGAAGATTTTTAATCAGTCACTCGAAACGGCGATTATTCCTGAAGACTTCAAATTAGCTAACGTCACGCCTATTTTTAAAAAGGCGACCGCGCGGTAGCTAGCAATTATAGGCCCATTAGCTTAACGTCAATTGTCGGTAAACTTTTGGAATCCGTAGTTAGGGATCGTATTATCGATCACTTAGAAAGTAGAGATTTGATTAATAGTAGTCAGCACGGGTTTTGACGCCATAGGTCTTGTTTAACTAATTTGTTAGAATTTTATAACGAAGTAGTGCGCGAATACGATAGGCATAGGGCAGCTGACGTTATTTATTTAGATTTTAAAAAGGCGTTCGATACAGTTCCGCATAGGAGACTAATTGCGAAGGTTAAAGCGCACGGTATACGCGGTCAGGTAGCTAACTGGTTAGAAGAATGGCTTCGTGTCAGGAGGCAGAGGGTCGTAGTTAATGGTAGTGAATCGGGGTGGTTAGATGTAGGTAGTGGTGTCCCACAGGGTTCAGTGTTAGGCCCATTGTTATTCGTAATTTACATTAACGACATAGATGTAGGATTGACTAATAACGTGTCAAAATTCGCGGACGATACTAAAATAGGCGGTAAGGTTGTTAACGAGGACGATAGAAATAGGATCCAAGACGATGTAGATAGGATTATGGAGTGGACGGATAAGTGGCAGATGCAATTTAACGTAGATAACTGTAAAGTTTTGCATATAGGTTCTCGCAACAATAATTACGCGTACACGATGGATGATAGGGAGTTAGCGAGCGTTGACGAGGAAGTAGATTTAGGCGTACGCGTATCTAAAGATTTAAAGGTTAGGAACCAGTGCCTGGAGTCTTGCGCAAAAGCTAATAGGATGTTAGGCTTCATAGCGCGTAATTTCGAATTTAAATCGAAGGATATTATATTGCCCCTTTACAAGTCCCTAGTCAGGCCTCATTTAGAATATGCAGTTCAGTTTTGGTGCCCGTACTTGCGTGAGGATATTGATAGGTTAGAAAGGGTTCAGCGTCGTGCCACGAAACTTATTCCGTCATTGCGCAATAGGCTTTATGAAGATAGGATTAAAGAGTTAGACCTGTATTCACTCGAAACTAGAAGTTTTCAAAATCGTTAATAACATCGATAACGTAAATTTTGATAAATTGTTCACTTTCGATAATAGTAATACTCGCAATAACGGATTTAAGTTGCGTGGCAGACGTTTCATTACTAATATCGCTAAAAACTTCTTTACGTTTAAAGTAATTGATAAATGGAATAATCTTCCCGCGTCAGTCGTTCATTCTCCCAGCGTTAATATGTTTAAGAACCGTCTTGACAGACATTTTAAAAATGTTAACGTTGTTTAAAATTAAATAAGAAAGTTAACAACAGGAGCTCTGGTGGTGGTGCTCGAGGATGAGTCTGTTGACGATGAATGCCAGCTTGTGACATGCCAGCGTGTGATGCCAGCAATTAAAAAAAAAAACTAACACGAACGTAGATGTAGCTCGTAGCGTAAACTAACCCACTTTTTGTTTAACTGTACCTACTTTTTTTTTTTTTTCTATCTCCTTACTTTGCATGTCTGTAACTCTACTTGCATGTTTGTAGTTTGCATGGTTTGTAAGCGTTCTTATTTTACTTCTTTTCATCTTTCACCCCTCTCCTATTTTCTCCGCCTATTTTTCTGACTTGTCGGCAGTGGCCGGCGGATGATGATGGTGAGACTTTTTTCCTCTTTTTCTGAATGAATAACCCACGAATGATAGGTGTTGCTCCTTACTTAACCCCTTATTCTCTTCTCTTCTCTTAACCCCCTACTTTTTCCTTTCTCTCGGGCTAGCCTTAGAGTGGATCTTAGGGTCTTTGTTAGCCTTAGCTTCTGTAGATCACGACTTAACCTAACCACTCATCAAGGGCGTACAGTTGACCTAACCGGGCATTCAATTAACCTAACAGGGCATTCAATTAATGATTTAATTAATTATCTAGGGCACATGACGAATCAAGTTCTCAAAGTCGAAACCACACGAACGGCACGTCATAATTCTATCACAAACACCACCAAACTGAATCTAATTAGGACAAAAAATAGCCAGAACAGAAACCAACAAACTAATTAAATCGCAGAGTAACATGACGTCATACCAACCCACGACTACAACTACAAATACACTAAATATATTTATATTATTATTATTATTATTATTTTCTACAATAGTTTGCACAAAAAATGAGTGATAAATTTGAGTAAAGCGACTAAAACTACCTCATAAAAAGTTACTTTGATTTATAGGTCCAGCGCATGTCATTTAAAACATTAACCCGGTAGCTTACCCACACAAACCAACCAAATCGAACGACCCACCTAGGCTAGGCTACGTCCAATTTTCCAAATAACCAAATTGAACCCAATAAACCAAATTGAATCCCATCCTCGTCGCCAAATGTAATAGCTTAGGGTTAGCGACCCCCCCAAGTTACTAGGTTTCTAAACAACAACAAAGGCATTTACTGGTGCTTCAATTCAGATCCGCTTTAGGGCCTAGCATAGATTTCCAGCGTCCCAAAAAGCGACTACCTAACTCTCTAACTTTACTAATTTAGAAGCTATAGACATTACCCCTACACTTATATACTGTTAGACAACTTCCTGCTTACATTATAACACTTCAGCAACATCACCAAATTAAACTTAGCACCAACAATTTAGTCAGATATGAATAACCATGCTGTTAGTCCAGCCCAAACAAACGAACAGCCCGCGTTCCGCTGTTTATCCTTTTGTGTTGCCATTCAGCTTTATTTTAGTGACTTTTCCCCTTACTGACTTTTAGAATATATATATAGGGTGAACCAAATGTAAGTGGACAGTAAATGATAACGTTTATTTTGAGAATACATATTTAATTTTTTTGTATACTATAATACAAAATAAAATTTAAATAAATTTAGTTATAATATTTAATATAATATAACACAAACACCATAGTTATAATGAACACCATAGTTATAATATAATATAACACAAACCGTATTCAACCTACTGTCCACCTACTTTTGGTTCACCGTGTATATATATATATATATATATATATATATATATATATATATATATATATATATATATACACACACGCCACCTCATTTTCCAACAAGTCTTTTGTATCCACCCACAGATACCTTATTGCATCTGTCCTCTGGTTTTAACTTTATCCTCAAAAAGGCTTGCTTTACATCTGCAGTCAATGTTATTCTACCAAACCTGAATCTCATTAACAAGGAAAATAAAAATATGCATTTAAATTTGCCCCAGCATCCAAACATTCATTCAAGGACACACCACCTTTGTCCTTGGCTGAGCCATCAAAAACTACCCTCAGTTTGGTGGTAGTTTTGTCTGGCCCTACCACTGCATGGTGTGGCAGATAATGTGCCTCCTGGCTCACCAGTTCACCTTGCACCCTTTCAGCATAGCCCTCCTTTACATAGCTTAGGATGGCCTCATTGTATTCATTTAACAACTCATCATTTTTCCTTAGCCTGTGCAATGACGTCTCCAACCTCCTATTAGCTAGCTGAAGGTTTGAGCTGGGTTTGCAAGAATCCTTCCAAGGGAGGCCAACTTCGTAGCAACCATCTCTAAACCCAACACCTTTTTCAAATTGCTCTAAAACAATACTGTTCACTGTACTTGCCTGGTTCTCCTGTTTGTCGTTTATGCCAATGGATTCAAGTTCCCAAAAGGCTTTCGAATGCCTTTCCAAACCATGGCTGTTCTCCTCAATCTTAAAAAGAGCTTTAACCTCCATTTCATTGCAATAGCTACCATGTAGCATCCAGCCTAGCTTACTTTCAATAGCTACAGGACCTTGAGATGTGCGGACAATGTTATCAGTGATGAAGTCCCAATAATAGTCAGCTCCAATCAAAAGACTAATATCTTCTGTTCCTTCAAACTTATTATTGCCCAAATTAATTCCTTTAACTTGCAGTTCTTGGACACATGCCATATCTAAACAAATAGTGACTGGAGCACAAAGTTCCTTAATCTCTACAGCATGGACCTTGAGAGTGGGACTTTGTGGTAACAATCCCTTAACCAGAACTTCTACCTTCTTAACTTTGGTTCGGTTTTGAACTGAACCTCCTAAACCCAGAAATTCTTAAATTTTCCCTCTTAACCCTCTATGGACAGAATTTTCTGTAGGGTTAAGTTATAAATGCGTGTATATGAAAGGTTAGAAATTTGTAACAGTTGTCCATATAGGGTTAAGTTCTTTAAACTTAAAATTTCTGGAAATTCTGGTCTTAATAAAGCTGCACCGGCTATCACTATCAAACAACATTCTTACACTCTTACAGTAGCTTCTCCATCATTCCCAATTAATAATGCTGCAGCTGTTTGCAATAATCCCCCTTTACTTTTACTCCCTTTCATAGCAGTGGCATGTGCCATTGATGTCTCTACTTCGGGGGTAGGCCTACTAGGAGTGTTTTCACACAATAATGGCTGATGCCGGCCATGGCATTTTTTGCACAAAAATTTAAACTTACAAAACCTTGCTCTGTGACCTTTCAAAATACATTTAAAACATGCTGTGGACTTAGTTACCCTGTCCTTTCTCTCCACAACAGGTAAAGCCTCAGCCACCTCACATTTATATGACTTGTGGTTGCCTTCGCAAAATATGCATTCCTTGATTCCCTTTAATTTATTCTCGGAGGATGCATGTAGAGCTGACACTGTACCTGGGCTATTCCTTTTTGTAGAAACTTTGGTGCTGTGCTGCCTTTGTCCCCTTGTTTAACATCCCACTGTGCAAACTCAATTCCCTCTCGTCTAGTCGTCTTGCTAATTCTGTCCCTAAAAGGCTTAACATTTGCTGAAGGGGAGATGTACACATGTTCTGTAGTGTGTCCCCTACTTAATTCAAGCAGAACTGAGCTAGGCAATTTAGACTCCAGTATAGTGACCAACATTACACCATACCTTTCCATTCCTACACCTAAGTTGTCCAGGGACCTAGTTCTAACATCAAATTCATCATATAACTGCCGTAACTCCGTGACACTATTGGGATTATTAACAGGAGGTATAGCTAAAAGTTCACGGAGGTGGCTTTTAATTAAGATCTCTGGCTTACCAAACCGTTTCTTTAATATATCCCAAGCCACATTATAATTAGCCTCTGTTAATGCTAATCCTGCTATTGTCTTTGCTGCCTCCCGTTCCAAGAGGGACTGCAAATAATTAAACTTCTCCACCGCACTTAACACTGGACTAGAATGAACTGCCGATTGAAAACTGTCTGCCCATCCTTGCTATTCCTGAATACTCCCAGAAAATGTTTTGAGTACAAGCCTCGGTAATTAAACTGCAGATCTGTTAACCTTAACTTCACAAACACTACTTCACAAACACTATTTGTTGAGGGCTGTGTTTCATTATTAGACCTGGTCTCCAACTGTACTGAGCTGCTAAACTCTTTTGATCTGTGTCATGCTTTAATTATGTTATCAATAATCTCTTCAAAGTAAATTATGTCATTTTCTATTTTATCCTCTTCTATAAGAGCCTCAATTTTAACATTTACTTCGCTTAGAGCAACCTTTTTAGTTTCTAATATGGAAAGCTGTGCAGTCACTAAGCTTAAATCCTCTTGCTCTGTGACAGAATTTATGGTGGCAATTACCTTTGTAATTAGACCTTTGTAGGTGCTTCTCCTTTTTCTAAATTTGTTCAATTCAGCTGCGCTCATCTTCAATGCAAACAACAATTGAGCTCAATGCCAAATAAGCTGAATTGGCGAAAATACTTAACCAAACTGACCAAACTCAAATTTTACTTTTTTCAAATAAACTGAATTGCTTGGTTGGGGTACTGACCAACCACCAATATGGAATACCAAATTTTCCACCCAAGTAACTGGCGCACTGAAGTCTGCAACCTTCGCCTACGAACAATAAAACCAAAATTAACCAAACCAGTGAAAATGTAGGCCCAAAACAACGACAGACGAACGGCCAAGTTTCGCAATTGGGCGACCAAAGTTTCTACCCTGGGACCTTACCTCAATTATGCTCAACCCGTCCAGGCCTAATTTGGGCTACAATTTGCACAATCAGAACTTTGCCGAAAAATAGTCACTGACTCAGTCTTGGGCTAGAATCCGGTTCGAAGGACCCTGTTATTTTTTATTTTATTGGGTTCAGAATCCCAGCTGAACCCTGATCGGCCAAGCTCTGAAGGGCCAGTTCAACCTACAGCCCACCTTAAGCTAGACTAAAACATACGGACTTGGAGGTCCTATTAGGTCCTACCTCAGGGTTGCTGACTCGATGTGGGCCTACCTTAGGCCTCAGTTGAATAAAATTAAGATAAAAAACAAAAGGGGCACTATTTATGGTCTTCTTTCTAAACCTTGCAACAACAACACAACCTGCAACAACAACACAACCTGCACCATTGCACGATGCAACAATCTTGTATCTAAACAACCAAACTGAATTGCAAGAGAGCTCTCTATAAGACCATGCCCTGTAAATGCCGCATTCAACAAACGAGTAGAAATGACGCGCCAGTGCCCCCAAAAAATGATGCTACAAGAGTGCCCAAACAATGATGCCACAAGAGCCCAAAAATGCTAGCTCTAAATTAAGTTAATTTTTCACTAACCTTACAGTTATGAGATGGATATATATACACACCTTAACTTAATATATACAAGCAATGCTGCATCAGTCAGCTTACTCATCATATCGCCTTGGGACAACATGGCTCTTCCTCTTCTAGATTTTCTAACAGCAGTAAAATACAGTAAGAGGCTATCTTTGTATTTTCATTTGAGCCTTGCCTTTCCCAGAGAACTTAGTTTTAAAATAGAATAAATAATTTCTTCGATACGCCACAAGAAGAATCGGAGAACCGTCAGGTAATTTAATAATTTCAGCTACAAGAAGGAAATCAAAGCATAGTATCAAAGAACTATTCCGAGTCCCTACACGGTATCAGCTACCCCAGAGTGAGAAATCCGTTGCTGCCACCTAACCAGAACCCCCTCAACCTCGAACGACCCAAGGCCATATACAGAGGGTTAACAACTGGCGACCTCTGCAACCAAGATTCTTTCAGTCTTCAAGACTCTGGAACTAGAGCCAACGTTCAACTAATTGTGGATACATCAGTTGACCGGGGTGTCACAACTTCCAGTTCTTCACGTCCATCAGTTGACCGGCGTGTCACGACGTCCAAATTCTTTACGCTCATTTTACGCTCATTCTTCGTCGAGGAACAAATGGCCAGCAAAACGCGTCTTCAAGACACATCTTCAAGGATTTCGCCGGCCGTAGGAATCTTGTTAAGTACAGAAATTTTTCAAATTAATTATTAAACATTTGATAAGCTAGCATGATTAACAGTTAATAAATAATTAGTATCAAGTCAGAATTAACACATAACACAGTGACCACTTCATACTTCTTAATTGAAGCCGATTTATTTCCGTTATTATACTTATTTAGCGTTGAATAATTTTACTTAATGTGCCATTAATAATATTACCATACATTCGAGTGAATTTTTGTTTAATTTATATATATATATATATATATATATATATATATATATATGGGGAGGGAGAACGAACAAATGATAAATGAGGTACTACCCGGGAATCGAACCCGGGATCATCCGATTGCCGGTCAGATATGCTATCCATTACACCATGGACCTCGATCAATCAGAAGTCGTAATTCTCCTACATACGAGCAGAAACCAATGCCTTCAGGGGGCACCTTCGCATGCCGTATATATATATACATTTTAACTGCAAACAACACACAGTATAATTAATGTAAAGAACGACGCTTGTGTAGAAGAGCGTTTCGCACAAGATGAAGAGGGAGAACGAACAAATGAAAAATGAGGTACCATGGTGTAGTGGATAGCATATCTGACAGGCAATCGATGATCCTGGGTTCAATTCCCGGGTGGTACCTCATTTTTCATTTGTTCGTTCTCCCTCCTCATCTTGTGCAGAACGCTCTTCTACACAAGCGTCGTTCTTTACATTAATTATACTGTGTGTTGTTTGCAGTTAAAATGTGTGTGTGTGTGTGTGTGTGTGTGTGTGTGTGCATATATATATATATATACACACACACACACACACATTTGTTTACATTCTTTTTTTTTTAATTTTTTCTTGTTAGATAATTTGTTGAACATTTATTTGCGTATTTCTTAGATAAGTTAGTTAGGAAAGCCATTCAAGCGATCATTCCGTCGTAGATTGAGATCAATCAAGCTCCACAAACCCAGAATGCAAGCACTCCTCCTCAGTGTTTTAATTATGATAGTTTTGGGCACATGATGAGCCAATGTACAGCAATTATCCCACTTGTTGCTCCCACTCTCATGAACATGGTCATCGCCGTGGTGATCAACAAGAATGTGCCGACAAAGCCCCCTCAGGGTACAGGCCCCTCTTCCAGAACCCAAATCACCAACGCTCCCAAAAGCCCTCCAATTCTCATAGACCAGTTAATTCCCAGTTTCAACAGAACTACCAAACAAATAGATCATGACCATAAGGTCACTCACACTATTATCCTATGTCCAAAACTCAATATAATCAGCAAGGTTGGATGGTCCGATACGTAGAAGTGCCCGTCGAAGAATCAGTTTCGCCAGAGTACATCTTTCAAGAAGTCCGTTCAGTGTATAATGATCCGGTAGCATATGACACAGGTCCGCCCATAGAAGTCAGTTCAAGCCCTTTCTTAGATTCAGCTCTGGAGGCAGCCGTTCAGCCTCCTCCCCCCTAAACAGTAATAATAAACCTACACACATCCATACACTACCCATCAGGATTATAGGTGCGAACCTACTAGATTTAATAATAAATTGCAGCACAGATAATCTAAATTTAACCGCTCTCCTAGACACAGGAGCACATGCAACATTAATTAAGAAACAATGTGTGGATCAGCTACAAGATTGTACAAATTATAGACATAAAATTAAGCCACCTTCCTGTCGACTCAGAGGAGTTACAGACACCCATACCCACATATGGAGAAAGTGAATTATATTTAGAAGTTAGTAACGCGGTATATCCCGCAAAATGTTGTATTGTGGACACGGGAGCCACCTTTCAGACCGATATCTTACTAGGTATGGATTTCTTCAACCGAAATCAATGGGAAATTTACTGTCGTAAAATGAATTAAGTGAAGAAATAAGACACACCCTCTCTATGAAAATAATAGACAGGTGCCGCAAGTTCAGCCTAATACTAACAAAACCAGTTTAATTCAGATTTCCGAAAGAAATAGGAAGCCCACGGCACTTTACTGCAGTTCAAGTCGGTTAGTTGCACCGAGAGCCGAGAGGGACAACCGCCCCGGAAATCAGCCCCCAGAGTAATTAGTTCCAGTTGTTGAATCCGGCAGGATCAACACAGTCAGTTTCCAGTCAGTCAGATTCTAATCAGTCAGTTTTTAGTCAGCCAGTTTTCGTTAATTCAATTAACCCAGCGGTCGAAATTCAGAATCCAATTGAAACGGTTTTTCAGCCAGTGAGGCAAATGTTAATCACCGAATCAGAGTCAAATTCAAAAAAAAAATTTATATGCCCTACGAAGCTTATAACAATAGCACCTCATGAGAAGATTTGTTTCCTAGCAAGAGTAGCAAACGGTCAAGGAAAATTATTAGAGTCAGTTCGCGCTCTTGTTACAGAAAAAAATAATTTTAAGAGATGTTCTTATTGTCCAAGTTCTTAGTCATAGTCAGAATTCAGGTATTCCTGTTGTTTGTTTAAACAAAGGAAAAACCCATTGAATTAACTTCAAATCAGAAAATAGGAACTGTTTTCACAGTGAAAATAGATTCAGATTTCTCCACCAGTACTATAACGGAGCAAGTGTGGTTTACGTCCCTTTGTGGTGCCTAGTGTAGTTTGCGTTCCCCAACTCTGTCCGCGTATACCTAATCAAATAAGACGTTAAAACTAACGAAAATATTACGACTTAACCTAACCAATCGTCTAATATATATATTATATATATATATATATATATATATATATATATATAATATACCTTACCTTACAAAGGTTCCGCGCGATGATTTCTCATTTCGCGAAGGTCAAGCTTGTCGCCCCTCCTCTCGAGTTGGCCTGGTGAAGTAGTGAGTTGGATTCTTGCGCTCTCCACCTCACATAGCCAGGTACGCCCGGCTCATCGGGGATTGTTCTGAGCCAGGCGTCTAGTCTTCTTTTGAAGATTTCCACTGCAACTCCCTTCGTGTTTCTTAGGTCTTTGGGCAACTGATTAAACAGTTTTGGTCCTCTCACTACAAAACTATTTTCTTTCAGGGTTAAGGATGTTCCCTGTCTCGCCTTCAATTTGGGAATACGACACAGTCTACCGCTTCTACTTTCCACCGTTGTTTGGGGAGTTATGGGATTCAGAGTAAGATTAGGGACTAGTTTCTCCATTATTTTCCAAGTGTAAATAATGGTGTATCTCTCTCTTCTCCTTTCCAGTGAATATAGGTCTAGTTCTCGTAACCTTTCCCAGTAATTTAGTTCTTTGCACCCATTGATCTTGGCTGTGAAGCTTCTTTGGATCCCTCCAGCTGTCTAATGTCTTCTTTTTTATATGGGGATGTTAGGACCGAGCAGTATTCCAATTTGGGTATTATCAGGGTTTTCAGTAGAGGAATCATTACATTCCTATCCCTTCGTTTAAAGGTTCTCAATATCTGACCCGTTATTCTCTTTGCTCTGTTTACTGCTATCTTATTTTGTGTTTCAAATTTCGCATCATCTGTCATTACAACCCCTAAATCTTTTGCTCTGGAATTTCTCTGAATTTCCTGTCCATTTGGGGTATAATATTCCATGGACTTTAGGTCTTCTCTTTTTCCGTACCGTAATAGCTGAAATTTCTCGGTGTTAAACTTCATATTGTTGTCTTCCGTCCACTTGTAGATTTTGTTTATGTCGGTTTGTAGAGATCCTATGTCTTCTGGGTTTCTTATTTTTCTACTGATCTTTGTGTCATCCGCAAAGGATGTTACTGTGCTGTCTCTGGTAACGTCCTCATCTATGTCAGTTAGCATGATTATGAAGAGTAGTGGAGCTAATACTGTTCCTTGTGGTACTGAGCTGAGGACCTCTGATTCTGATGAAGATACTCCTTGTACTGTAACGACTTGCCTCCGCTCACTAAGGAAATTATATATCCATTTCCCTACTTTTCCTGTTATTCCCATATATTTCAGTTTATGTATTATGATTCCGTGGTCACACTTGTCGAACGCTTTAGCAAAGTCTGTGTATAGTACATCATAGTTTTCATTACTTTCAAGTGAATCAATAATGTTGTTGTAGTGTTCCATTAGTTGTGATAGGCATGATCTGCCTGATCGAAACCCGTGTTGGTTATCATTGAATTTTTTCTGAGTTTCCAAAAAGTCATAGATTTTCTGTCTAACTATTCTTTCAAATATTTTAGTGAGATGAGATGTAAGCGACACTGGCCTATAGTTTTTGGCGGATCGATCTCCTCCTTTATATATTGGGACTATGTTCGCGCTCTTCAGGATGCCCGGTATTTCTCCCGTGTCTAATGATCGTCTCCATATCCAGTATAGGGGCTCAGCGATTGCATTCTTGCAGTTTTTGATCAGTGTGGCATTCCATTTATCCGGTCCTGCCGCTGAGTGTGTTTTTAGTTTCCCTATGGCTTGTGTAATATCATCCGTCGTAAAGTCGAAATCCGTTATACTTTCCCCTTGTGGTTCTTCTTCAAAGAACGCGTTTCTATCGCATATCAATTTGTCAGTTTTTGGGATACTGAAAGATGATTCATACTGAGCTTTTAATATTTCAGATACTTCTGTTAGATCATCAGATAAATCACTGTTCTCATTTTTTAAAGGTCCGATAGTCGCTTGGTTTTTCGACTTTCTTTTTGCGAAATTATAGAAGTACTTTGAGTTAGCCTTTATCGCTTCTATAGCGTCATCTCTTCTTTTTCTGTATGCTTCTCGATTTGTTCCTGTATGACGACATCGATACTTTGTAGTTTATCATTTAATATTTTTCTGATGTTGTTATCTTTACAATTACTTAATTTTGCAGTCACTCTTTTTCTCTTTCGGAACAATGCCCTCTTTTGTCTTTCGAACCTGCTTCTCTTTCCTCTTTGTTGTATCTTTGGGACATGTTTTTCCACAATTTCTAACGTCTTCTCCTCTAACGTCATTAGCATCTCTTCCGTTGTCTTGGCCTCGAAAATGGTTTTCCAATCTATTACTTCCATGCTGGATGTCACATCTTCCCAGTTTATAGCTTTGGAGTGAAAATTAAAAATTTCGAATTTGCTTCTTTCTGTTGTGCGTGTTCTTTCCTTTCCTGTTGCCTTTATATTAGTTGTTATTTCAATGATATTGTGGTCTGATATCATAGTTGGGGATATTTCTACATTATCAATTAGATTACTGTTGTTTGTGAATACCAAATCTAGGCAGTTGTTTTTTCTTGTGTTTTCTGTTATTTCTTGCGTTAACATAAATTCATCAGCTAAAGCTAGTAGCATTTTTACCTGCTCCTGGTCTTCTCGTGTGCCCCCCTTGTCCTGGTATACATATATTTTTTCCTATCCTTTTATATTTCATGAATGGGAAATTAAAATCACCACAGAGAAAAATATTTGGGGTTGGAGAGTGTAGATCTTTTACTAAGTTTCTTACCTCTGTAATGGAATCTGAAAATTTTGAGGTTGGCGTGTTTGGGGGTCTGTACATTACAATTAGTACCATATTTAATTTTTCAATTTTTGCTGCTACACATTCTACGTAGTTGTTTGAGGTACTTATAGCCATTTCTGCTATGTGCCTTTCGCGTGTGTAAATAGCACATCCTCCTTTACGTCTCACTGTTCTGTCGGCTCGGAGGATGTTATAGTTGTCAATTTGTATTTCTTTTTTGTCAATACAGGACTCACAATTTTCACAGTTCGCCTGGCAGTCCTTTAGATGAGTTTCCGTGAGGCATGCAAAGTCTGCTCCGGCTTCTTGCATGAGTCCTTTCAGGTATGCAACTTTGTTCGTGGACTGGTTTGATTTAAGGCCCTGTATGTTGGCTAGGATTATTTTTATTTTTTCTCTTTCTTTTTCGCATACAGGTGGTTCCGCTTTGTTTTCCAATGGGGGTGCCGGTTTCGTTGCCTTGTGGTCCTCCGAGAATTTACCTCTTTTTATCTTTGTCGGTACCTGTTGTCCCGATAACGCATGAAGTGTCTTTGTTCGTACCTTCTGTCCGGCTCTCGGATTTCTATATTTATATTTGTCAGCTGGTTTTGTAATTGCTGGAGAGTATTTAGCAGCTGAAATGTGTTGGCTGCGTCTAAAAAATTGCCACTCTTCTTTGATGTTCGTTTTTTCTGTTCCCTCGTTGCGTTCCTTTGAGGGTGGTGGTATCGGCATTTTTTTTCGTATTTGCAACTCCCATATCTTTCATAAGTGTTGCAGACCGTAAGATGGTGGAACATGCATTTCTTATCAAACTTGCAGTATCCACTTGTGTAATGCATTTTGCATAATGTGGGATGTGCATATATGCATTGCCCATCCCGATATCTGCAGTTTCCTTTCGCGTAGTATTTGCATACATACGATATTTTCTACGCTTCTGCTTTCTTTCTTATTATTTTCCAAGTTCTTAGTTTTGGCATTATCATTATTTTTCTTTGGCTGTTTATTTTCTACGTTTTTAGTTATTATCTTTTTATCATTTCGCTCGTTGGACCGTTTGTCTACTTCGCCACTTTTACTTATTTCTTTCCTTTCATCTATGTCTTCCTTCCGTATTATATTGTTTATATCGTTATTTGTTATTAAATTGTTGTTCGTTATTATGCTGTTAATCGTTATTTCGTCTTCTCTCTCATCCACCCTGTTTTTCGTTGGGACCATTTCGGACACATGCGTCCCCATTATTTCATTCTTTTTTGTAACTTTCGAGTCTGCTATCTCCATTTCTTTAAAGACCGCGAAAGAATTTACGGTCTGTGTACATGCGCCACATAGAAATTTGATCCCCACGACTTGTTTCGCGTTCGAGACAAGAGTTATTTCCCGATCATTCCAATTCATGCAGTTAAAGTCGTTTAATCGTTGGCAGAAATCACACCTAATCGCTAGGCTTTCCGTTGTTACTAAATTGCACAAATTACAGATTAAGTGAGAATTTTGACCCATATCCATGATATTCCTTAATTAGCGTAAGAAGAAATACCCACACAAATTCTTTATATATATATACAGGGCTGGCGCCAGCCTATTTGGCGCCCTTAGCAGGACTGCAGCTGGCGCCCCCACCCGCCTCCCACTTCACGATTGGGTTTGCCCACAAAGTAATCAAGGTACCATATTGAAGAAACTATTTGCCTTACACTGATCTATTTTAATTTGCTAATACATACATTTATTATAAAATTATAAAATCATTTCACAGTTCAAGAAAGTGTCATGACCAATCAAAACAGCGAGTAAAGCGAGGCATATGTAGTAACAAATCAGAACGCTCAAAAGTGCTAAAATATGCATGCAAAAAGGACATATCTACTGTTTTTTCCAAGCAAGAAGGGCATATGTCACATAAAAACAGTTATTCGCTTACTGACGACTCCCGGAACTCATATTAAGCCGTAAATAAGCCGAGTCGCTTATTGACGGCTCCCGTCTGTGCGCGCAACATTTTTAAATCGCTTATTTACGACTCCCGTCCCTAAAGGGTTAAAGGTCGTGATAGTGAAAGTTCTATAATGACCCAATAAGATGAATAAGTTAATTATGTAAATATCAGTCAAGCTAAACTGGTGTACATACGTCGTACAACCTTTCATCATTTGTCTATGCTTCTCATTCCTTCATTATTTTTTTCATGTTGTTCTTACATAATACTATCAGACGTGCACAGGGCGGGAGGCGCTGGCGCCCCCCAGATCTTTGGCGCCCTTAGCATTTATTAACCTCGCCTAATGGAAGCGGCGGCCCTGTATATATATATATTGACGATTGGTTAGGTTAAGTCGTAATATTTTCGTTAGTTTTAACGTCTTATTTGATGGATTCATTTAAAAAATGTCTCCTAAAGATCCTAGTGTAGTTTACGTTCCCCAACTTTGACCTAGTGTAGTTTGTGTCCCCTTTTGCGTAAAGGGGACGTAAACTACACTTGCTCCCTATAACTTGTGTTTCCGGTTCCTTAGAGCTAAACCCTTTAGCATTAAGAAAAGAATATAAGAAATGTCTGGCGCAATCCCTTCAGGAGTCACCACTTACAGGATCCCAAACTACTGGAATCGCTTCTCGATGTCCTGATAAGAAATAGAGATGTGATTGCCCTAAAAGGAGAGCCTTTGGGCCGAACTAATTTCGTCTCTTTCGAAATCAAGCTGGAACCCAATTCCAAACCCATCTTCATTCCTCCCTATAGGGTTCCACATTCCCAATTAATACCTATTGAGGAACACATCAAGGACATCTTGGAGCAGGACGTCATTCGGCCTTCAGCTAGTCCTTGGTCCGCTCCTATGATTCTTGTTTCCAAAAAGGACAGAACATCTCGCTCTTGTATAGATTTTAGACGCCTAAACCAAATTACCATCCAAGACCATTTCCCTACCCGAAACATGTAAGAAACAATTCTGAACGTAAGGAGAACTAACTTCTTTTCACCCATCGACTTAGTATTAGGTTATTGGCAAATGGAAGGTCAGTCCTGACTCTCGGGCATTGACCGCTTTTCCCACTAATCGAGGCCATTACGAATTCCAGGTTTTATCCTTCGGAGTCGGAAATGGGGCTGCTAATTTCTCTAGGTTAATGAATATAGTCCTTTCCAACCTATTAGGCGTCGAAACTCTAGTCTATCTTGACGATTTTATCGTCTATAGTTCAGTATCAAAACGCACTTTCAACGTCTTCAGAATATGCTATCACGTTTGAGAAAAGCACACCTTAAACTGAATCTTACAGGAATCCCTGGTATACTTAGGATTTCTATTATCATCCGCTGGAATTAAACCTGATCCAGCCAGACTTGAAGCACTGGAAATTGGATTTGTCGGATTCTATCGAAATTTTATCCCACAATTTTTGAACATTGCTAAACCCATTACCAATTTGTTCCAAAAAACTACTGAACTTATTTGGAAATCCGATCACCAACATGCTTTTGAAACTTGGATCGGTAAACTAACCTGTCATCCTATCCTCCAATATCCGAATTACACCAAACCCTTTGTCATAGCCACGGATACTTCCTCCTACGGACTTGGAGCCGTCCTATTACCAGGGTTGGCCCCATTGGACCCGACCCAGTTGTCCTCAGTATGTTTTTTCAGAAAAAAATACCACCTGAAAGAAACCCACATAAAATCCACGCAACTGGGTTTCTTCGCGCTTTTTCAAAATAAATCAATAGTCACTAATAAAATAACGCAAAAGATTAATTCTTGCACAGTACTAATTACTGAAATACACTGAAATATGGATCAATAAAAGATTCCACATTCACCCAACTTGATTGAGATATTACAAACATTAATTACATTGTTCAACAAAGTGTTTCTCCTTTTGATAAATGTCGTTGATTCTTATGTTCTCTTTTACATTGATTACGAAAATGAAAACAGATTTTTCCTATCATTCAGTTTTTTAGGGATTTGCAATTTAAAACCCTTTAAGATCGAGATAGTATTCCTCATTTGCATCATGATACGAGATTTATTGTTAGTCATTTATTTTGGATAAAATTGTTATATTATGCATATTATTATTTATATTTACATGTTTATATATAATAGGCCTTTGCATATATTTAAGTATACTGCATTTATACATCATGTATGTTGTGTTTCTTGTGCAAGCTCTCTGAGAGGGTGGTTAAAAGGTACTCATTCTTCAATTCCTTTTGCAGTCCCAATAGTATGGAGAGAACAAAGAGACCACTCGACTGATTGCTACTTCTGTTTAACGAAGATCAGTGGACATTCCTCAAAATCTAAACATGCGATTCAATATCCTAATTTACTGTCAACCATGCGACCTCTTTCACATTGTGGCGATTTGCCAGTGCCAAAACCACCAAAGTCATGAACTTTAGATGATGATAAACCTGATGATAAATCTCGTAATGAACCTTTGGACAGACAAGATGACATGGATACACAATTTCAACTACCTTCATCAGATGAACCTCGTTTAATTTCTCAGTCAGAATTAAATGATCTTGTCAGAGTTGAATCTATCTAAAAATCAGACTAAACTCTTAAGTTTTAAATTAAAGGTTGGAATCGCTTACAAAAGACTAAAAATATAATTTCGTAAGAGTCAGACACACTTCACATCGTTTTTCTCTATGAAAAGTGATTCAGCGTATTGTAATGATGTGAACCAATCCTAAGGAATGGAGTATTTTTGTCGAGTCATCAAAATGAGTTTGAAAGCTGTACTATTCCACAATGGTAATGTCTATCCTTCGGTTCCGACTACACATAAAGTTCATATGAAGGAATCATATGACAATATGCAGTTACTTTTGAAACACATTGACTATGATAAACACTCCTGGCATATCTGTAGTGATCTGAAAGTGATTGCACTTCTTGGCTTACAGTTAGGATACACAAAGTTCTTTTGTCTCCTTTGCGAGTGGGGCAGCCGAGCTAAGGAGAGTCATTATACACAGAAAGAGTGGCTACTTCGACAAATTTGGTTCCAGGACAGAAAAATGTTGCCCATCAACTCCTAGTAGATCCAGTAAAAGTTTTCTTACCACCTCTCCACATCAAACTTGGTTTGATGAAAAATTTTGTAAAAGCCACGAATAAAGACGGACCTGGATTTCTATATCTAAAACAGAAGTTCCCTAGAATCAGCAAAGTGAAAATCAAAGAAGACATTTTTGTGGGCCCACGGATCAGAGAAGTGATGAAAGACTGCATTTGATGAGTCTTTGAATGAGGTTGAAAGAACGGCATGGAAAGCTTTTAAAGAAGTGACTACGAATTTCCTCGGCAGCGTCAAATCATAAAATTATGTTTCCCTGGTGGAGCAAATACTCATGCTTACCAAGCCATGGACTTTTTTCCATCAAACCTGGACGCTGTCAGCGATGAGCATGGTGAAAAATTTCATCAGGATATATCAACCATGGAAAAGCGGTACCAAGGAAGATATAGCCCTAGTATGTTGGCCGACTACTGTTGGACACTTATAAGAGAAGCCCCTAGTACTAGTTATAAGCGAAAATCAGCTGCAAAAACATTTTAGGTATGGTACTCTTCTTTTTTGTACAATTAAATATACCAAAAGAGTACGAAAATCTTTCAATTGGTGGGTGATTGAAAAGTTCTGTTTCCAAATTCGTAATCAACGTAAAAATGTACATTGGAATCACATAAATTCATTCGAAGGATGAAAAACGTTCTATTTTGTTGTTCAGTGTTATTTAAGCATTTTATTTTCAAGCATAACCTAACTGCCCAATGAAAATACAACTTGTTACTTGCGGTGAATAGTTATTTTTGTAATAAGCTCTCATTTATTTAGCTCTATTCTTATACTATTTTGGACATTGAAACAATGAAAAGGCCCGATAAAACCGAGGTGGGTTGGATTTTTCAATAAAATTCTGGTTTTTGCCAACCCTGCCTATTACAGGACGTAGATGGTGTGGAATTACCCTCTGCCAGGGGCCTGGCAGAGAGCCGGAATGGACATACTGGGACCATTCCCCAACACATCAAAGAGAAACCAATACATCATCATTTATACGGACCACCTCTCGCCTTACAGCGAAGTAGTTGTCATTCCAAACCAGACCTCGGAAATTGTGGCAAGAGCAGTAGTGGAACCGTCATTCAAAACCATACTACTCCTTCCATCCTAATTTTGGATAACGCCTTTAGTTTCACTTCCAAGCTGTTCGAAACACACTGTAAAATGTGCAAAATTAAAAGCACACACATTGTGGCATACCATCCGCAGGCAAACGGCTTAGTGGAAAGACACAATCTGAAAATCCTAGAAGCCCTCCTCCATGTTGTAGAATTTAAGGTAGGTTGATTTTCCGCATTTTTTTAGATATCGACTTTGGACTAGTCGAGATAGTCAGGGCTTAATATGATAATAACTGACAAAACATTTCAGATCCCTAGCTTTAAACGTTTTTTGAGGAAATCGTTTCAAAAATCGTCAAAAAATCGTACCGAAAAATACCGCATTTTCGCAATTTTTGGCCGAAAAAAAACGCTATTTTCATAAAAAAAAAGCCTGAAAAAAGTTGCAATTTTATTGAAAAAAGTAACATGTACAGAGTCAAATAGACACATTTAGATACCAAGATCATCATAATTTTCACTGTAAGAGCCCTTAGAAGGAAAGGAAGGCCTCATCTGGCGGCTTAGGGCTTTGGCCAGAATGTGTTTGTGCCTTGATTCGAGTCCATAAACAGTATGGGAAGCTTCAGATGTCAGCTTCACGGCCCTTTCAACACTCTGACAATCTGAAAGCAGATCAGGCAGCTCCAGCTTGGTGCCATTCAGCAATGCTTCTTGAAGCTCCTGGTCAGAAAAGTCTTCTGTGAGAGCAGGTTCACAGATGCCACTTTGAGAAAGGTTGATTAGTTCTGACCAGTGGGTAGGTTTAATGTTGATGGCTGTGATCTTCTTCAGCCTCTTCTTGGCTGGCTTCCCACTTGCGAAAGAATAATAATTAATTTATTTTTTATTCCAGTTTAAGATTTAATCCCTATTAGTCTCAGAATTGCTGATTTAAATTAAACTTAAATTTAAAAAAAACCGAGTTCTATAAATCCCCATAATCAAATTTTTTTTCAGAAAGAAAGTAAGATTATTTCCATTATCAGAGGGGAAGGGGGGAATTGGAATAAGAAAATGTGAAAAAAAAATCGATTATGGGGATTTATAGAACTCGAGCCTTTTTTTTATTAAATAAATCCCCATAATCAAATTTTTTTTCACATTTTTTAAAATTAATAAATGCTTACCTGATGGACAGAATTTTCTTGAGAGCAGCTTCTCTCACTTCCAAGTCATCAGACTTCATCATGGAGTACAGCACATTCTCGGGCAGCAAGGCAGAAGCATTGTACTTCAGGTTCTTGAAAGCAACACCCTGGATTTCTTCAGACTGCTGCTTGATCCTCTGGATCATGATGAAGATGTACAGCTGCTGATTGTGGAACTTGCTGTCCCTTTTGATCTCAAACCAACTGACTGCATACACTTCCAGGGCCGGCTCAAGGTACCGGCAACTCGGGCAGTTGCCCGGGGCGCCACGTGCTAAGGGGCGCCACGTCATGTGTTTGAGATCTTCCAAATACAAAGGGAAAAATAGAAAAATAAATAAATAAAATAAAATAAAAGAGTCAAATGTGAAAATTTCCTGATGTGGAGTAAAATTTTCAGGGATTATGACATTATATTAGCCAATAGCATTAGTACCAGACTACCAGTAAAGCTAAGGTCAGCTTGGCCCGACATGGGATGACATGTCACATGGGTTGATGTGGCCGCGTAGGTGAGCGTTGAGCACAAATTACATACGCCTGGCAGCGCTGCCATCCTTTAATATCTCATCAGTGTTGCCACTTTGTGGAATTTTTACATTTTTTTGTGGATTTACCTCAGACAAAAGTGGCAACACTGTCTCTCATATTTTCATACATGGTTCCATTTTGAGAATGTTTAGTTGTACTTTGAGTGAATATCGTTAATTGTAATAAACTCTTTATTCCTACATTTGTAGTTTTTCCTCATTGTGAACAAATTTTAAAATTATACTTGTAAGGGCGCCGAAGTTCAGCTTGCCCGGGGCGCCAGCAATCCTAGGGCCGTCACTGTACACTTCCACAATGAACTTGATGGCCTGGTAAAGCTTATCCTGTAGTTCTGGAGGGTAAGCACCTCTGGTCCACAGACACATCAATCTAATTGACAAGTGCAGATTATGTGCTGTGTTTGACAATTTTTTTTCTTGCACTTCACAGCATTGTCATCACAGGGACGAACAGGTAGCTTACAGGTGCAAGCAGAAATGTCAAAAAGTTTATCCAGCTTTTCCCCCAGATTCTGCTCCTGGACTGTAGAAAGAGATTTCCTGTTTATCTCTTTTGCTTTCTTGAAGCACACTTTATCCACCAATTTCACTACATAATATTCCTCATACAGGGGCAGCCGCGGGTTCACTGCCTGCCAGATCTCAATCACATCCTTTGCTATCATTTTAGCAATATCATAGTCTTTCAAGTCCGGGTGGCTGTTTTGGAGGAAATAACTGTATTGAATAACTTGGCTGAGGGTAGGAGGCCCAAAGGGGAAGGCTGGCCACTGAATTTTTTGGCACTATCACTTCGAGTTAACACTGCAGACCCGTTTTTTACCCATTTTTATGAAATATCTGAAAATAAACACAATTAAATGAACGCATCATAAAATAACTTAATTTAATACACATTTTATAGGTAAATATCATTAAAAAATACAAAATAATACACTAATAAACATCTATAATGCATTTACAATAAGTTTCAAGCATCGTTTTGTTAAAAAAGCCGAATTTTAATTGATTATTTTGATGAAATAAGGTCCGACATTTTTTTTGTTTACATTGCGCGAATGCCGCGCGCGCGATTTTACGCGTAAAATTCGGCAATTTTACAACTTAAAAATAATTAACAATCCTCAAAAAATACAATAATTTTCATAAATATGAGTTGGTGCAACGTTTTTTATACATTAATACCTTTCTATCTAGACTAGTCCAAGATCACAGTTCCAAAATCAACCTACCCTATAATGTAGATGCCTCCTCCCGGACATGGGATGATTCCCTCCCTATGGTACAAACAGCCATCAACAACAGCTATAACGTGTCCATCGGGGATACCCCTCATTTCGTTTTATATCACTACGACAAACGGCCACTCTTTGATTGGCCTGACATAAGCGACCCTGAAGTTCTAACACCTTCCGAGATGGCAGAAGTAAATCAGCAACTAGCTGAACGGTCTATCAAATTCTTTTACATAATCCGACATGCCCTAGACCAACGAAACCTACAGATAGAGCAACAACAACATAGGCATCATCCCCAACAACGAACTATAATCGTCGGTATGCGCTGTTACATAAAGAGCGTCAAACCGCCAAGTGCTCATTGCAAATGATACCCGAAATTGGATGGCTCATATACATATAGGATTATGAAAAATCTCGGAAAAAATCGTTACGAAGTCCTCGACCTCCGAGACTGTTCCAAACTAAAGACCTCACCGGTTGATGATCGACGCACGGACCCTACATACCGGCCACAAATGCATCAACCACTTGAGTTGCTATAGAAAAGCTTGCAGAAGGAAAGTTTTTGAAAGGACACGCAGGCCAATCTCCTTCAAATAAAAAACCAATTAAATACTTCGAAAGTAAAATTCTCGATTCTTTTGAATATATCCAGGGAAAAGACCAAATTAGTCGCGCTTTATTAGAAAACACAGCCGTAAACATTCAAGCTACAACACACACCCTATCACATATATCATTATTACCATGGGTACAACTGGAACTCAAAACTCGGCAAAATCTAATCGAAGAAGTAAAAGAGGATTGATAGATATGGGAGGAAAAATATTCAAAGGCTTATTCGGATTTGCAACCGAAGAAGACATTAAAAAAATTGAACTCAAATTGAATCTCTTCGCGCGAAATCGACAATATAGTGGGCACATTCTAAAACAAACCATCGAGTCACTACACAAAAACACTTGCTTCCTCCACACCCTTTCGGACAAATTTACGCACTTTGAATCCCTGCTACAGTAGATACAAAGAACATGAACGATATCTAGAATTAGTTGAAATAATTAACATACAAGTAACCCTGATCAATAAATATTTGCAACAAATAATTACAATTCATTCCAAAGTCTTGCATGCGACCAGCTAGCCCATGACTTCAGTCATCGATACACACCTCTCGGACACAACTAAAATTATCACTAATATTCCCACTCAATCATATTATTTACCCCAATTTCTGGAATATACCTGGACTGTACATTAGGGTGGATTGAAAATATTAAACCGTCTTGCCTCACTCATGATTTGGTGTATTGACCCTCTAGAACATGGGTCGGGGAACGTTTTTGGGTATTACCCAAAAATCTATTTGAGTAAAATGAAATTACCCCCAGACTTCAAAGTAAACAAAAACAAGCCAATTGCTCTTAAAATTGTTGCATATGGTGTCTCTCATACGGCACGCATTACCCCTGTTCGCCGACCACTGCCTGAGTCTAGAAGTTCTAAAAAGATATTTTCTTTTTAGGACCCTCCACCCGCCGCATTTTTGCCGAAAACAAAATGGCGGAAAGTCATATTTTGAAAGACCCCTAGTATAATATCTATCGGTTTTTGAGAGAAGATATCACGTTATATTGTGTGTTATTTGGTTATAACTATGATAACGAGTAAATATATTCACACAACACAAGCGATACTTACTAATTACCAATTACTTAAGAACACACAGACGCTTATCTAAACATCAGTCTCACTCGAGGTCAATGACATCTTGCATATGACTGATAAGGGATGACTTTTTTATTGATCGAAGTAAGGTGAGAAGAGAGAGAGAAATTGAGAAAAACATTACAAGTTGAAGCTGCCCAAAGTTATGGTGATGTTAAAGCTTTATATTTTGATGGGAGAAAAGACAAGACGTTAGTAAAGACAAATAAAGATGGTAAATGGTACCAGGATATAATTGTTGAAGAACATTATGTACTATTGAGTGAGCCTGGTGGAGAATACCTTAACTATTTGAGCCCTAAATCTGGAAAAGCAAGTGATGTATCTGAATCTTTGTTCGCTTACTTGAATGAAGTGACACTAGACCAGAATCTCCAGGTGATAGGGTGCGGCAGTACGAATGTCAACACTGGATCTAAAGGTGGCATAATCCATTTCATCGAGCAGAAGCTGAACCGACCATTGCAATGGAGCATTTGTATGTTACATACATATGAACTTCCCTGAAGGCATCTGTTTGAGCGATACGACGAGAAAACAACTGGGCCAAGATCATTCAGTGGATCTATTGGTAATATGGAAAAACTATACATGTTTACAATATGGTATCGTATGTGATACCTTTATTTCATAATTAAATACAAATTATTAATTTATTGAATTAAATAACTTCAAAATTGCCTCGAGATTGGCGACATAGCCTATTGGGAATGAAATTAATTACCATATATAGAACCCCATATGTAGGCCTTGCATGACAACAAGAAAACCAAATTTATTATTTCGTATTCAACATTTTCCATTGCTGACTCATGAAAATTACATCAAGAGAAGAGTCAACGAACTTTGAAGAATCAGCAGATTCCTAACGATTTATACTGGCGGCACTCTGAGCTGCTTATGTTACAGCGATGCTTTAAGCAAGGAAGATGTTCTTTTTCTTCCTATAAGTTCTGAGTGAAATCCTCTCAATATAAAACCTAATAACTATAAAAGGGATAGGCCTATTCCTTCAGGTATTTAAGTGTAGTGAATGCCTATAGCAAATAAATCGAAAGAGATCGTCGCGCCCTACGAACAAATGCGAGGCCCAACGAAATAATAAGGTGAGGTAATTTCTTTGTTTACCATTAGGCAGCGCAAATACTGAAGGCAAATAAACATAAAGAGGTCCTTTGAAGACCTACATATACATAACGCTCTAACGAAAAGACGTAGGGTTTTGTCGTTAACTCTCCACTGTAACCTGCTGGAAATTTCCAACGGATGAGAGGTAACAGGCAATCAACCCATAGCCCTATATAGTTTTTTCATATGAACCCAAGAGTAGGCCTTACTCTTTACACTCGAGGCCTATCCTAACTAAAAACATTGTAAATTTTTAATTCAACCTGTGGTGCAGGTTATATAAAAAACTTATTACAGTAATTTAACTCACTCATAAAACTCTTTAACATCATAAAATTAAGCTCAGAACTTTAACACTAACAACAATTATGGAAGACTTGGACAAAAGGGTTAAAAATCCAGACCAAGAAAACAAAAACGCAGACCTTGGAGCTATGGCACCATCTCAAAACTACAAAAAATTAATGAGAAAAAATCAGCACGTAAAAGTGTCATCACCAAGACTGTACAATGATTACAAACAGAAAGAACCTACAAGATATGATCTTGAAACAACATTAAATTCTAATACTCGTTACAAACAAGAAATTCTCACACTAGATGAGGATATAATTACAGAAATTGATGACACAATTGAACTAACAGATGATGAGTATTCTACTCTCCTACTTGAGAATGGAAATTACATTACAAAAGTTAATTCCTATATTTCTGAAATTCAAAACCAACTTGATGAGTACAAAAAACAAGACACAAATGAAAGCTTCTTAGAAGCTATCAGAAATGCTTCACTTAGCTCTCCCAACGTGGCTGAGGGCAAAGAACTAAAATAGAAATTGCCTACACTTGAAGTACCCACTTTTGAGAGTGACAGAGCCAAATTTCAATCTTTTATTGAAAAATTTCATAGCATTATAGGTAATAAAAACTACATTACAGATGTTGATAAATTTAGTTATTTAGTGAACTATCCGAAAGGCCCTGCCTTAAGATTAGTGGAATCACTGCCAGCCGTAGGTACTTCTTATTCTGTGGCAATAGAATCACTTAACAGAAATTACATGAATAAGGATGAAATTATACATGATTTGGCTCTTAAAGTAATGAACATGCGAACCACAAAAGACAACTTTGGTGACCTCTTTGACTTTTACTGTGAGTTTGAATGTCTCATGGGACAACTTAAAAACAATAATTTAAACATTACAGAAACAGCTTGGATCATTCAAGCTGTTGTTTTTGAGAAACTCCCTTCTAAAGCCAGAGAGATATTTCATCAGAGAACAACTAACATATACCCGCCTTAATAAGCTAAGAGAAGATTTCCCAACTGTACTTGCCCTTTACAAATCAAGTTACACACTCCCAAACTTTAACACGGCACAAGAAAAAACCAACAATGCAGAAAACCAAAAACCTAACAAAAGATTTCAACACTTACCAGTTACATTCAAACACAACCGCAAAACTCAATTTGCAGAAAATAAAGTGACAGAAAAAGACTCAAAGACCCCAACTCTACAAAACTTTAATGTAACTACTTCTGAGTATAACCCCATACCATGCAAATTTTGTTTTAGCAGTGAACATAGTTCTACAAATTGTCCCAAATACACAGACTTTACAGCAAGGTCAAAACGTTGTAAACAACTAAACTTATGCAAAAAATGCACTGGATCAGGGCACCATAAGTTAAACTGCAAATCAAATTTGAAATACAATTGTAAGATTTGCAATAGTTTTGGCCATGTTACCCCCATGTGTAATACACACACAGACATTGAAAAAACTTACAAACATTATGAACAAACACCCAAATCAAACCAAAAACAAACAGAAACAAACTCAAAATGCTATGAATGGGCACATCAGTTCATCTAACATTAACCACAATTCAAAAATTCTTTTATCAACCACAACCTTGGAAATCCAAAACAAAAAGGGACAAATAGTGCAGGTTAGGTGTCTCTTAGATACCTGCTCACAACAAACATTTGTACCAAACAACTGATAGAAAAATTGGGACTTTAGAAGCAACAAGGAAATGAAGATCTCTCTATTTCATCATTTATTACTAAAAACCCAGTACAAGCCAGTTTTAAAACTGCAAATGTAACTTTAACTCTTGATGGAACATTTGAAACCCTTAAGGTTGTTGTTGTGGACAAAGTAAAAGAAAAATTACAAATAGCTGGGTTACAACAAACTTTGCTGCAACTTCAAAACAAATACACGATAGCTGATAAAACCCTTAATGCAGATGTAGTTGATGATATACATATGATCATGGGGGCTGACTATCTTCATCTGGTCCATAGAGGCATCATTAAAATTGGAGATGGAATAGCCATACAAACTCCCACAGGTATTGCACCTCAGGGTGACATAACTAAATACAATCTTACTACTGACACAGAAAACACAGAACACGAACAAAATTCACACAAAACAAAATCACCACATCCACAAATTTCTGGCTATGTGACAAACTCGAACAACAAAAACACTGTCGTAGTCCCACATCATTTGAATGAAAATGATTCCACATTGGATGAAGGGTTACAGCAGTTGTGACTATTAGAATCAGTTGGCATAAAGAACAGTACAATTACACATGAAGACCAATTGATGACAGAACAATTTAAGGATACATTACAACACAGAGACAATCAATACTATGTGGAGCTGCCTTGGAAAACACCTTGTCCAGAAATAATGGACAATTTGAAAGTAGTTAAGGCACATCTGTATAAAAATTACAGAAAACTTAAAAATGACAATCTTTTAGAACAATACAACAACATATTCAAAGAACAAATAGAAAGGGGCTTCATTGAAGAAGTTACTGATGAACCCTTTAAAAAACGAGGTTGTCATTATTTAACACACAGAGGAGTTTACAGAGAAGATTCATCCACAACTAAACTAAGAGTAATATACAACTATAGTTTAAAGGATACAAATTCTGTTAGTTTAAATGATTGTCTCAAGGAAGGCCCAAATCTTGTAAAAATTCTCCTTTGCTTCCGTTTAGACAATTATGCGGTGCAGAGTGAAATAGAAAAAGCATTCCTCTGTATAAATTTGAAGCTTGAGTATGATAAAAATCATCTCAGGTTTTTGTGGTTTAATGATCCACATGACTTTAACAAAGGTTTCAAAACTTACAGATTTAAAGTAATTATTTTTGGAGCAAATTGTTCTCCAAGTATTCTTGCTTTAACAATTAAAAACCACCTAAACTTATTTCAAGAGAACTTAACAGTTCAGTTTTTAAAACAAAATTTTTATGTGGATAACCTCATTGGTTCCACCGTAACTGAAGAGGAATTGCTTGAAATTTACAAAATGTCACAACCCATAATGAAGCAAGGAAATTTTGGACTGAGAGAGAGTTTCTAATTCTCCTAAATTAAATGAACAAATAACAAAAAACAACAATGGGAACATTGAACCAAACAATTACACAAAAACACTTGGAATGCTTTGGTTTTTAAAACAGAATTCCGAAGACAATGACACTCTTTGCACAAAGAGTTATAACTTAAATCCAAAAGCCAATGCAAAAAGACAAGTGCTTTCAGAATCATCCAAAATTTTTTACCCCATTGGATTATTTTTACCAGCAACCATAAGATCCAAAATCCTTTAGTAAGACTTATGGCAAAAGAAAATTTGTTGGGATGAACCACTTTCAGTGGAAGACCAACTTCATTGGAAAAAATTGGCCACAGACTTAAACAAAGTTCAAAACATCTACGTACCAAGATGTGCTGGTTACAGATTGAAACCTCAACACTACACATTTTTACAGATGCCAGCACACAAGCTTACGGGTGTTGTGCCTATTTAACAAGTGAAAATGAAAGTAACTTGGTTTATTCAAAGGCAAAAGTGGCACCCTTAAACCAAAAGAAAACTGTACCACAACTTGAATTATTGGCTGTCTCATTGGGAGCAGACATGGGGTTGATTATTAATCATAATCAAATAATCATAATCTATGATGGTGATTATGCAATCATAATCAATTCATAATCAAAATTTAAAAAAATATTATAATCATAATCAAAATTATGAATGTTATAATCAATGATTATTCAATGATTAAAGTGTATTATGTAAAATATAATAAACATATCAATCGTTCATTGTATCTTCACCATGTGATAATGATGGAAGAATAATTTTACGTAAGATGTTTTCTTTTGTGACTTTTTGAGTGTAAAATATAGTACATATACTAGAATACTGCTGTATACACTGTACATTTATTCATTAACATATTCTGCTTGTATGCTATTACTTGCGATTCCATATTTAAATACACATAATCAATATCTGACATGGTAATCATAATTTAATCATATTTAACTGTGGCAAACCAATTCAAATTTTAATCAACATTTTTAAGCCATGTAATCATAATCTAATCATAAAATGTTTTAATCATAATCAAATCATAATCATAAATTTTTCGAGCCCACTAATCATAATCAACATTTTTGCAAATCCACTAATCATAATCAAATCAAAATAAAAAAAAATTCGCACCCCACTAATCATAATCAAATCATAAGCAAATTTTGTAATCAGCCCCATGTCTGACTGGGAGTCAAAACAGCAGACTTTCTCACACAAGTGTATAAAGAAGTTGACATAACACACATTTACTTATGGACAGACAGTCAAATTTGTCTAACATGGATGACCAACAGGGATACAACTTCTTACAAAAACATATCTGTGAAGAACAGACTAACAGAAATCAAAACTGCAAACACATCCCTTGGTATCAAATTTAGGTACATACAAACAAAACAGAATCCTGCAGACTTTTTGACAAAAGGGCTCTCTCTTACAAACTGTTGAAAGCAAACAAAATTTGGTATGAAGGGCCTGAATGGCTAACATGCGAGGATCTTTGGCCAGCCAAAGTATTTAACCTCACACTCAACTCTACAACAACTCAAAAGATCACTGAGGACAAACCTATTTTTGACTATAAACATTATTCAGACCTCAACAAACTCTTGAGAATTACAGTCTACTGCTGCAAGTTTGTCAATAGCTACCTTCTAAAACACTGTCCTCAGAAGGCCTTTTCTAACTTAACAGAAACTTCAACAAAACATTGGCTCAAACAGATACAAGCTTCAGAATTTGACAAGGAGGTGAAGTATCTTAGGTCCAGTAACACATTAAACAAAGGAATTCCTTCACTTGTCCTGGATCTAAATCTGTACCTGGATACAGAGGGTCTGATAAGGTGTAAAGGAAGACTTAACAAGTCAACTTTGACTTACAGCTCTAAGCACCCAATTCTTCTTCCGAGGAGGAATCACTTCACAAATCTCATCATCAGGGATACTCACAACAAAATACACCACATGGGAGTCCCACAAACCCTGACAGAGATGAGAAAAACTTACTGGCTACCAAAGGGTAGAACTGAAACAAAGAACATTTTAAACACATACATTCTTTGTAAACGTATCCATTCACGACCCTTTAAGACCCTAAGCCCTCCAGACCTACCTGTGGAACGAGTAACATTTACTCAGCCATTTGAAACCACGGGTATTTACTACACTGCAGCGGTGTTAGAAAATCTAAAAGAGGAAGAGTCATTGTTGGCCCAAGGCGATATGATGACTAAGCTGATTGATGCAGCATTGCTTGTATATATTAAGTTAAGGTGTGTGTATATATCCATCTCATAATTGTAAGGTTAGTGAAAAATTAACTTAATTTACAGTAGAGCGCGCATTTTTGGGCTCCTGTGGTATCATTGTTTGGGCACTCTTGTGGCATAACTTTTTTGGGGCACTGCGCGTCCTTCCTACTCATTTGTTGAATGCGACACTTACAGGGTATGGTCTTAAAGAGACCTCTCTTGCAATTCAGTTTGGTTGTTTAGATACAAGATTATTGCATCGTGCAATGGTGCAGGTTGTGTTGTTGTTGCAAGGTTTAGAAAGACCATAAATAGTGCCCCTTTTGTTTTTTATCTTAATTTTATGCAACTGAGGCCTAAGGTAGGCCCACATCGAGTCAGCAACCCTGAGGTAGGACCTAATAGGACGCCAGTTACTTGGGTGGAAAATTTGGTATTCCATACTGGTGGTTGGTCAGTACTCCAACCAAGCAATTCAGTTTATTTGAAAAAAGCAAAATTTGAGTTAGATCAGTTTGTTTAAGTATTTTTGCCAATTCAGTTTATTGGACATTGAGCCCAATTGTTGTTTACATTGAAGATGAGTGCAGCTGAATTGAACAACTTTAAAAAAGGAGAAGCACCTACAAAGGTCTAATTACAAAGGTCAATGCCACTATATATTCTGCCATAGAGCAAGAGGATTTAAGCTTAGTGACTGCACAGCTTTCCATATTAGAAACTAAAAAGGTTGCTCTAAGTGAAGTAAATGTTAAAATTGAGGCTCTTATAGAAGAGGATGAAATAGAAAATAACAATTTACTTTGAAGAAATTATTGATGATATAATTAAAGTATGCCACAGAGCAAAAGAGTTTAGCAGCTCAGTCCAGTTAGAGACCAGGTCTACTAATGAAACACAACCCTCAACAAATGGTGTTTGTAAAGTTAAGGTTAACAGATCTGCAGTTCAATTACCGAGGCTTGTACTCAAAACATTTTCTGGGAGTATTCAGGAATGGCAAGGATGGGCAGACAGTTTTCAATCAGCAGTTCATTCTAGTCAAGTGTTAAGTGCGGTGGAAAAGTTTAATTATTTGCAGTCCCTTTTGGAAGGGGAGGCAGCAAAGACAATAGCAGGATTAGCATTAACAGAGACTAATTATAATGTGGCTTGGGATATATTAAAGAAACGGTTTGGTAAGCCAGAGATCTTAATTAAACACTTCCGCGAACTTTTAGCTATACCTCCTGTTAATAATCCCAATAGTGTCAAAGAGTTACGGCAGTTATATGATGAATTTGAAGTTAGAACTAGGTCCCTGGACAACTTGGGTGTAGGAATGGAAAGGTATGGTATAATGTTGATCACTATACTGGAGTGTAAATTGCCTAGCTCAATTTTGCTTGAATTACGTAGGGGACAATCTACAGAACATGTGTACGTCCCCCTTCAGCAGATGTTAAGTCTTTTAAGCACAGAATTAGCAAGACGAGAGGGAATTGAGTTTGCACAGTCGAATGTTAAACAAGGGGACAAAGGCAGGCACAGCACCAAAGTTTCTACAAAAAGGAATAGCCCAGGTACAGTGTCAGCTCTACATGCATCCTCTGAGAATAAATTAAAGGGAATTATGGAAAAACTATACGCGCTCACAACATGGTATCATATGTGGTACATTTATTTCATAATTAAATATAAATTATTAATTAATTGAATTAAATATCTATACAAAATTGCCTCGGGATTGGCGACATAGCCTATTGGGAATGAAATAATTGAATTGCCATACGTACAAAGAACCTGTATGTATGAATCAGCCTCACATAGCAACAAGAAAACCCAATTTATTGTTTAGTCTACCAAAGAAAAGTAGACTAAACAAAATTTGGCTAGAACGGCAAATAATACACGAGAACCAAGGAACGGCTCTCAGGGCTGTTTATGTTACAGCGAAGCTTTAAGCAGGGAGGATGTCTTTGTCCCCCCTAAAGTCCTGATTGAATTCCTTATAATATAAAACCTAGTGACTATAAAAGGATAGGCCTATTCCTTCAGGGGTTTATATAGTGACTGCCTATATTAATTACCTTAAGTAAATTCGCCGCGTAACTCCATCGTGGCGGCCCTACACCGAAAATGATCGTAACGCCCTACATCGAAGCAAACAAAGGACCCAGCAAAAATAAGGTGAGGCAATTTCAGTTTTTATTAACATAAGGCTTCCCAACTCCCGACGCTAGAATTACCGTAATCAATATAAATATAAAGAGGTCCTTTAACAACCTACATATTTATAACTCTCTAACGAAAAAGCATAGGGCTTTTGTCGGTAACCCTCCACTGAAGTCTGTTGGAAATTTCCAACGGATGAGGGCACAGGCAATCAACCCATAGCCCTATAAAGTTTTTTCACATGGTGGCCCTGTGTATGGGGAACTAACCCCTCTAAAATTTACACTGACACACGCAGTGGCTAGGCTTAACTCAGTAGGCCTAACCCCAATTTCAACCGTAACCCCACTATAGTTTTTTCATATGGTGGCCTAAAACTGGGAACCGATCCCTTTACACTAATTACACTAACCGAAAACAAAGGCTTGTTCATTTAACAAGCATAACTCAATTTAGGTCCTATAAAAAAAATAGGCCCACAACATTAAGCCTATTTAATAGGTCCTACTCAAACTAAAAACAAAGCCTTGTTAATTTAACAGGCTTAACTCATTTAAGGTCCTATAAAATAATAGGCCCAAACAAAAGCCTATTTGGTAGGCCCAACAAATAGGTCTATATAGTAGGCCCACCTAACTTTACCTTACATAATGGGCCTACCTCTTAAAGTAGGCCTTACTCTTTACACTCAAGGCCTATCCTAATTAAAAACACTAAATTTATAATTGAACCTGTGGTGTAGGTTATAAAATTTATTTCAGCAATTTAACTTACTCATAAGACTCATTAACATCACAAAATTCGACTCAGACCTGTAACATCACAAAATTCGACTCGAACTGTAACATCACAAAGACCTAAAGCAATTGCACGAATTCAAACCTACACCCACCTAACACCTATTCGTGACCCTATTCCAACCTATTCGAAGTCCTATTTGACATATAGGCATACCAAGTCCTATTTGACATATAGGCCCAACCTATTCCGAAGTCCTATTTGACATATAGGCCCAACCTATTCCAATTCCTATTTGACATATAGGCATACCAAGTCCTATTTGACATATAGGCCCAACCTATTCCAAGTCCTATTCGACATATAGGCCCAACCTATTCCAAGTCCTATTTGACATATAGGCCCAACCTATTCCAAGTCCTATTTGACATATAGGCCCAACCTATTCCAAGTCCTATTTGACATATAGGCCCAACCTATTCCAAGTCCTATTTGACATATAGGCCCAACCTATTCCAAGTCCTATTTGACATATAGGCCCAACCTATTCTAAGTCCTATTTGACATATAGGCATAAAACAGACAAAGCTTGAAATAAGGGTCTCAAATGCAACGTTTGAGGATCTTTACTCAGCCAAATTGATTAACCTAACCCAAAACCCAAAAATAAAACCCTATAACAAAATACTGTACACATTTACACACACACACGTACGGTACAGTATATAAATATATACATACGACTCCAAACATCCAATTCTTCTTTTAAAGGAAGAATCACAACAGATTTCATCAACAGACACATACATTCCTTGCAAACAGATTGGATTCCTTCAAAACCCCAAACCTTCCAGACCTACCTGTAGGATATACAACATTTACTCATTCATAACTACGGGTATTGATTTCATTGGAGTGGTGAATCCAAGTTGTGAAGACCAACTGGATTCGGAGGAATGCCACACACACACACACACACACATATATATATACACACATACGTACGGTACAGTATATAAATATATACAGGGTGTCCCGTAAGTCTGGACCCATAGGGAAAAATAATAAAATTACAAAATAGTCCAAAAATTTATTACATAATCTGTTCAAAGTGTCCGCCGTTGTGTCGCACACATAGATGAAGACGCAATCTCCACTGCGACAGCACTTTCTGAATCACAGTCGCAGAAATTTCTTGACACGCCTCCACAATGCGTGCTTTAAGGTGGAAAATGTTCTGAAGTTTGACCTCGTACACTTTGGCTTTCAAGTGGCCCCACAAATAAAAATCATAATAAAAAATAATAAAAAAATAATAATAATAAAATAATAATAATAACATAATAAAAAAATATATTATAAATCCCTATGGGTTCAGACTTACGGGACACCCTGTACATACGACTTCAAACATCCAATTCTTCTTTTAAAAGAAGAAACACAACAGATTTCATTAACAGACACAAACATTCCTCGCAAACAGATTGGATTCCTTCAAAACCCCAAACCTTCCAGACCTACCTGTAGGATACACAACATTTACTCATTCATAACTACGGGTATTAATTTCATTGGAGTGGTGAATCCAAGTTTTGAAGACCAACTGGATTCGGAGGAATGATACACACACACACACAACACACACATACACACACACACACTACTCTTTCATGTGTCTCAAGCACAACAACCTGTCTAAACATAACCAAGGATCGGAGAGTAAAAGCTTTTATTGCTGCGCTCTGATTCTGTGCACATAATTTTGTGCCAAAAATTATATGGTTAGACAGTGACACGTACAAACAAACTACTCTACTCCAAAGGGCCTTGGCCTACCTTGGCCATAGCCCAACAAATTCATCAAAGGGTTGATGGCCTACCCTTGGCCATAGCCCAACAAATTCATCAAAGGGCTGATGGCCTACCCTTGGCCATAGCCCAACAAATCATCAAAGGGCCTTGGCCTACCTTTGGCCATAGCCCAACAAATTCATCAAAGGGCTGATGGCCTACCTTGGCCATAGCCCAACAAACTCATCAAAGGGCTGATGGCCTACCTTGGCCATAGCCCAACAAATTCATCAAACGGCTGATGGCCTACCCTTGGCCATAGCCCAACAAATTCATCAAAGGGCTGATGGCCTACCCTTGGCCATAGCCCAACAAATCATCAAAGGGCCTTGGCCTACCTTGGCCATAGCCCAACAAATTCATCAAAAGGGATGATGGCCTACCTTGGCCATAGCCCAACATATTCATCAAGGGGCTGATGGTCTCACTTGGCCATAGCCCAACATATTCATCAAGGGTCTTGTGGCCTCCCTTGGCCAGAGACCAAACAACATTGGTCTTGTGGCCTCCCTTGGCCAGAGACCAAACAACAAGGGTCTTGTGGCCTCCTTTGGCCAGAGACCAAACAACAAGGGTCTTGTGGCATCCCTTGGCCAGAGACCAAACAACAAGGGTCTTGTGGCCTCCTTTGGCCAGAGACCAAACAACAAGGGTCTTGTGGCCTCCCTTGGCCAGAGACCAAACAACAAGGGTCTTGTGGCCTCCCTTGGCCAGAGACCAAACAACATTGGTCTTGTGGCCTCCCTTGGCCAGAGACCAAACAACATTGGTCTTGTGGCCTCCCTTGGCCAGAGACCAAACAACAAGGGTCTTGTGGCCTCCTTTGGCCAGAGACCAAACAAAAAGGGTCTTGTGGCCTCCCTTGGCCATAGGCCAAACAACACAAAAACAGTACAGGATTCAAAGCCCCAAGCCCTCCAGATCTATCTGTGGAGGAGTAAATTTACTCCACTAAAACTACGGGTATTGACTAGTCTGAAGTGGTAGGAGGTTTGAATACAGTACAAACTCTTTCTAATTCTCCTAAATTAAATGAACAAATAACAAAAGACAACAATGGGAACATTGAACCAAACAATTACACGAAAACACTTGGAATGCTTTGGTTTTTAAAACAGAATTCCGAACACGATGACACTCTTTGCACAAAGAGTTATACTGTAACTTAAATCCAAATGCCGATACAAAAAGACAAGTGCTTTCAGAATCATCCAAAATTTTCGACCCCATTGGATTATATTTACCAGCAACCATAAGATCCAAAATCCTTTTGCAAGACTTGTGGAAAAAGAAAATTGATTGGGATGAACCACTTTCAGTGGAAGACCAACTTCATTGGAAAAAATTAGCCACAGACTTGAACAAAGTTCAAGACATCTACGTACCAAGATGTGCTGGCTACAGATTGAAATCACAAACACTACACATTTTTACAGATGCCAGCACACAAGCCTAAGGGTGTTGTGCCTATTTAACAAGTGAAAATGAAAGTAACTTGGTTTATTCAAAGGCAAAAGTGGCACCCTTAAACCAAAAGAAAACTGTACCACAACTTGAATTATTAGCTGTCTCATTGGGAGTTAAAACAGCAGACTTTCTTTCACAAGTGTATAAAGAAGTTGACATAACAAACATTTACTTAAGGACAGACAGTCAAATTTGTCTAACATGGGTGACCAACACAGATACAACTTCTTGCAAAAATATATTTGTGAAAAACAGACTAACAGAAATCAAAACTGCAAACACAAACCTTGGTATCAAATTTAGGTACATAAAAACAAAAGAGAATCCTGCAGACTTTTAGACAAGAGGGCTCTCTTACAAGCTGTTGAAAACAAATAAAATCTGGTATGAAGAGCCCGAATGGCTAACATGTGAGGATCTTTGGCCAGCCAAAGTAGTTAACCTCACACTCAACTCTACAACAACTGAAAAGATCACTGAGGACAAACCTATATTTGACTATCACCTTTATTCAGACCTCAACAAACTCTTGAGAATTACAGTCTATTGCTGCAAGTTTGTCAATAGCTACCTTCTCAAACACTGTCCTCAGAAAGCCTTTTCTAACTTAACAGAAACTGCAACAAAATACTGGCTCCAACAGATACAAGCTTCAGAATTTGACAAGGAGTTGAAGTATCTTAGGTCCAGTAACACATTAAACAAAGGAATTCCTTCACTTGTCATGGATCTAAATCTGTACCTGGATACAGAGGGTCTGATAAGGTGTAAAGGAAGGCTTAACAAGTCAACTTTGACTTACAACTCTAAGCACCCAATTCTTCTTCCAAGGAGAAATCACTTCACAAAACTCATCATCAGGGATACCCACAACAAAATACACCACATGGGAGTCCCACAAACCCTGACGGAGCTGAGAAAAACTTACTGGCTACCAAAGGGTAGAACTGAAACAAAGAAAATTTTAAACACATGCATTCCTTGTAAACGTATCCATTCACGACCCTTTAAGACCCCAAGCCCTCCAGACCTACCTGTGGAACGAGTAACATTTACTCGGCCATTTGAAACCACGGGTATTGACTACACTGGAGCGGTAAATGTGAGTTTTGGAGACAAAATGGATTCAAAGGAATACAAAGTGTACATTGTACTCTTCACCTGTGCTGCCACACGTGCCATATGTCTAGACATAGTAGAAGATCTGACAGCAGAAGCTTTTATTGCTGCTTTCAGACGATTTTGTGCACACAATTCTGTACCCAAAACTATATGGTCAGACAATGCCACATACTTCAAATCTGGTGAAAGAATTATTCATCAGATTTGTGACAGTGAAACAGTACAAACTCATTTAACCAAACACAACATAACCTGGAAATACATTCCTGTTAATACACCATGGTATGGTTCAATTTGGGAAAGAAACATACAAACTGTAAAGAACTGCCTTCAAAAGACTATTGGGACAAAACATCTACAACTTTTTGAACTCATGACTATTCTGTCAGAAATTGAAAATGTTGTCAACAACCAGTGGCGGTTCCTCATATGGGCAATATGGGCAGCCGCACAGGGCGGCATTTGTGGAGGGGCGGCATGAGCGCCTGCAAAAAAAATAAAAATAAAAATAAGAATAAATAAATAAAGAAATAAATAAAAATAAAAAATAAAATAAAATAAATAATAAAAGATCAATAAATATATTTTTATTAATAAAAAACCATCTATTGCATTTTCCATAAACCTTCCCATAAAAGACCTAAACAATGCAAAATGCTTCCAGATTAATATTATTGGGAATAAAGGCCCATACTTTAACATATGTAATGTTATTTTTCTGGGTTTGGTTAAATAGTGAAATGTATATTATTTATTACAGAACGAATCTTCACACTAAGCCACTAAGGTCTGTCAAATAACCGCAAATGGATAAGAAGAGGTCAAAGCTATCAGGTGCTCAGTTTAGAAAAAAGAGGAAAGAAGAAGAGGAGAAACGAGCAAAAGATAAAGGTATAGAGCTATGTCATCTACTCTTCACTGCTATATTGCACTGCTATTTTGTGATATAGCTTTCTGAGTCATTTGAAGTGTACTATTATGTATATAATTAGCCATTAACCAAGGAGGTTGTATTATTCATTTGTTTCCTATTCTAAAAGTTTAATAAATTGTGCTTAATAACATGTTAAATTAATTGTACTAGCCTATTCATGCATTGGTCTGTTATGTTCTATTTTACTATTTGCAGGGGCACTTTTGAAATATTTTGGAACATCCTCTGCCACTAGCCAGGATGAGAAGCCGTCTACTTCTGCCATTATTGAGGCTGAGGAGCCATCTACCTCCTCAGCCTCACATATGTCTCCACAAATGCAGTCTGATCCTGAGGATGAAGACCCATTTGCTTCTACTTCTCCCCGGCAGGACTCTTCAGGTGAGTTTGTGTGCACATATGTCTGTGAGTGTGTGCGTGTGTGTGTATGTGTATGTGTGTGTGTCCCTGCAAAGCATTTTGCAAACAGTTATAAATTATAATGTTATTATCACTGGGTCTGGGTTACTGGGTATGTGTGGTGTTTCACCACCATAATTCCATAACACCACCACCATAACAAAGTGCTGTGAATAATGTGTTATCTAACTTAGGTGTGTATACTAATGAGTAATGCTCTTGTTCTTTCTATTAGAAATGCCTGGAGCAGAATCGCCTCCTGAGGATGAGTCTCTGTCCACCGACCCTGCTAACTGGCCTTCAGTTAGCAGTTCCAGGGGACCAAGTCAAGTACCATCTGACTTTGTATTCCCTAGAAACGACAGTGACGGAAGAAGTTTCCACCATCAATACTTCAGGAAGTCATTGGTTAGTGGGGAAAATATAACCAGAAGTTGGTTGGTCTATTCCTTAAAAAACAACAGCCTTTTCTGTTTCTGTTGTACATTATTTTCCAAGAGGAAAATAAATTTAACAAGTTTGGGACTCTCGGACTGGAAGCATGCAAGCTCATTGCTCACATCACATGACAACAGTTCAGAACACCTAAATTCTATGAAAATCTGGAAAGAACTGGCAGTGAGGATGAGAAAGGGGGAGACCATTGACAAGCAGGAGATGGCACTTCTGGAGGCTGAGAAGTTGAGATGGAGAGCGGTGCTGACACGTCTCACTGCTATTGTGCATTCTCTGGCAGTTAGGAATTTGGCACTAAGGGGACATACAGAAAAATTGTTCTCACCATCAAATGGCAATTTTCTGAAAGAAGTTGAACTGATGGCACAATTTGATCCTATAATGCAAGAGCACATTAACCGTGTCCAAAAAGGGACCTCCAGTCACACCAGCTACCTCGGCCACCACATACAAAACGAACTCATTGATTTGTCGAGCAGCAAGACCATTTCAGCAATGGTGAGCGACATCAAACAATCAAAGTTTTTTTCAATAATTCTAGATTGCACTCCAGATATCAGCCACACTGAACAGTTGTCAGTTGTGATTCGGGTTGTGTCACTGGAGGGGAAGCCCCATATAAAGGAACATTTCATGGGGTTTTTGGAGGCAGAGGAGTCCACTGGTCAACATTTGGCATCTCTGATTCTGAAGAGACTGGAGGAGCTAAAAGTTCCTTTCATGGACTGTAGAGGACAATCATACGACAACGGGGCCAACATGAGGGGAAAAAACAAGGGTGTTCAATCCAGGCTCCTAGAAATTAATCCCAGAGCTCTGTTTGTTCCATGTGGGGCTCATTCTCTGAATTTGCTTGTGGCCGATGCTGCTAAGGGATCTATTGATGCCACAAGTTACTTTGGCATCTTGCAGAAGCTTTACAACTTGTTTTCAGCCTCCACACAACGATGGGCCATTTTGAAAAAACATGTGAACATCACATTGAAGATGTGGTCTGATACAAGGTGGGAAAGCAAGATCAAGAGTGTGGAGCCCCTGAGATATCAGGCAGCTGCAGTGAGAGATGCACTGATCGAGGTGAGGGACCACACCAAAGACTCTGTAATAAAGGTCGAGGCTCAATCTCTGTCAGAGGAGGTTGGGTCATACCGCTTCGCCATTTGTTCAGTGGTGTGGCATGACCTGTTGTGCCAAATTCAGCATGTGAGCAAGCAGATGCAGTCTCCTAGCATGCACGTTGATGTTGCAGTAAATCTCCTAAAAAAAACAGAGAGAGGTCTCCGCAATTACAGGGCAACAGGTTTTGTGGCTGCACAAATGGCAGCCACAGATATCTGTGAACAAATGAATGTGGAGGCTGTGTTAAAACAAAAACGGCTGAGGTCCACAAAGCGGCACTTCTCCTATGAAGCATCTGATGAGCCCTTGATTGATGCTTTGAAGAAGCTGGAGGTGACATTTTTCAATGCAGTGGTTGATGCTGCAACATCAGCCATTCAGGAAAGATTTTCCACGTTGGAAATTGTGGGAGAGAAGTTTGGAGTGCTGACACATTTCCAAAATCTCACATTTGAGGAGCTGACAGAACAATGTGTGAACCTTAGTACTACACTACACTTTAAGGGACAATCTGACTTGGATGGCAGAGAGCTTGCACAGGAGCTGAAGAACTTGCCTGACTTGCCATCAAAGACCATATCCTTGCTTGAACTGCTGACATTTATCCATGAAAGGGAGCTCTCTGAAATATATCCAAATTTGTGGACTGCTCTCAGAATTGGTCTTACTCTTCCAGTCACTGTTGCTGAAGCAGAGAGGAGCTTTTCAAAGCTGAAGCTCATCAAATCCTACCTGAGGTCAACTATGTCACAGGAACGCCTTACCGGTCTGGCCATCATCAGTATAAATCATACAATTGCTGAGCAGATTTCATATGATGATTTAATTCATGACTTTGCATCAAGGAAGGTAAGAAGAGTCAGGCTTTAGATGGCAGTTGTGCTGTGGTGCAATTTATTTTGTTTCTTGTTCAAAGTGTAGCATAATAATTACCCTCTCTTAAGTGTCTTATTCTATTTATGTGATAGAGCATTTGTACAATTTAGAAATTTGATTCTCTAGTTTATTTATGGCAGTTGTGCAATTTAATTTGTATTTTTCCTGTTCATAGTATCATAATTACATTCTCTTAAGTGAGTTATTCTATTTACGTGATGAAGGATTTGTAAAATTCAGAAATTTGAGTCTTTGTTTTGGTTCTGAAGTTCCAACAATTAGTCCAATAAAAAGTTATTTTGTGAAAGAGTTATGTCTGTCCTTTATTTTGGGGGGATTCGAATGTGTGTGTGTTGGCGAACAGGGGGGGGGGGCGCTGAAGGTGAGGTTCGCCCAGGGCGTCATGTAAGCTAGGACCGCCACTGTCAACAACAGACCATTAACTTATGTGGGAGATGGTATTAATGAGCCAGAACCTCTCACACCAAACCACCTAATTAAGGGAGAAACAGTAAACATGTTACCAGAATCTGAACATAACAGTACAGAGGATCCAGATTGGGAAATAGGACACAAAGGACTCAACACAAAATACCAACATTTGACACAAATCAAGACTCAATTTATAACAAAATGGAGAGAAGAATACTTAACAAGTCTTAGAGAAAGACATAAACAATTAACAAAACAAAGTTGGAATGATTCAGTCAAAATTGGGGACATTGTGTTGATACATGACAAGACACCAAGACAACATTGGTCAATGGGAAAAGTCTTGGAACTCAAAACTGGTGAAGACGAAGTTACCAGGGTTGTAAAACTGAAAACAGCAACTGGTGAAACCACCAGAGATATCACATTACTATATCCTTTGGAGTGTGGGGCTAAATTAGAACCATTACCCCAAAGGATGGATCAGGATACTATTGGGGAGGAATCTCTCAATGTGCCTGATGTAACTCAGACTAAACCAGACAGGCCTCAAAGAAAGACTGCTTTGAAAGCCAGAAAACTTTTACAAGAAAAAATTAAGACTGGTGACTTATAAACCTTACACAAACTGAGCAAAGTTAAAATGCTTAATAACTTTACTTTAATCCCATAAATTTCCTATACCTAAAGGGAGTCAAACTGATTGACATAACTTTAACTAAACTTGAGAAGTTGGCCTCTTGAACTTTCATATTTGAATAGGTCTTGAGTAACCTCTCTCTTCCTAAATTTCTACTTCATTCTTTTGATTCATTTTTTTTACATGTTTTACACAGTTTGTCAAAAAATTTTGATCTATAACATACAAATTTTTCTCCGGCCCCCCCCAGTATATGGAAAAACTATACGCGCTCACAACATGGTATCATATGTGGTACATTTATTTCATAATTAAATATAAATTATTAATTAATTGAATTAAATATCTATACAAAATTGCCTCGGGATTGGCGACATAGTCTATTGGGAATGAAATAATTGAATTGCCATACGTACAAAGAACCTGTATGTATGAATCAGCCTCACATAGCAACAAGAAAACCCAATTTATTGTTTAGTCTACCAAAGAAAAGTAGACTAAACAAAATTTGGCTAGAACGGCAAATAATACACGAGAACCAAGGAACGGCTCTCAGGGCTGTTTATGTTACAGCGAAGCTTTAAGCAGGGAGGATGTCTTTGTCCCCCCTAAAGTCCTGATTGAATTCCTTATAATATAAAACCTAGTGACTATAAAAGGATAGGCCTATTCCTTCAGGGGTTTATATAGTGACTGCCTATATTAATTACCTTAAGTAAATTCGCCGCGTAACTCCATCGTGGCGGCCCTACACCGAAAATGATCGTAACGCCCTACATCGAAGCAAACAAAGGACCCAGCAAAAATAAGGTGAGGCAATTTCAGTTTTTATTAACATAAGGCTTCCCAACTCCCGACGCTAGAATTACCGTAATCAATATAAATATAAAGAGGTCCTTTAACAACCTACATATTTATAACTCTCTAACGAAAAAGCATAGGGCTTTTGTCGGTAACCCTCCACTGAAGTCTGTTGGAAATTTCCAACGGATGAGGGCACAGGCAATCAACCCATAGCCCTATATAGTTTTTTCAAAGGAATCAAGTAATGCATATTTTGCGAAGGCAACCACAAGTCATATAAATGTGAGGTGGCTGAGGCTTTACCTGTTGAGGAGAGAAAGGACAGGGTAACTAAGTCCACAGCATGTTTTTAATGTTTTTTGAAAGGTCACAGAGAAAGGTTTTGTAAGTTTAAAAATTTGTGCAAAAAATGCCATGGCCGGCATCAGCCATTATTGTGTGAAAACACTCCTAGTACGCCTACCCCCGAAGTAGACACATTAGTGGCACATGCCACTGCTATGAAAGGGAGTAAAAGTAAAGGGGGATTATTGCAAACAGCTGCAGCATTATTAATTGGGAATGATGGAGAAGCTACTGTAAGAATGTTGTTTGATAGTGGTAGCCAGTGTAGCTTTATTAAGACCAGAATTTCCAGAAAATTTAAGTTTAAAGAACTTAAGAGGGAAAATTTAAGAATTTCTGCGTTTGGGGGTTCCGTTCAAAACCGAACCAAAGTTAAGAAGGTAGAAGTTCTGGTTAAGGGGTTGTTACCACAAAGTCCCACTATCAAGGTTCAAGCTGTAGAGATTGAGGAGCTTTGTGCGCCAGTCACTACTTGTTTAGATATGGCATGTGTCCAAGAATTGTAAGTTAAAGGAATTAATTTGGGCAATAATAAGTTTGAAGGAACAGAAGATATTAGTCTTTTGATTGGAGCTGACTATTATTGGGACTTCATCACTGGTAATATTGTCCGCACATCTCGAAGTCCGGTAGCTATTGAAAGTAAGCTAGGCTGGATGCTACATGGTAGCTATTGCAATGAAATGGAGGTTAAAGCTCTTTTTCGTTAAGATTGAGGAGAACAGCCATGATTTGGAAAGGCATTTGAAAGCCTTTTGGAAACTTGAATCCATTGGCATAAAGGACAAGCAGGCGAGTACAGTGAACAGTGATGTTTCAGAATAGTTTGAAAAAGGGATTGGGTTTAGAGATGGTTGCTATGAAGTTGGCCTCCCTTGGAAGGATTCTTGCAAACCCAGTTCAAACCTTCAGCTAGCTAATAGGAGGTTGGAGACTTCATTGCACAGGTTAAGAAAAAATTATGAGTTGTTAATTGAATACAATGAGGCCATCCTAAACTATGTAAAGAAGGGCTATGCTGAAAGGGTGGAAGGTGAGCTGGTGAGCCAGGAGGCACATCATCTGCCACACCATGCAGTGGTACGGCGAGACAAAACTACCACCAAACTGAGGGTAATTTTTGATGACTCAGCCAAGGACAAAGGTGGTGTGTCCTTGAATGACTGTTTGGATGCTGGGCCAAATTTAAATACAGATTTATTTATTCAGTTTGGTTGTTTAGATACAAGATTATTGCACCGTGCGATGGTGCAGGTTGTGTTGTTGTTGTTGTTGTTGCAAGGTTTAGAAAGAAGACCATAAATAGTGCCCCTTTTGTTTTTTATCTTAATTTTATGCAACTGAGGCCTAAGGTAGGCCCACATCGAGTCAGCAACCCTGAGGTAGGACCTAATAGGACCTCCAAGTCCGTAAGTTTTTAGTCTAGCTTAACTTGGGCTGTAGGTTAAACTGGCCCTTCAGAGCTTAGCAATTCACGGCTCAGCTGGGATTCTGAACCCAATAAAATAAAAAATAATAAGCGGTGAATGTGAGTTTTGGAGATAAAATGGATTCAAAGGACTACAAAGTGTACATTGTACTCTTCACCTGTGCTGCCACACGTGCCATATGTCTAGACATAGAAGAAGATCTGACAGCAGAAGCTTTTATTGCTGCTTTCAGACGATTTTGTGCACACAATTCTGTACCGAAAACTATATGGTCAGACAATGCCACATACTTCAAATCTGGTGAAAGAATTATTCATTACATTTGTGAAAGTGAAACAATACAAACTCATTTAATCAAACACAATATAACCTGGAAGTACATTCCTGTTAATACACCATGGTATGGTTCCATTTGGGAAAGAAACTTACAGACTGTAAAGAACTGCCTTAAAAAGACTATTGGGACCAAACATCTACAACTTTTTGAGCTCATGACTATTCTGTCAGAAATTGAAAACGGTATCAACAACAGACCATTAACTTATGTGGGAGATGGTATTAATGAGCCAGAACCTCTCACACCAAACCACCTAATTAATGGAGAAACAGTAGCCTAAACATGTTACCAGAATATGAACATAACAGTAAAGAGGATCCAGATTGGGTAATAGGACACAAAGAACTCGACACAAAATACCAACATTTGACACAAATTAAAACTCAGTTTATAACAAAATGGAGAGAAGAATACTTAACAAGTCTTAGAGAAAGACATAAACAATCAACAAAACAAAATTGGAATGATTCAGTCAAAATTGGGGACATTGTGTTGATACATGACAAGACTTCAAGACAACATTGGTCAATGGAAAAGTCTTAGAACTCAAAACTGGTGGAGACGAAATTACCAGGGTTGTAAAACTGAAAACAGCAACTGGTGAAACCACCAGAGATATCACATTACTATATCCTTTGGAGTATCGGGGCTAAGTTAGAACCATTACCTCAAAGGATGGATCAGGATACTATTGGGGAGGAATCTTTCAATGTACCTGATGTAACTTAGACTAAACCAGACAGGTCTCAAAGAAAGACTGCTTTGAAAGCCAGAAAACTTTTACAAGAGAAAATTAAGACTGGTGACTTATAAACCTTACACAAATTGAGCAAAGTTAAAATGCTTAATAACTAGGCTGACCATATTTCCTTGAGACAAAAACGGGACATTGGGATGGCAAAAAAGGGACGGGGTTATGTAATTTTAATAATCAGAGCTGGGCACTTGCGGTTTTTTGCCCGTTTTTTTGCGGTACTGCGGTACTGCGGTACTACTACCGCACTACCAAACCGGTACCGCATAACGCAGTACCGCAAAGGATCGCTGAAAGTACAGCAGTACCGCTACCGCATTCAAATTTCCCGCGGTACTTTCCGCGGTACCGACCAACACGGTAGTACCGCAGTACCGCAGTACCGCAAAAAAAACCGCAAGTGCCCAGCTCTGTTTAAAATATGTAATATTCTGTATTCATGAAAAAGTAAGTACATAAACCGGGACAAAATTGACATTTTTATTAAAACGACGGGACGGCCAGGAAATATAAAAAAAACGGTACTGTCCCGTTCGAAACGGTACGTATGGTCAGCCTATTAATAACTTAACTTTAATTCCATTAATTTCCTATACCTACAGGGAGTCAAACTGATTGACATAACTTTAACTAAACTTGAGAAGTTGGCTTCTTGAACTTTTATATTTAAATAGGTCTTCAGTTACCTTTCTCTTTCTAAGTTCCTACTTCATTCCTTTCAACTCATTTCACATGGTTTAAAACACACTGTTTATTAAAAAAATTTAATGTATAACACAAATTTTTCCTTCGGGACCCCCAGTATATGGAAAACTATACATGTTTACAATTGCTGACTCATGAAAATTACATCAAGAGAAGAGTCAACGAACTTTGAAGAATCAGCAGATTCCTAACGATTTATACTGGCGGCACTCTGAGATGCTTATGTTACAGTGATGCTTTAAGCAAGGAAGATGTTCTTTATCTTCCTATAAGTTCTGAGTGAAATCCTCTCAATATAAAACCTAATAACTATAAAAAGGATAGGCCTATTCCTTCAGGTATTTAAGTGTAGTGAATGCCTATAGCAAATAAACCGAAAGAGCGTCGCGCCCTACGAACAATAAGGTGAGGTAATTTCTTTGTTTACCATTAGGCAGCGCAAATACCGAAGGCAAATAAACATACAGAGGTCCTTTGAAGACCTACATATACATAAATTTCTAACGAAAAAACTTAGGGTTTTGTCGTTAACTCTCCACTGTAATCTGCTGGAAATTTCCAAAGGATGAGGTAACAGGCAATCAACCCATAGCCCTATATAGTTTTTCATAGATAATGCTCTTAAGACTTGCCATGAGATGCCTGTGGTAAAGTTCTCCCCATAGCATCCCAGTTCTCAGATGAGCTCATAGAAGATTTAAGTAATGATCAACAATACGTGTTCAGAATAATTGGGGCCATAAGAGAAGGATATGTTGATGGAAGCGTAGAGAAACTCGAGCCTGGTTCACTTAACAACTCTAGATGGTTAACTCTAGCTAACAGACTATGTCGTTATTATGTCTCCTAAAAGAATCCCTCCAGAGTGTTACGTTAGGGTGTACCATTTTTGGGTCATTTTCAAAAAGTCAAGGTCCAGGAGTCTAATGTTGTGCCAAATGATGTCCTAAACACGAATTTTACAGGCATTTTCTAATCCGACAAATTTGAATCCCCCCACCCCCCCTTGAAATTTTGCGCATCCCCTTTTCCTAAAAACCCCATATATCTCAAACACTATCAACTTTATCGAAAAATGTTATAGAATAAAAATGATTTATAATCAAAAGTTCTATTAGAAACGTTCATCAAAATAGAAATTTACTTAATTTTGAAAATTTTCATTTATTTTGTAAAAATTTAAATTAAACATTTTTTTTGCTTGCAGTGCCTTCTTCTTAAATAAGGTGTTACCGCCACCTTTGAAGCATCACCCCAATGCAGCTTCGCGGCGATGGGCTTTGTATTTGCTAGTTATAATGCAAATCATAATTAGTTTTTATTATAACTAGCCTATACAAAGTGAGGACAACCTCAAAACTATATATATATAAAATAAAGCTAAAAATTAACACTTTATCTATAGTTGTGAGGTCCCATCGTTTTTTTTTTCCTTTATTCAACACTTTCCTCAAAAAAATAAAAAGAAACAAGTTTCTTAATTAGAAATCATTGATATAAGAGCTTTTTAAACATAAAAATAAGAAAAGACAATTTATGGTATATTTAATAACAAAAAAAAAATCAGCCTCTTCTAAATTAAAACAATCTCTGCAAATAAAAATACCTAATCTATCTGTTAATGAACTATTCTTTACTGAGTTTCATTCTTTTAAGAGTCTCTTTACTAGGATCAGGAATTAGTCTTCTATTCTCTTCCACAATTTGCAAAAGACCTTGAAATTCTTCTTCATTTTGACATTTGTCATGAAAGTCTTGAACCAGCTTGATTCCTCTTTCAGCGGTATCATTGACTACTCTAATAGATGAAAGAATGTTTTTTAGTTTAAATGCAAAAAACTTCACTTTTTTACGTGAAGGTCAAAATATGAGAATAAAAACCCACTCTAATAGACAGAGTTTATTTCCACGACAGTTTCGACGCCCACTGGCATCCTCCTCGGGTGGATACAGAAACACAAATGAAACAAAACAAGAGGGAAAAACAGTTCAGGGATCGACCGTTAAGAAATTCGCACCTAGGTTGGATTCCATTCTCTCGAGACAGGAGGGGCATTTTCATTAAGTACATTCGCACAAATTTTAAAAAACTATCTTCCTGTTCTAAACATACAGATTCTATTATTTTTACATAATTATTACATTTATAATTAAATTTATTACATTTAATATTGCATAATTATTAATTACAGAAATTATAAATTTATTATTACATTGGTTATTACATTGTTGTTTATTATACAGAAATTATAAACCGAAAAACGAATGAAAAAAGGCGATTAGGAAATAATCCAGAGACCATTGAGAAATTCGCAACTAGGTTAGATATCGTTCTCCCGAAACCAGAAGGGCATTTTTATTACAGGGTCAGCTTATAACTACATTTCCACAAATTAAAAATATCTTCTTGTTCTATACATACAGATCCTAATGTTTGACATAATTACTGCATATATTTATTTCCACATTAATTACTTCCATTATTACATTTACTAAAAGCGAGTAAGGAAACATTCCAATCCAGAGACATTTAAGAAATTCACACTTAGGTTCGAACACGTTCCCACGACTCCGTAAGGGATTTATTGACCAAGAATCTCATTAAAGGGTCTAACTTATAAGTACCTTCGCACAAATTAAAATTATCTACTTTTTCTATACACACAGATTCTATTATTTTTCTTTTGACATAATTATTACATTTATAAAGTACCTTACTTGATTCCCAATCTATAGCATGATTATTTTGGCTAGCGTGATGAAGGCATATTTGTGTTCTTTGATACGGGTTTCAATATTTCTTCCAGTTTCTCCCACGTATACTAAATCACAACTTTTACAGGGAATGCTGTAGACACAGGCTTGTTCCTCTTTTGCAACGTTATTCCTAACCAATTTACTTTTCACGGTAGACGAATATTTGAACGCCAAAGCAAACTTAAATTCTTTCGTCAACGGTTTTACTCTTTCTAAGCCGGCAATGTAAGGCAAACTCACATATTGTTTTTGGTTAACTGAAGGTTCCCGAGGGGCATAAAAAGATTTTCTGGCTTTAAAATACGCCTTTCTGATAAACCACTCAGGATATTTTAAATCCTTAAAAATGTTCCAAATCTTTGAATTTTCCGGATCCAGCAAATGTGGGCTACAAATCCTGAGTGCTCTTAGAAACATGGAAGAAATAATTGAGCTTTTAACCCCTTCATCATGATATGAAAAATAATGAATGTACGAATTACAATGAGTAGGTTTTCTATAGACCGTGAAATTGGGCTTTCCGCTTTCGTTAATGACCAAAACATCTAGAAAAGGTAATTGTTTGTCGTTCTCCCATTCATATTTAAATTTAATAGAGGGAACAAGATTATTTAATGACTGAAAGAAAGTGTCAAAGTTGTTCCAGTGGTCAGGCCAAAATGAGAAAATATCATCTACATAACGAAACCAAATTAGATTTCTGGGACATATTGTTTGCAATATTGTTTGGTCAATAAATCCCTTACGGAGTCGTGGGAACGTGTTCGAACCTAAGTGTGAATTTCTTAAATGTCTCTGGATTGGAATGTTTCCTTACTCGCTTTTAGTAAATGTAATAATGGAAGTAATTAATGTGGAAATAAATATATGCAGTAATTATGTCAAACATTAGGATCTGTATGTATAGAACAAGAAGATATTTTTAATTTGTGGAAATGTAGTTATAAGCTGACCCTGTAATAAAAATGCCCTTCTGGTTTCGGGAGAACGATATCTAACCTAGTTGCGAATTTCTCAATGGTCTCTGGATTATTTCCTAATCGCCTTTTTTCATTCGTTTTTCGGTTTATAATTTCTGTATAATAAACAACAATGTAATAACCAATGTAATAATAAATTTATAATTTCTGTAATTAATAATTATGCAATATTAAATGTAATAAATTTAATTATAAATGTAATAATTATGTAAAAATAATAGAATCTGTATGTTTAGAACAGGAAGATAGTTTTTAAAATTTGTGCGAATGTACTTAATGAAAATGCACCTCCTGTCTCGAGAGAATGGAATCCAACCTAGGTGCGAATTTCTTAACGGTCGATCCCTGAACTGTTTTTCCCTCTTGTTTTGTTTCATTTGTGTTTCTGTATCCACCCGAGGAGGATGCCAGTGGGCGTCGAAACTGTCGTGGAAATAAACTCTGTCTATTAGAGTGGGTTTTTATTCTCATGTTTTTTAGTTTGTTGTAGTCACCGACCTCTTCCCATGTTGATGCTGGTTTCTTTATCCATGAGTCTGGTTTTGACCCATAGCATTGAAATAAATGCCATGAAATTGGACCTACTAGCTGATGAAGCTTTGTGTCTTCCTTTAAAATGGGGAAAACAGGTTGCCCACATACATAATTTTCTGGAACTGGATATTTGTTTAAGGATTTTGCGATCTTATCTTTTTCATCATTACTTAGCGATCCAAAGAAACTCAAAGGGACCACTTCCTCCGTCAAATACCAGTAATGATTGGCAAAAGATTTCAAAGCAGCATTTGCAACTTCCCTATCTTCCTTCTTGTAATTCACCAAATCATGATAAAACTTCAGATCATTAGCTGGACTATCTAGTGAATTAGAACATAAAAGCCAGTATTTTCCATAAATTAATGCATTAAATAGACACATTCTCTTTAATTTCTTAATCAATGATTCATCATATGATGCTTGGTGGGCAAAAGCATACATTTTTATTTGTATACAAAATCATTGCCATCCACCTGGCACGGTGCATTGCACCAGGTTTCCGCCAATGACTGTTTTCTCTGGAAACCTCTCCTAAAAGCATTAAAGTTGTTTCAGCAACTTCCTTATAGTCATCACGTGGAAAGCAGTCAGATTTTCTTAAACATTGGGTCATAAATTCTACACATTCTTCCTTTAGGCCTCTTTGATACCTTGATTTAACATCAAGAACATTGTATGTAGATTTCGTATTAATTTTCTTCCATTTAGACTCGCGAAATTCTTTGAATAACTCAAACTCAGGAGATTTACTTGGGCCAAAAATGGTTTCATACACAGCACACAAAACTCTTTCAGCCACATGATGGCGGTATGCTAACCAAATCAATTTCTTTTGCAAAAGTTCTTCAAGTAATTTACAGGAACCTTTCATCCATCCTGAATTGGATGCAGTGGTATCAAATGATACTCCAAAGACATTTTGCTTCAAGTTCCATTTTTCAATACTTTGAAATACAGAAGTGGCTTGAGACAATCCAGTGGAATCATCTATTATAGAAACTGATAAAAGTTTTTCTACATTTGGGTATCCAGTAACAAGTATTGCAAGGCAGTCTTCTTGTTCTGAACATGATTTAGTAAGCAGCTTGCTATCCCAATGTACTAGGCAGTGATCAGGAGGAGTAAAATCCTTGATGCAAGTTTCATATTTTCGTTTTCTTGTCTTTCGAGCGGCTCTTGCAGATGTGGTCCTGGAGAGAGACAGTTTTTCAATATCCTTGCCACACCTAATGGCTACTGCAGCAACAAAAACAGTCCGTTGTCCAATAGAGAGATTAAGTCTGTCTGCAGTGGAGGAAACCAATGGCGAGGCAAGAATATTTTTGGGGCTGGAAGCATTTGAAGGTCCTGCTGTAGGTTCTGTCGGAAACTCTTCATAGCTGTCTGTCTCAGAACTGGTCGTGCTAGAAAGAAGGGTCTCTGATGTTCTGGCTGTAGCACTCACTTGCTTCACTGATTTATGTTTCTCTTTGCGTTTCTTCTCTTTCTCTCTAATCTAATGTACTTGCGCTGTACTTTTGATGCATAATCTGCATCTAGCAAACCTAAACATGTTTCTCATTTTGTTCTTTGATCTTCTAAGAATGAAATATCATATGCTTTCTGAGGCTCAGTTCTCATGCGGTCTTTTTGGATTAATTCAACGGCATTTTGAGAAGAGATGTCAAAAAGGGAATCCATAATTTTCATGAAATTAGAGAGTTCATTTTCAAAGTTTGCTCTTTTTTTGTGCTTGATTAAATTATTATGCATTTCTTCTAGATTTAACAGCATCTTCCTGCCTTTAGGGTTTTTACTAATATCTATAGTAGGAATGCATGCTTTTTGCCATATTATTAGTAGCTTCTGTAGAACTTCATTAACAGTAGAATCTTTTGTAACTTTTGGACCCTTATACTGCATTCTCCGTAAATAAATAAAATGGCTTAGAACATCTTTATTGGATGGTAAAACAATTTTAGATGAACTCATAATATCAGCCTGCAAGCGACCAAGAATAAAGTCATGCTGTTTTGTAGCTAGCTGTTTGACTCATTTTTTATTTATTTTTCAAATAAAGCAGTCTGAAAAGAAACAATAAGAGTAAAAACAATGCTTGTTTATTAAAATTCAATGTAAAAAAGGATTTTTAAATTTGGATTATACTCACAATATACTCATAAATAATGTAACTTAAGCACCTTATTTTATATTAATACAATAAGGTGCTCTTGGACAAAAGAAAATGAAAATTTTCAAAATTACGTAAATTTCTATCTTAATGAACTTTTCTAATAGAATGTTTGATTCTAAATAATTTTTATTCTATAACATTTTTCGATAAAGTTGATAGTTTTTTAGATATATGGGGTTTTTAGGAAAAGGGGATGGGCAAAATTTCAAGGGGGGTGGGGGGGATTCAAAATTTGTTGGATTAGAAAATGCTTGTTCAATGTAAAATTTAAACCGTATCTGCCTGATGGACCCAAACATATCTTTGATGCGATAAAAAGGTTCAAACTTTACCCCAAGATATACAAAAAGTTGTCCAACCTTATATATCACGGAATGCCTATTTTGCTCACTCAGAAAATATTCTTCTATCAATGCTGTCAGATAGAGAGTAAAAGCTGCGCAAAGTTGCAATCGATCGAATAATACAGACAAGAAAGTGTAAGGAAGCCAATACAAGGAAAATCAGAGAATTTAGAGTACCAGAAATGAACTTCAAAGCATCACATTGGACATACATTATCTTCTGGGATAGGATTGATATCAGTGAACCACTTCTTACTTCTAAATTGTGTGATGAAGAATTGCTTGAGTACGAAACAAAATGTTTCAAAGTTGAGTAACACCCCATTCACACACAGAACGTCGAAAGAGCCGTGAAGTTGGTTACAGATGCATCAGCATCAGTAATATCACAGGAATCAAGAGACGGATTTATTAGGTCAAGAATAAAAGGTCGCTCTCTGCTTCCCTCACTTGAGACCAAAAAGGATCTGATGCCTCTCTGAAAAAAATAATAATATTTGAGATGAGCGGGTTTTATATCGCGTTCAAATGTAATTGATTTATGGCATCCAACCAAGTGAGACCAGATACAATTTTATTTCAATACAATATATGCACAATGGTGTTTTTTAAGTATAGTTTTACATTATAAAGCGTTTTTCTTCAATTATTTTTTTTGATAGAACACTTAGTTTTTATGTTATGAGCATATTTTTATTTATGGACAACCGGCTGATGGCCATTTTGCTTTTATGTAAAAATGCGAGAGATGGTTTGAGTTACAAACATTAAATGACTGAATACATAATTTTTATGTTCTAATACACCAAAAAACAAGTGAGGCATATAAATTTGTAATAAAAAGTTGTTTCACTCCGCCCTACCATGGACCATTGGACCACGCCCCTACACTTACCTCAGGATTTTTCGATGTACTCACTTATAACGTGTGCAGATTTCACCCTTTCCCAACACCCTACAAAAATAACTCCAATATCTATCAATTGTATCTACCCACAGTACCACCTTACCTTTTTCTCAAGACCTTTCAGCATATTCTATGACATTAGATAGGGACGAACAAGCAACTCGTTTTCCCTCCACTCAAACCAGTAATTCTTCCAACCACGAAGTCCTGCTTTATCAACTTAATCCGTGACCGTCATGCCCCGGTATGTTCCTTCACGAAAGTTCATTCCTCCAAACCCGCTCAACTCCGAATTGGACCAGACATCTGGGTTTCTTTTGCGAATAGAACTACCGCTACCTTCGAGTGTCTTTCAAATTATTCACTCATAAATATACCTACTATTATCTGTTTACCAATTGGTTATTCCTTACGATCAAAAACCTTCCAAATATACAACCTTCATAAGGTTACAGTTAACGACTCATACTCCTTCCCGTCCCAAACTAAATTCAAACCCGCTATAGAAATCCGGTGACCATGCTATCCGAACTTCATACTCCTAAATGGAATGATCATTTGAATCGTTTTAAAATTTCGGATGATAACCAGAACCTTTTACAAATACTGCAACCGGTAACAATTTTTTTCAACATCTACCGCCAGTATTATTATTGTGTTATTATTATCGATATATTTGTAATAAAAATCATCGGTTGTCATACTAGTTAGGATGTTATATTACTGTATTAACATCATTCTAGAGGGAAAAGCCCTGTAAAAATGAATAATTCTAACATTTATTTCTGCATATAAAGTCCAAACTCGCGTGACACACTAACTACATATAAAATGCAAGTTTGAAAACATAAATAAATTTTTAATTTTCTTTCTATTTTATTTTTACTAAGTAATTTATAAATTATTTCTTTTTTAAATTACCTAATCATTTTTTAGATTAAGCTTAATCATATAATCGTGTTAAATTCTGCAATGTTCATTTTTTACATTCTCTCTTAGTTGTGAAAGATGAAGTATCTTGCCGAAACTAAATTAACACAACTTTAAATTTAAAGAATTTAATTTTGGCTTATATGCATGTTTACTTTTAATTCATACTAATAAAATGCATATTTCAAATTCCATTTTTAGTTAACTCGGCAAATCATAATATCAGATCTATCAATACTGTTCAAGAGAAAAATGTGCCTTCATCTTCAAATATCTTGGTCATCTGTCAGTATGCTGTTACAGCAAAAATTTACCTTTATCTTCAAATATTTAGCAAAAGAATTCAGCCTATTAAGAATAAAAAATAAAAAAAAGGTCAACATTAAATAATAATGATACCAAATTAATTTGTATTATAAACCCTTGTAAGCTTTGAAATTATTATCCTGATCTGATCTAGAGGCTGAAGCATTACTGTAATATTTTAGAAGCAATAAAATATAGTAAGATATCTTTTTCTCCTTTGAGCCATGCCTTCTCCAGAGAACTTAGTTGCTTCCACCTAACCAGAACCCCTGTCAACCTCGAACCACTCAAGGTCATAGACGGAGGGTTAACACGTGTAAATTTCAAATTTTAACAACACAACTACCCGATGTAATCACCTTAAATTACAACATACAAAAATTACTCTGCAAAATATGCCTTATACAAATTTGTACATTCATACACATTCCAAATAAAAACGTAACATCAAAGCTCATTTCTTCAGAAGGGAGCTAGTGTACCCCCAAGGATTACCCGAGTCGGGGCACAAACAGAGTAAGTGGCCAACTAAACTTCACCCAATGCCAGCATCCTGAAGCGAACCAGCGACACACCGATCAAAGTCCGCCATAATGTAAACAAATTCAAAGTTCAGGACAAAGATGCCTCAATACCATTCAGTATAGCGTAATAACCAGGGATGTAAAGGTAACGAAGTAATTTTACCCAAGTACCATACGTAACTTTTTCTAGTACTAGTAAACCCTCGTCCAATGCGTGTTTGTCCAGCGCAAATTTGCTTACACACGGAAAAATAAATGCGAACAATTATTTGCCGAAAGCGGAAAATTTGATTATACACGGTCCACCAAACACGCTCTAATACAGTAGTACTGTACGCGTGCCAATGCGCGGTCTCGTGTTTTCTCCTACACTCCCGCGTCACCCCTCACATCACCCTTTGTCTCAGTCCCGCTAACGCGTTAAGTTCAGTGAAGTTGCGTTGGATTGTTTTTGTCGTATTTTGCCGTTGTTTTGTTATTACCCTTAGACACCAAAACGTAAAGCATCTGCAAGTGATAGTGAAGAGAAGAAAAGTCTTAAGGTTGTGACATTAGCCGAAAAAAATAAAGATTCTAGACAAATTGCGTGGTGGTATGAGCATAACATCACTTGGCCGCGAGTATCACGTGAATGAGTCTACTATACGCACCATCCGAAAGAGTGAAGAAAAGATACGTGCTATTTTCATTTAATATATTTTTATTTATCATATGTAAATATCATTATGTTTATGATTTTATTATGTTCTTATTTCATATACAATATAGGTAGGGAAATTCATTTGTGTGTGAATAAAAAATCTATGTATCTAAGTATTAATGGGAAACTTTACGCGGCCGCGTTCACGTAGCCCCATTTATCCCATAAGGTATTAAGTTTGTCCAAAGCGGATTTACCTAACGCGCCGTTCTCGAGGAACCTAACCCCCGCGTTGGACGAGGGTTTACTTTATCTACTTTTTAAGAAGTATTTATATTTTCAAGTACTTTTACTCTAACTTAAGTAAAAGTAATTCTCTCAAAAATTACCTAAGTACAATTTATTTTATCCATTTCGTTACTATTCTTAAAACTAAAATTTGTGGCAGCCGCCAGCCAGTCACAACGCAAGTTGTGTGCAGAATTTCAATCAGCGAATCACGTGTATCAGCAGGCTGGCGCCTGGTTGTATGCATATACTTGTTCTTTAAATTCCTTATATAACGCTGCCCAACGAAAAAAAATTTTTTTGTTGCTGATTTAATTCTAAGACCTGTTTCTGGATAATATTGATGTGCTGATTTCAAAATTCACCTTAGATTTTGTCCATCACATCAGGTTTTCGTGCAATGCAATATGCCTATTTTGGGTGATTCATGAAGGTCGCTTATCAAAATTGATGATTTTTGAGACCTGTTAACAGCTGTTTTGCTGTTAAAATTTTATCTGTGGAATACGCAAATCTGTGCATTAAATCTAAAGGTCATGTACAACATATTAAAATCTTGGGTATCTGTGATTTCCCCAGGTGTGAGCGTGACGTCATGATCCAAAAAGTCTGAAAATTATAAAGATCTTGTAAAGGATTTTCTTGTAAAGGATTTACTTGTAAACTTTCAGCGTTGGGTTGCATCATGAGCATTAAAGTTCACTATCTCAACAGTCATCTGGATAAATTTCCAAAAAATCTTGGTGATGTTAGTGAAGAGCAAGGTGAAAGGTTCCACCAAGATATCAAAGTGATGGAAGAACGATACCAAGGAAGATGGGATACCCATATGATGGCTGACTACTGCTGGAGCCTGCAGAGAGATTGTCTTGACATCTCTCATTCTAGGAAGTCCTATAAGAGAAAATTTATCAGCACTGAAAAGTAAGAAAACAAGAAAAAGACAATGTTAAGAAAACTGGTCCCGTGCTTGCTTTAATATGGATTCATTTTTTGCTTATTTAAACACTTTTAATCACTTTGTGTGTCAATATTACCATTGTATATTAAAGTTCACTCCCTGCACAATTGTTTACTTTTCCATGCTGATTCTGGGTATGTAAAATCTTATTTTTTGAAAAGAAAAAAAATTGGGCATAACCCTGCCAAAATGCGATATCTCCAAAATATCCGTATTTGATTGCTCGAAAACCTGACGTGATAGGCAAAAACTAAGGGGATTTTTTAAATCAGCACACCAAAGTTACCTAAAAACAGGTGTTAGAATTAAATCAGCAAAATTGGTGTTGGGCAGTGTAATTTATTCTGAAACAATAAGATTTGTGCAATATTCATTACTGGCATAACATTTGTAACAAGTTCATGCACAGTTGCCTGCATGAGTTGGCTTAAACCCTAAGTGTAGTTCTGGATACCACAGTAATCAATTATATACAACAAATTTGGTGTAGATACCTAAAAGACAAATCTTACATCACTGGCAATTTACGTAGTTCGACAAATCTTTTACATACATTTTAAAGACCTCATGGCCCACAACATAAATGTACCCGTATGGTTTACAAGAACTGCAGGCGAGTACTTTTTACTTTCGTTAGTTGAGTACTTTATTCACTAGATACTTTTACTTGTACTTGAGTAACTTTTTGATAAAGTGCTTGTACTTGAACAACATATTTTAGTACTTTTCACACCCCTGGTAACAGAGCTGTGACTAGCGCCGCTAAAACTAGCAGCGCTAAAAAGCGCCGCTAGTTTTTTAATAGCGCCACCACTAGCGTCGCTATATTTTCAAACTACTAGCGCATTTACCAGCGCCGCTAGTTTTTTAAATAAAAATTAACGCTATGCGCTAGCGCTAATTTTTATTTAAAAAATGAATTAAAAGTCCTTCTATTCCATACGAGTTTGAACGTTTCAAACATGTATGAACATGTATGCTGGCGGCGGTTCCCTCATTCTGCATCTTCCTTCCCTTCCGATTCATTCAAAAAACTATTTATCCGATTAAACACTTCAATTCCGTCAAGTGCAGCAGTGGAAAGGATTTTTTCGACAGGAAAAGATATATTAAAGCCGAAAAGGTCCTCGTTGTCCGATTCAAATTTTGTAAAACTGTTGTTACTAAAATTAAATAAATAATTGTCCTAGGTCGTTGTAATAAAGTACTACTGAAACAAGTTGATACCTAAATTAACTTGATTATATTGTATTGTTTTTTTCTACTTGATTTGAATAATTACAAATATATTACTTGAAATACTTCTGTTGTATATATGATATATCAAATAATTAAATAAAAGAAATGTATTGTTTTCTATGGTATTAGGTATTTTTTATTTGTTATAGCTAATATTGAAAACTAGCGCTAGCGTCGCTAAATTTTGAAATGACTAGCGTTAGCGCTAGCGCCGCTATTATTTTGCCTCACTAGCGCTAGCGGCGCTAGTTTTCATGAGTAGCGCGCACAGCTTTGCCTGGTAATAACCAGTGCTTCAGTACCAATTTGCCTGAAGGGCAAAAAGGAAGAAACTGGGAGCGAGCAACGGCAAAGGTAGGACAAACCAAAAGCAAATGTGAAACAGAGAGGGGGATGCCGCGTGGGCAGGAGGGGGCAACTCCCGTCATAAGATGCCCATGCATGAAACGAGTATGACCGATGTGTATACGCATCAGAGCAGTTTCTAACCGTCGGTCACGCTGACAGGAGGAAAGCCATCGTCGAATCGTGGGCTTTAACGGCCTCAAGGAATTCCGGGATACATCCTCCCACTGGTGCTGCCACCACCGAAGGAGTGCCTCCTGGAACACCCTCATAAAGTCCGACGCCGGGAGAGGCGTGTTAGGGTCGAAAGGCAGAGAGGACACCTCCCTCGCCGCCGCGTCCGCGCATTCGTTGCCCGGAACACCAACGTGGGAAGGTACCCAACAAAACGCGACTACCTTATGGCGTGATGAAAGGACCAGCCAGTCCTGAATCTGTCGCACCATTGGGTGCGGAGAGACAAGAGAGGACAGGGCCTCTAGAGCGTTACGGGAGTCAGAATAAATAATAAACGATATAGAGGGGAACTAAGAAAGGAACCGAAGGGCCAAAAGAATAGCCGATAGTTCCGCTGTAAAGATGGAAGCCGCTGGGGAGGGATAATGATTTAATTTCCGATGGGAAGACGGCCACGCAGCCCACTCCAAGTGGCGAGCGAGAGCCGTCAGTGAACATTGGGATAGAGTCAGCATTGGAAGAGGAATGGGATAGGAATAGTTGTCGAAGGGCGGATGGGTGGAACTGAGACTTTGGTACAGTAGAAAGGAGGGAGCAGATACGGAAAGGAGGAATGGTCCACGGGGGGTAGTTGGAGGGGGGGAGAGGAGAGCACTCGCCCCTTCACACCCAAAGAAGACAGACTGGGTCATTCGGAGACCAAACAGCTGGATCAAGTGGGGATGACGGTCAAAGCATGCTACTCTGGAAGGGCCGAAGAGGAACTGAAAGACTGGGGTGGAAGAAAACTGCCGAACACGATATATTTTAGACCCTCCAAGGTACGATGGGCATCCAACTGGAGATGGTCACTCTCTGCATACAGGCTAACGATTGGAGAAGATCGGAATGCACCAGTAGGGTGTCAATTTTGGGGGTGAAATAACTAAATTGAAAATCATGTGATTTGGTAGCAATTTAATGTAATCAATTGGCATACAAAATAATATCCTTGCTTCAAAAACAATAAAAAATAACTCCTACCTACATCAATTTTAATTAAAAAATTCAATTTTTCCATAAACTCGTAACAAAATAACAAATGTGCGCAAACATCCTATCAACATTTAAAGTGGCAATAAGATATCATTCAGTCTTTATTTGAAAGTAACCAATGCAGTGATGTCCTTTTTGCTGCGGTTCCTTGACATCAGCATTCGGTTGCTACTTGCGCTTTGATGTAGCCTTCTCGCCTCTCGTGACTGTAAACTTGACTGGCTGCTTCTGTGACCATTTTCACACATCTCTCCACACTCTGAGTGTGAGAAGGCCACTTTGGCACTTGCATTGGGGCCTTTTAGAGTTGTGTTAAATCTTTGTTTGTTATACATGTTGTCAGTGGTGGCTCCAAAACTTCCGAACTCAAGTTAACTAATTCTGACAATTTCGTGGCATTGACGTTTATCGGAGGTACCTTCCTTGTTTGAACAGAGCAGTCTCCCAGCTGGTCATCATCTAGTGATGTTCCTCTAAGCTTTAGAATGATTTCCACAGCCTCAGTTCGCTCTTTGGTACATTGGCTGCAGAGTATTGCTTGCAAAACTGCCTCTGGCCTAGCATACCAAGCGGACCTTCTCACCACAGGTAACACGATGTCCACCACTACTTTCCTTTGGGTTCTCAGTAGCTGTAATTGAAAAAAGATGTGGTTAGGCCCCTCCATCCACATTGGATTAAGTTTTACATTGAACCAGTGAGGAAGATAAAACTCAATAATAAATTCAACAATCAACATCAAATTCCGTAGCATTTTGCCCTTCAGTGCATGTTTGGAAACCCAAATCCTGCAGAAACGAATCGCTGTAGTTAACCAACGACTGTGACTTACGGGTCCAATCTCCAAGAGAGCCAGATTTTGAGGCAACTCTCCTGATCTGATTGCTTGAATACGATAAGTGTAAGATTGATCCGTGCTGAGGTCTTTGATGACTTCTTCAGACAACACTGGAAGGGGAGGGCCTACTTCGACCCTTGGAAATTTTGTATTTCTAATTCCGTTGCTTCATCTAGCATGTTGCAAAGGGGGCTTGACCACTTGTTATTGCTCTTTGTAGGACCATCAAGTTCCTGGATGAGACGACGAAGAGGTAGTTCCCCTGTGTGCAAATCACATACAATCCAGACAAGCCCTCTTCCAATTTTTTTCTCTAAATGCGTCATAACACCGCCCTGCCATCCAGTGTTCACCGGAGTTGAGTCTCCACCAACGGCCTGCAGTGAACTGTCAAGTCTTCTTTCTTGAAGCCAACATATTATTTGATCAGCAATTGCCTCTGCATGTTTCTTGCCTTCTACTTCTGCTTCAGGAATAAAGTAAAACAAATAGCGGCCACCAGGTTCGGAACACACAGAGTAGTGTTCTTCTTTGATGAGACCGGGAAACTTTCTGCCCATTCCCTCTACCTCTAGGAGAACTTTTGTGTCATCTCTTCTTCCATCAAACAAAAGGCAAGAGAGACCTTCCTCCTTCAAATCTTTTTCATGCTGATCAGATATTTCCTTCATTATTTTTTCTTGTGCTCTTCTTATCTTATTATGATCTATCACTAAGGATGTATCCTCTCGGGTGATGAGGCCTGCATCTATCTAAGCGGCAGTAGCAATCTCTGCAGTCTCTCGTAGCCCCGTATGGTGGCGAATACTGGCAAGGGCAATGTTTGAGATGTCTTTAGTGTTGTATTTCATTCTCTTCGGCGAAGGCTCAGATGGCATTTTGGAGCTATCATCTGATGTTGCTTCTTTCTGTTCATCTGAAGAGCTTTCAAAGAAGTGAGAAACCTCTTGATAGAGCTCTCCATCTCTTTGGGTGGCTTCTTCACTCTTCTTTTTCTTCCCTCTCTCGGATTTTCTCTTTTTTCTTAGCAATAACAATCTGTTTTTTGGTTTCTGAATAATCTGCCGAACCAATCTGCATACTTCCTTGGCCTCCTGCCTTTGTTCTCTGCCCCTTTATGAAAGCCAGCTCCAAAACAGGGATCTTCTTCTCAGGAGGACAGCGACAATCAATATGAGGGTGAGGTTCTCTTCTGCATGAGGGAGAACAATTGGCTTCAGAACACAACTCTATGGGACACTGGCAGTTAAAAATGTCAAGAAGAGTATCAAGTGTGTGCAGAAATTTATTTTTCTTTGCTAGTTTTCCTTTACCAAGTGATGTCTCAACTGCTTTGTGCCACAGCTTTATTAATTTTAGCTCAATAGTTCTATACTGATTGAGTACAGGTGGTTTGAATAACACATTAGCTTTTTCCCACTGATGCAGAAGAGGGGGAATCATGTCCCTTATGAGCTCTTTCTCTGTGTAGTTCCTTCTATCCTTTGTATTTTGTTCACGAAGGAGTAACCCTAGTCTCAGCATGTCTCGCACTGTTGGTAGTTCTGATACGGAAGCTCCTTGCCTGTACCGACTAACAGGCTCAAGTGGCATGACGACTGACTCTTGTTTTCAATTTTGGTCTTAGGAATATCTGAAAAGAAAGAAAAACATTTAAGTATTTTATATCAATTACGATGTTTTCAAGTTTAGTCATTCGATGTTCTAAAATTCAATAAAAAATATTTCATGGGATTACAACATAATTAGACAGAAGAATATTATGATAATAAATAATTGTAATAATCAATAATCCATACTTACAGTTAAACTGTAGTATTCGTCTAGTAGAATAACTATGAAGTAGGTACAAGAGCAAGAACAGCAAACCACCGTCTATGACATCTAAGAGGCAACTGAGGACGGAGAGTGAGGGACAGTTCTATTCATGTTGTGACTTGTACATTGTACAACAACTATATGACCTTGAAAACACTCCATATGCGATCAGTGGGATAATTCTGTGACAGATGAATAGTTAATCAATTTATGTCCTATTATTTAGTAAAAGAGTCAATTTCTGAAACTTTAAGGTAAAATTGATGTAGGTAAGTGTTATTTTATTTCATTTTGGTTGGCCAATTTCAAGTTTTGACATGAAAAGACACTATATTTTCACTACCAAAATTGATTTGAAAAAAGTGACAAAATTGACACACCCTAATGCACCAGTGCTGATGCGCATACCTAAGAAGCGAATCGGGTCCAGCATACGCAGAGCGGAGGGGAGTGGTAGAGCCGCTAAAGAGTATGGCGGTCAGCACCCGAGTCAGTATGAGAGAGGAACTTGAGAAGGGTACAAGTCTGAAGGCACGAAACCTTCTGAGACTTCAAGTGGGGAATCCAGGAGAGGGGAGAATCAAGGAGACCCAGAAATCGTTTCGGGCACAACGGGGACTGGTGATCCATAAAGAGAGAAGGAACGGCAGTGCAGCGACGGTGTCGGCAAAAGCGCATTGCCACCGTTTTCGATGGAGAAAATCGGAACCCGTGGTCTGTGGCCCATTTGGAAACCGAATCCAGGGCCCGCTGGAGGATACGTTCAAGGAAGGCAGATCGGGAGCCGGAGCAATATATGGCAAGGTCGTCTACATAAAGGATGGCCGTAATCCCCGGGGGCAGAGCCGTCACCACGTCGTCGATCGCCAAAGCGAAGCAGACGACGCTCAGAACGCTGTCCTGGGGAACTCGCTCCTGCGAATGCAGAGAGGGAGGTACCCACCTGAACTCGAAAGGAACGGGAAGTCAGAAAGTTCGAAATAAAGGAAGGGAGGGAAGGGAGGGAGGAAACCTCGAAAGCCCAAAAGGTAAAATTTTCGGCAGATCCACCACCGCCAGGTGGTTGGCATACGCTTTCTCCAATTAAAAAAAAGGACTACATAAAGATAACGTCGCTCTGCAAATGACACAAGGACCGCAGTTTCCAACTGAACTAAGATGTCAGTGGTGCTACGGCCCCTGCGAAAACCGGTCTGTGTAGAGCATGGGTCGGGGAACTTTTTTGGGTATTACCCAAAAATCTATTTGAGTAAAATGAAATTACCCCCAGACTTCAAAGTAAACAAAAGCAAGCCAATTGCATAAGAATAGCACACAAACAAAATTAGTAAAAAGGACTGAAGAACTGAAGAATTTCATTCAAAACATCACTTCAGGTTTTGGAAAAATGATGTTTCATTTTTGATACATCAAAATCAGGACGTAAATTCATAATATTCTAAAAATTAGAATAACGCCACATTTATGTAACAAAATAAAATAAAAATATACGAAAAAAATATCAGCACAAAGTGTCAAGCACTAAAAGCACCTCTTCGTTTCATGATACCATACACACGACTGAGGCTCTGAGGGAAGTCTCTCTCATACCGCACGCATTACCCCAAAAATTTTTTAATTTACCCCTGTTCCCCGACCACTGGTGTAGAGGAAAGTAAATTGTGGCGTTCTAAGTGCCACATCAGTCGCTGAGAAACCATCTTCTCCAAAAGTTTTGAGAGACAGTTAGTGAGTGCTATTGTACAGTAATTGAGGGGAGATGTCAGATCCTTACCGGGTTCAGGGAAGGGGGGCACCACTGCTTCCCTCCAACAGAAGGGGAAGATGGCCCCTACCCAGATCCAATTGTAGAACGTGAGGAGAAAGAAGTAAGCCGAAGGGTGTAGGTGACAAAACATTTCGAAATGAATGCCGTCAGGGCCGGGTTCAGGGTTGCCACAAGAAGCTAACGCCGCTCTCTCAGCTCCGACATAGAAAAAAAGCGGTTATAACGGAAAATATTGGGAGTCTGAAAAAGGTGGAGGAAGGCAGGATCACGGTGGTCGTGTCGCGAGATGGAGGCTATGGTCGAGGGCAAGGTCTCAGCCACTGCAGTAGGAGAGGACACTGGGCGTCCATCTATCGTGAGGACAGGAGGATGATGAGAAGAGGATTTCCTGGAAATTTTCCGAATCGTGTTCCAGATTCGGGAGGGAGTGCGGGAGGTGAGAGGAGACGCAAGTTCGCCAAGAAAAGCGGCGGGCTTAACGGATTGTGAGACGGCCTGAGCTCGCGCACGTTTAAAGGGCTACTGAATTTGCTAGGGATGGATTACGTTGAAGACGGCGAAAGGCCGACTTCTTAGCCTGAACAGCCAGAGTGCATGTCGGGGTCCACCATGGAACCGAAGGGGCAGAGGTGCGGGGAAATGTAGATTTGGGAATGGAGGACAGAGCAGCATAGGTGATATGATCTGTGAGGTAGGTGGAGGCAGCATCAACAGTCGGGAAATTCCTCAAAGCTGCAGAGGTTTGACTTTCGGAGTAGAAAAGAGGCCAGTCAACTTTAGCGAGGGACCATCGGGTAGGAGTCGGGAGTCCGGGACGTACAGATGAGGAACGGGAGTGACAGACCAAGGGAAGTCAAGGAAAGCGGAAGAAGTAAGCGAAAGATCTATGGAGCCCCCCGATTAGGTACTCCGGCTTGCCGGGCTGAGGGGGCTCGTACACCTCGTGGGTTGTTGGGGCTCCCGCAACACCTCGTGGGTTGTTGGGGCTCCCGCAACACCTCGTGGGTTGTTGGGGCTCCCGCAACACCTCGTGGGTTGTTGGGGCTCCCGCAACACCTCGTGGGTTGTTGGGGCTCCCGCAACACCTCGTGGGTTGTTGGGGTTCCCGCAACACCTCGTGGGTTGTTGGGGTTCCCGCAACACCTCGTGGGTTGTTGGGGTTCCCGCAACACCTCGTGGGTTGTTGGGGTTCCCGCAACACCTCGTGGGTTGTTGGGGTTCCCGCAACACCTCGTGGGTTTTGGGGTTCCCGCAACACCTCGTGGGATTGTTGGGGTTCCCGCAACACCTCGTGGGTTGTTGGGGTTCCCGCAACACCTCGTGGGTTGTTGGGGTTCCCGCAACACCTCGTGGGTTGTTGGGGTTCCCGCAACACCTCGTGGGTTGTTGGGGTTCCCGCAACACCTCGTGGGTTGTTGGGGTTCCCGCAACACCTCGTGGGTTGTTGGGGTTCCCGCAACACCTCGTGGGTTGTTGGGGTTCCCGCAACACCTCGTGGGTTGTTGGGGTTCCCGCAACACCTCGTGGGTTGTTGGGGTTCCCGCAACACCTCGTGGGTTGTTGGGGTTCCCGCAACACCTCGTGGGTTGTTGGGGTTCCCGCAACACCTCGTGGGTTGTTGGGGTTCCCGCAACACCTCGTGGGTTGTTGGGGTTCCCGCAACACCTCGTGGGTTGTTGGGGTTCCCGCAACACCTCGTGGGTTGTTGGGGTTCCCGCAACACCTCGTGGGTTGTTGGGGTTCCCGCAACACCTCGTGGGTTGTTGGGGTTCCCGCAACACCTCGTGGGTTGTTGGGGTTCCCGCAACACCTCGTGGTTGTTGGGGTTCCCGCAACACCTCGTGGGTTGTTGGGGTTCCCGCAACACCTCGTGGGTTGTTGGGGTTCCCGCAACACCTCGTGGGTTGTTGGGGTTCCCGCAACACCTCGTGGGTTGTTGGGGTTCCCGCAACACCTCGTGGGTTGTTGGGGTTCCCGCAACACCTCGTGGGTTGTTGGGGTTCCCGCAACACCTCGTGGGTTGTTGGGGTTCCCGCAACACCTCGTGGGTTGTTGGGGTTCCCGCAACACCTCGTGGGTTGTTGGGGTTCCCGCAACACCTCGTGGGTTGTTGGGGTTCCCGCAACACCTCGTGGGTTGTTGGGTTCCCGCAACACCTCGTGGGTTGTTGGGGTTCCCGCAACACCTCGTGGGTTGTTGGGGTTCCCGCAACACCTCGTGGGTTGTTGGGGTTCCCGCAACACCTCGTGGGTTGTTGGGGTTTCCTCAACACCTCGCGGGGTGTGGGCGAAGAGTTACCTAGTTGCGTTTCCCCCCCCCTTCATTTTGTTTTTGCTCCCCTTTTTTTTCCGTCTCTCCCGGAATTTCTTTTGTCTTGACTCGGTATTGTGCCTCTGTCAATTGTAGTATTCACCCCCCCCCCCATCTGTTTGTATTTTGCACTGTTGGGGTCATCGCTCCGTGTATGAGCCGTGCTCTGGGGACGGTATGGGCGCCCGGACCGCTGCTGCGTCTGGATTGGGTCTTTGCTAGGTCCTTAATGGACAAATCTCCGTAGGGCCAATCTGCTGTTTTTAAAACGACAGTCAGGTTGGGGGGCGGGCTACCCGGGACGTTGGGCCTGCGCCTTGAAGGATGCAGCGGCGGATGGTGCATTGCCTTGGGTCCGAGGCTGTCTTTTTTGTAAAGCTATTGTTTATGGGTTCAACTTCAAAACTTCAATCGCCTCCTGTTGACGACTCTGGCCCGCCCTTGGATTTGGATAAGACTTCTACTTCTGGTCGTTCAGCGGCCTCTGCCTCCGCTGGATTGACCTTAAAGCCGTATGGCCCCCTCTCGTCCTCTGCGGCGTCTGGCTCTCGTGGCCGGACTCGTGGTGGCCGTAATGGGGGGTCTTCGCGGCCCTCGTTCTCTCGCCCACTCTCGGTTACCGTTACACATGGACCTATCCCTGCTGTCAATTTCTGTCCGGTGGACAGGTTCCTTGTTCTCCGCCCTTCCGCTGTATCCCTTCCGGGCAACTCGGAACGGGTGTTTCAGCGTCTTAAGACAGTGGGGGTTCCCTGTCGTTATGATATCCGCCCTCTGAAGGATGGGTCTCTTCTTTTGAAGTCCCGGTCTTCGGGGATGACTGAGTCCCTTCTACAGTTGCAGGACGTTTTGGGTTGCAGAGTTTCTGTGACTCCCCATCCGCAATTGAATAGCTGTCAGGGCACCATTTTCGCTTCCCGTCTGCTGTCAATCCCGTTTGGCGAGTTGCAGGAGGATCTTGCTCCCCAGGGGGTAACGAAGGTCTTCCGCTTTTCGTCGCGCCGGGATGGTGCTCTTACCCCGTCCGCTCGTCTACTCCTGACCTTTGACTCCCTTGTGCCTCCGGCCCAGGTGTTCTGGGGCGTGGGTGATCGCCGGTCGTGTGAGTTTTCGGTGCGACCATATGTGCCTGACCCGGTTCGCTGCTTTGGCTGCAACCGGTTCGGCCATGTTAGCGCTGCGTGCCGCCGTGAGGGTAAGCTGTGTGTCCGCTGCGGTGGGCCTGCGCACCCTACCCCGTGCACGAAGCCCCCGCGGTGCTCGAACTGCTCGGGGGCCCACCCTTCCTCCTCTCGGGACTGCCCCGTTTTCAAGTTTGAATTCGAGGTGCGGTCCTTAAGGACTACCGAATTCCTTAGTGCGCGGGAGGCGCGCGATAGGGTCCGTGACCGGGAGCCGCGGCGGGGGTTGTCCTATGCTGCGGATCTTGGCCCTGGCGGGTCCTCGGGCCCCTCCCGTGCTACCCCAGCGCCTAACAGAGTGGTGCCCCCCCTGGAAGTTCCGGGGGTTGGTGGTCCTCCTGGCGCCGCGGGACCTTCTTGTCCCTCTGCTTCACTTTCAGACATCCCATCTGATTCCCTGCCTACAAGTGCCCATTCTCCCTCTCCGGCCTTGGGGTCTGGATCCTTGCCTACTCGTCTCTCGGGTGGGGAAGGTGATGCCCCGAAGGAGAGGAGGAAGCGTCGCCGTGGTCGGAGTCGGAGTCCTCCAGACCCGATCATGACCGCTGCTCGCCCTGCTTCCCCTTCTTCACCGGAGGGGAAGCGGCGCGCCGCTCCTGATCCGCTCGGGACTCGCCCCTCTATACGGAGGGCTGGTGAGGCGTCACCTCCCGGTGCCCCAACTAGTGTCCGGGTGTCGGTTGAGGTACACCGCCCCATGAGACCCTCGATTACTGACTCGGTTCCCATGGTGGACCCAGTCGAGAGGAGCCTGGCCCTTCTTCATGGAGTCTCTCTCCCTTCGGCTCCTGCTGAGAGTGGTCGGGTCTCTCTCCTGGATCTACCTCTCCCACCTGTGGTGGACCTTTCCTCCCCCCGCCCTGTCAGCACTTGTCTGGTGTGACAAGCCCTCGAATATCTGGTTCTCCCCGGCCCCCCTCTGGTGTGGAGTCGGGGGTTTCGGCTGGGCCCGTCTCGTAGTCTCCCCCCCTCAGGGGAGCCCCCTCTGAACTCCCTGTTCCACTTTCCACATCTCGTTCTACTACGGGTGAAGCAGCTGCGGGGTCGGTGGCCCCCCCCCCCGTTCGGGGTGAGTCGGGGAAGCCGATTCCGTCCCTGGTTACGGACCGTTGAGTTTGCTGCTCAGCTTGGTCCGTGGCTATTTCTCTGCTTTCTCTGCTTCTTATAATGCCACTTCCCCTTACAGTTCCATTTTGCATTGGAACTGCAGGGGGCTTTTAGCTAACTGGGAGAACCTTGCCTCCTTGCTGGAGAGCGAGCGGCCTTCCTATGTTTGTCTCCAGGAGACTTATCCTGGCTGCGCGGGGGCTCCCTCGTCTCTCTGGCTATGATGGTTTCCCTTGCACCCCGGATGAGCGCACACGCCGGCGGGGTGCGGCGATTTATGTACATCATTCACTACCCTCGGAGTGTGCCTCTTCGTACTTCCTTGCAGGCTGTGGCTGTGCGGCTCTTTTTAGATCGCCAATACACTGCCTGCTCGATTTATATTCCTCCTCATGACGCTCCTTCTCGCGACGCGGTTCGCGAGTTGGTGTTGCAACTGCCTCGACCGTTTCTCCTCCTCGGGGGAGATGTCCGGTCGACTAATGTTGCTGGTATGTTGCTCTCCTTAATGGAGGAACTTTCCTTCGCGTGCCTCAATTCCGGTGAACCTACCTACTTCCACGAAAACACGGGTTCATCTACCTGTATTGATCTCTCCTTGGTGTCCCTCGATGCCTTACTCGATTTTTCGTGGGTGTTGGGGGATTCTTATGGCAGTGATCGTTACCCAGTCTGTCTTGAGCCGGTCGGACCGCAGCCGGGTGGCTCGTCTCGACCGAGGTGGTGCCTTGCGCGGGCTGACTGGCCATCCTTCAGAGCTCGTTCCGTCATTGCCCGTTCGGTGTTGAGCTTTGGCTCTGTGGATGAGTGCTTGGAGTTCATCGAGCGGGTGGTGATGGCTGTCGCGGAGGACTGTATTCCTCGATCTTCCGGTAACCCGTGGGCGCGTAGCGTCCCGTGGTGGACTCCAGCATGTCACCAGGCGGTGTGTGAAAGGAAGAGGGCAACGCGCCGCTTCCACCGCACCCTGCGCGCGGACCACTTGATTGAGATGCGGCGGGCGAAGGCTTTCGCCCGCCGGACTCTCAAGTTGGCCCGTCGGGCCTCTTGGCGTGCTTTTGTGTCCGGCATTTCCTCGTCTACCCCTTCTGCTGCTGTGTGGCGGAAGGTACGTAGTATCGAGGGGAAGCCGGTCCCTGCTAGTCGCCCTGTCCTTCGGGACGGGGACGGCTTCCTTTCGGATCCTGCTGCTGTGGCCGATCGGCTGGCCGGTGCTTTTGCTGCGGTTTCCCGTTCGCCTTCAGCTGCGGATCGTCCTTTGTCGGATATTACGTTCCCGCCGCCTGGGAACGAGCCCTATAACCGTCTCTTTACGATGCGGGAACTTCGGGCTGCCTTGGCAACCCGTCGTTCTTCCGCCCCTGGCCCTGATGACATTCCGTATGACTTTATTTGGAATCTGCATCCGATGGCCCTACACTTCTTGCTGGATCTTTTCAACCGGGTGTGGGTTGAGGGGTCGTTCCCTTCCCGTTGGAGGGAGGCGATTGTGGTCCCGATACCTAAGCCGGGGAAGGATCCGGCGGAGGTGGCGGGCTATCGGCCTATTGCCTTGACGAGCTGCTTATGCAAGCTCCTTGAAAAGATGGTGGCCGTCCGACTTTCCTTTACACTGGAGTCGCTTGGGTTATACCCCCGACCCAGTATGGCTTTCGTCGATTTCGGGGTACTCTGGACCCCCTTCTCCTCCTTGGTCATGATGTACAGGAGGCCTTTTCCCGCCGGAATCTTGTTCTGGCCGTCTTTTTTGATGTCCAAAAGGCCTATGACACGACCCGTCGGGGAGTTGTCATGGACCGTTTGAAGTCTCTTGGTTTTGTGGGCTTTTTGCCCACATTTCTTCGTAACTTCCTCTGCCGTCGCACTTTCCGCGTCCGTGATGGGGCAGACCTATCTGACCTGTATGTTCAGGAGGAGGGGGTGCCCCAGGGGTGTCTTGAGCGTCTCCTGCTTCAATCTGGTCATGTCTGCGCTACCGGGAGCCCTTCCGCCCTCGGTGCGCTGTTCCATCTACGCCGACGATCTGGCTGTCTATGCCGCGGGGACGAGTCCCCCCCTCGTGGAGAGGCAAGTCCAACTCGCGGTCACTCGGGTTGAACGCTGGGCGTCGTCGGAGGGCCTTACGCTGTCTTCCCCGAAGACTTCGTGTGTGGCCTTCCTTCCGTCGAGGAGCCGGGGATCCGGCGCCGTCCCGGCCTTTAATCTTACACTCGGGGATCAGCCTCTGGCCCTCGTTCAGTTTTCGACAGCCGTTTGAGCTGGGTTCCCCACCTTCGCCGGCTGCGCGAGTCTACAAGACGTACCCTGGATTCGCTGGGACATCTGTCGCATACTACATGGGGCGCGGATAGGCGGACACTCCTCCGTTTGTACGTGTCCCTGGTACAGTCAAAATTAGATTATGAGAGTGTGGTGTATGGCTCCGCCTCCAGTACGGCCCTTCGGATACTGGATCCGGTCCTCTCTAGAGGACTGCGCATGTCATCTGGCGCCTTCCGCTCCTCTCCGGTTGATAGTCTGCAGGTTGAGTGCGACATCCCTCCCTTGGAGGATCGGAGGTCGTTCCTCATTGCCAAGCACTATCTCCGGATTCTCCGTCTTCCCAACTCTCCTCTGTTCCAGGTGGTTGTGAAGGCGTTCTACCGGGATGGGGGTTGGTATTTCACCGACACGGTGACCTCCCTCCTCGATGGTATGGGCACTCCTCCTCCATCCGTTATACCGGTCTCTTTCAAGGGTGTTGCACCTTGGGAGAGCACCCCTGTTGCATGCTGTAGGGCGTTGCGCCCCGTTCGCAGGGCCGATTCTGACTCTGCCTTGCTTCGGTCTCTGTTCCTTCAGCATGCAGCGTGTCACTCTGCATGTGTTGCGGTCTTCACAGATGGCTCGAGGTCGTCGGGGGGCGTTGGGGCCGCGGCTGTTCCCCAGTCGTCTGCCCTTGCTCCCCGATGTACCCGTCTCCCTGATGAGGCTTCCGTTTTCACGGCGGAGCTCAATGCCATGCTGAGCGTTCTGGTGGTGCGGGAGCATCCGGATGAGTCGTTTGTCATCTATTCGGATTCCCGCAGTGCCCTGGATGATCTGGAGTGTTTTGACCTCGTCCACCCACTGGTCCGACGAATCCAGCTACTGTGCCATATCCTTGTCGCTTTTGGTGGCAAGGTGGTGGTATTTTGCTGGGTCCCTGCACATGTTAACGTGGCTGGAAATGAGGCTGCCGATCGAGTTGCCCGTTCCGCGTGCCGACTACAGGTTTCACCTGTGTCCCTCCCCTTTTCCGATTATATCCCTAGCTTCCGTAGGGTTTTGCGCTCCCGGTGGCAGAGTCGCTGGGATGGCGCTACAAATAACAAACTCTGCAAGATTAAACCCAAATTGAGATGTTGGGCCTCTTCCTTCCATCGGTCGCGCCATAAGGAGGTGGCTCTGGCCCGCCTCCGTATTGGCCACACCCACCTGACCCATGGCTATTTGATGGCCGGGGATCGGGTGTCCCGATGTCCCAATTGTAACGTTTCACTTACAGTTGCCCACCTCCTGGTGGAGTGTCCGCTTTACTCTGCGCTGCGCGCAGAGTATTTTCCCTTTTTGGAGAGCGTCGGGCCTTATGATAGGCTTGGCGTTATTCTATCTGAAGGTCCCTACTTTTCGGTAACCGGGTTGTTCTCCTTCCTCTTTCGCTCCCGACTTCTTTACCGGCTGTGACTCCGCTATGATCTTTCTGCTCTCTCCCTTCCCCCACCCCCCCTCCCCGTCTATTGTTCATTTCCGTTAGCTGTTCCATAGTCTTCGTCCTGTGTTCGCTCTGCTATCCACCTTTCTTTTGGTGGCCATGAGCGGTCATACTTTGAAAAAAAAAAAAAAAAAAAAAATCTATGGAGGAAAACGTACGGGTCTGGAGGTAAAAAGCTGTCGGCTGGCCGGTGTTGAGAAGACAAACAGACGTAGTTGAAAGAAGGGAGACCACAACGCCACCCCGCTGATTGGTGACAGTATCACCCTACAGAAGATGGCGCGCGTTGAAGTCTCCCAGGAGGAGGAAGGGGGGAGAAAGCTGCAGGAGGAGAGTAAGAAAGATCGTCAACAGAAAGATTTTGTGACGGGAAGATATAAAGAGCGGAGCGGGGCAGGGGCGGAGGCGAAGGGGTGTTCAAAGGGGGCATCGGGAGGTCAAGGAGGGAGCGGGGCGGAGGAGGAGTAGTGTTCAAAGCGGGCCGGGGTGAATCTGGTTTCCGGGGTGGAGGTGAAGGAGGGGGAGGATGGATGTCGGCTTGAATTTGAATTACAGAAGCGGCATGACCACCATTAGGAATAGAGGGAAGGGACAGGTGGCGAAGGGAAACGGGGGAACTTAGAGAAGGCAAAACGAGAGGGATCACTGAAGGCGGAAGGGATATGAGGGTGGGAGGAAGAGAACTGGTAGAAGAGGGAGCGAGAGGACGAGGAGACGGGGGGGGCCTGAGCAAGGAAACTTGGCAGAGGGAGACAAACACCGGGGGCTGGCGATGGGTCGTTTAACGGAAGAGCGTGGAGGGCAGGAGAGACCAGAAGTAGTAGCGGTTTTCGATATATATGCTGAAATGTCAGCAATGGTTTCAGGAGGGTGAGTAAGCAGGTTAGTTGCTACTGAAGTGGAGCAGATGGGGACAGTGGAATTGAAAATTCTGGGGGGACGGGCTGGAGGAATAGTGAACACAGGGGGTGGAGACGACGGGAAGGTAGAGGACGGGATAGGGAGACGGGTGGATGAGGACGGTACAGAGGTGGTCGAAGTCCGGGGCGGACTGGGGGTAGCCAGGCGGAAAGAGCGCAGTGTTTGGGCAAAGGAAAGGCCTGGGCGTGCGAATCGGGACTTAACGCGGGCCCTCGCTTCCTGGAAGTTAACCTTGTCAGATTCCCGGACTGACAGGACCTCACGCTCGAATAAATATGTCGGACAGGTAGAGGCGGCGGCGGCGGCGGCGTGGTCTTCTCCGCAGTTGGCGCAGCGGGGAGGATTCGAACAGGAGGAGCTGTGTGTTAGAGACGCGCAGTTGACAAGTACTAGGGGAACTTCAACATGTCTTACTGACGTGTCCGAACCTCTGGCAAGTAAAACATCAGCGTGGTCTGGGGATATAACGGCGGACTGGAAATTGAAGATAACCGGCCCTAATTTTCTCGGATAACTGGGAACAAGCAAAAGTCAGGATCAAAAAGGGAGATGTAATCCTTGCCCCCTGAACCATACGGGAGAGGGGGGGTAAACACAGGTCATCTTCTGAGAGGAGAGGCGGGTGAGAAGATCCGATTGTGAGTATTCCAAAAGGCGGGGAGAATGTACTACATCCGTACAAGTGTTAAAGGTAGAGTGGGGGAGACAATCCAGGGGAACAGAAACCAGGGTTGAGAGGGACGAAACATTCTGGTGCTGGGCTCTGGAGCAGACTTCCACCACGAGAGAGCCATCGTTCTGGGGCCACATCTGTCGGGGATTGCCACAACGTGAAGTAAAGTCATCGTAGACTTCAAAAACATCCCGCTGTGAGAGGGGGAAAAACTGAGGACAAGAAACCGACGATAATGAGGGTCAGAGTCGTCGGCCCCTACGAAGGGGTCAAAGGACTTGCGGGAATAAGTCGTGCGAGAAGGCTTTGAAAGAGGAGGACGAGTGTGTTCCGCAGCCCGGGGGGGGGGGGTTCAATCCCATCAAGATGCGGTCTTCCAGTGGGAGAGGACTCGAGGGCCTGGATGCCCACCACCCGACTGCTAATAGTAGTAGTAGTAGTCCAAGAATTAGAAGCAGAGGTCGTAAGCCGAGGAGAAGCAGCCATAGCAAAAAAAAAGGAAGCTTTATCCCCCACGCGCATACAACCACCACCAACTCCAACAAGGGAAAGGCGAAACGTGGGCACACTTGGTCCCACCGCCAATAGATGTCACGTGGGGGAGATACACCCATACCCAGTCCCCGTGCCTAAAAGGCGGCCACTCTCATCCAACGCGCGGTGAGACATGGCAGGGACAGGGCTTGGGTTTGGTTTAAGAGCGAGAAGGGTGAAAGACAACCATCTCCCTCACCCAAGGTCCAAAGAAAGCGTCAAGTCGAAGTTAAAAAAAAAAAAAAAGCCAGTAGTAGTTAGGAAAGAAGGAGAAAAACATAAGCAGATCAGATCAGCCGGGTCCCCAGCCGGGTCCAATGGTCCACGAAGGCAGAGAAAGCTCTTACATGAAAGGAAGATGCATTCCCTCATTGGCCACAAAGGGACGCGCCCTATTTTTTTCCCCCCTTTCTTTATTTTACCGCCGATTCGTACCTAGTGTGGTACATATCTCAGCGAGGCAGTGGGTGAGTGGTGTTACTGAGTTGGGGATGATAGATCAGAAGGGGGGGGTGTAATGTTCAGTTACTGGGTAGTGGGTATGAGGGGCCTGGTCTCAGACCCGTTGAAGCAGGTGGGAATAAGTGAGGAAACGGGAAATCGCTTCCCCCGAAAAATGGGGTCCCTCAACGAGCATGAATTGTAGACGCTCGGGTATGGGAATTTCGGCCAAGTGAGGGAAACATCTACAACGAAGCGCGGACAAATTTGGGCATTCAACCAGGAGATGCACGACAGTGATGGGAGTATGGCAGGTAGGGCATAGCGGGGCTGGCGATTTAGCCATAAAGTGACCATAAGTAATGCGTGTGTCCTATGCAGAGACGGGCTATAATCACTTCTTTATGCTGGGACCAGTGGAAGGAGGAGGCCCAGTATCCTACTTGCGGTTTGATCTTGTGAAGTTTCTTTTGTGTGGCCTGGTCCCATTCCCGTTGCCAGATGGAACGGAAGTGGGAGCGGAGAGTCGGGAAGAAGTCGGTGAAAGGGAGGGGCCGGGAGTAGGCCGGCATTAAGCAGGCCGACTTTGCCGTGCCGTCCGCCTCCTCGTTACCCTGGATGCCGACATGTGCCCGGACCCAGCAGAAGGCGATTGTCTTGTGTCGGAAGGCTGTTAAAAAATGGAAGATTTGCTGGATGGTACAGACGAGCGGATGAGGGGGTTAAATCTCTCTAGGGAGAGAAGTGCGCTTTGGGAATCTGAATAAATGACGAAAGAGCTGGCAGAGTGAGTGCGCACTATATCGAGGGTACTTAATCGCGAAGAGTTCTGCCGAGAAAACGGAGGTCTTGCGGGGCAGGCTGACGCCTCGAGAAAGTGGCTGGGCCAGTATCACCGCTGAGGCGGCCGCACCAGTCTCCGAACGGGAACCATCTGTATAAATGGAGACTGTGTCCGGATGTTGGGTTGCATGTTCACGGAAGAGTGACCTGTATACCGTAGCATTCGTGGTATTCTTCGGTAGGGCACACATGTCCCTGCAAAACTTGATACGGGTGAGGAGCCAGAGTGGGTAGATGTTGTATGAAATAGGGATAATTGAGGGGACGGGCATGTTAGAAAGGTCAAGGAAAGAGCGGACCTCTTCAGTGAAGTGCCAGCTCCGTCCCTGGGGTGGGAGTTCAGAAATCGCCGCGCATACAAGCGAAGAGGGTAGTCTCTGTGCACGGAGGTATGTCCTCATGAGGAGCAGACCCCGTCGGAGGGCGAGAGGGAGGTAATTGCAATCCACTTGAAGGCTGGAGGCTGGGGAAGAGCGGAAAGCACCAGTGGCGAGGCGGAGGCCCCTATTAAGGACCGGGTCCAAGATACGGAGGCAGGTGTTGGAGGCTGAACCGTATACTACACTGCCATAGTCCAGCTTCGACTGGACCATGGAAGTGTAAAGACGAAGGAGAGAGCGTCGGTCTGCGCCCCATGTGGTGTGGGAGAGGTGATCTAGTAGAGCGAGGGGACGCTGGAGGGACTGCTTCAGTTGTTTGATATGAGGAACCCAGTTGAGCCGTCGGTCTAGAATCACGCCCAAAAATCGCGTGGAGGGTACCACCTCAAGAGGATTGCCGTATAGCGTGACAGAAGGAACAGGAAGGGTTGCGGGTCTTCTGCTGAAGAGCATACACTTGGACTTCGGGGTGGAGAGGCGGAAACCCACCGACGTCGCCCACCTTTCCACCCGGTAGATGGCGAGCTGAATTTGCCGTTGAACTACGGACGGCTCCCGCCCTGCAAAGTAGATCGCAAGGTCATCCGCGTAGATGGAAGAACGGATGTTGGGTGGAAGGCATTTTGAGACTGTGTTCATGACGATGGAAAAGCATAGAACACTGAGGATGCTTCCCTGTGGGACCCGTCCATCTGCACGAAAGTGTCTGAGAGGACTGAGCCCACCCGAACTTTAAAGGTTCGGGAGGATAGGAAGCCCCTGATGAAGGTCGGCATGGCTCCGACGAGCCCTAGACTTTGGAGCTGACTAAGGATTATTGTCCGATGAGTGGTGTCGTAGGCCTTCTGGATGTCAAAAAATATTGATAGGACGAATTGTCCACTGTCGAATGCATTCTGTATGTCACGGCTGAGAAGCAGGAGGGGATCAGTGGTGGATCGAAATTGTCTGAAGCCGGACTGGGTAGCCGGGAAGGAATTACTATTTTCGAGGAAGAACGATAGTCGCGTCGCGACCATTTTTTCGAAAATTTTGCAGGCACAACACATTAGGGCGATTGGTCTGTAGTTTGTGGGATCGAGGGAATCTTTGCCGGGTTTGGGGATAGGGATTACGTAGGCCTCCCTCCACCGGGAGGGAAAGGCGCCCTCTATCCATATGCGGTTGTATAGGTCTAGTAGGAAATTTTGTAAGGTAGGGTGGATGTGCTGGATCATGCTGTAGGGATACCGTCCGGGCCGGGACAAGGGGATCGTCGAGAGGCCAGTGCCGCCTGTAGTTCACGCATGGTGAACAGTCGGTTGTAGGAGCTGTCTATGGACGGTGAAGAGGAGCTATTTTTAGGGGCGGGTACGAGGGAGCTAACTGCAGAGGAAGAAACGGCGGCGAAAGTAGAAGCTAGATGGTTTGCCACTGATTTTGGCTCGTATAGGAGTCCGTCGTTAGTCCGGAGTACCGGGGGTCGGGAGGGGACATGTCGCCTCTCGACGCCCCGTACCTTCTTCCAGATGGTAGCCGAAGGTGTGGTGGTGGTGACGCCGGATACAAAGGCACGCCAAGAAGCTCGGCGCGCTGTCTTCATTGTGCGGCGGGCGATGGCCCTGGCCCGCTGCATCTCCGTGCGATGGATGGGAAGTCGCGTACGGTAGAACCGTCGAGTAGCCGTCTTCTTGGCGCATACGGCCTCCGTGCACTCTGGGGTCCACCAAGGTACCCGTCGGGCGCGGGGGTAGGTGGAGGATCGCGGGATGCTAGAGCACGCAGCCGCTACCACGTTTGATTCGAAGTATGCGATACACTCGTCGGAGGATGGGAAGTTGGCAGTCGTTCGGGTTGTATATGTATCGTCGTGGAAGCGGGACCAATTAGCTTTTGCAGTAATCCATTTCTCCAGTACCCGAACGGTCTGGTCGGGCCAATTGAGCGTGAGTTGAACTGGGAAATGGTCACTTCCATAATCCTCTTGGAGGACTTGCCATGAGAAATCTAGGAGGGCATCGGTCGAAACGAAGGACAGGTCTATACAGGATGGAGTGCAGGTGGTGGCATGGTAGAATGTAGGAGAGCCATCATTGAGGCACTCAAAGAGAGCTCGGTCATGATGTTGATCAGGGTCGGGGCCATATAGGTGGTGTGTCTCTCCCCACATGGGGTGGCGACTATTGAAATCGCCCAGTAATAGAAAGGGCCTGGGGAGTTGTTGTACCACCTCCACCAGGTCATCGCGGGAGACTTGAGTGTGTGGAGGGAGGTATATTGAACAGACGGTGTACTGTCTATCCAGGGAAAGCCGGGTAGCAATCACCTGTAACGGGGATCGGATAGGGAGATTGTAGAAGGGGACTGCGTGGTGGATGAAAATGGCAGCCCCCTTTCGAGTGCAGGTAGGAGACGGGGTGGTGATGAAAGAATATCCAGTCGGGCAGGGCATGGGTCTGGTCCCCAGGATGAGTTCCTGGAGACAGACACACACCGGACGGGAAGTGGCAATCAAGGAATTAAGGCCTTCGTAATTCGCGAATATTCCTCTGCAGTTCCAGTGTACTATTGTAGTTTTCGGGGGATCCATCATTTGATGATGGGGGATGGGTAAAGGTATAGGTGCGAAGAGGTTGGTGTGTGAAGGTAGATTTGAGGTTCGCGAAGGCGAAGAATGGATCAGGAGTATGGCTGGCTATCTGCCGTTCACCAGAGAAGGAATCGGTAGGCCAGTCGATCTCCGCGGAGACCGCAGGGTCGAGTCGGCCGAGCGAGACTGGAGGCGTGGATCACGGAGAGCTTGGGCTCTGATGGTGCGAAATTTCTTGATGGGCTTTTGTGTTCGGGCCATGGGGGGGGGGGTTTATTTCCCAAATTGGCACCTCCCCGCCTGTCTGGGGTCTCACGACGGACCCCAGGTGGCGATAGCGGGTGCCAGAAGGACCCGGCAGGTGGGAGAGAGGACGCGCTCAGAGTGGCTGACAGGGTGTGGGCCGGGGATTTTAGAGGAGCAGGTACAGTGGGGGTGGGAGGAGATGAACCAGTTTTTTCGTGGAGGGGTAGAAAAAATTGCACCAGGAGGCAAGGGCAAGTCCATGAGACTCACGGGCGCAGCCGAGTTCCCCTCACCGTGTAGCTGCGCCAGAGCCGCATCCACTGGATCCTCGGGGGAGAGGAGGATGGCCAGATTGGATCTCGTCGTGGGTGGTGGGTCATGTACTTCGGCAACTATTGTCCGAGTCTGTCGGGTGGTTTGGTCCTCATTGACGAAGTGGGCGGTGTGAAGGTCCGATCCGTCTTCTTAGCACTAGGGGAAGAGGGAGAGAGAAATTGAAAGTCCGGAGGGTCTGGCGACTCACTCCGCCTCGTCGGCTTACTCCGGGCGATAGATTCGGGTGTATGCAGTGCGCGCTGGGAGGGCGGGGTTCGAGGTGGGTGGGGCCTGGATGTCCTGGTCCCAGACTCCTGTGGAATCTGTGGCAGGTGAGGTGCGTGGAGGAGGAATGGTGGGAGGACAGGTCGTCGTCAGCTCCTGCGAGGAATGGGGTGCACTGGTCGAGGGGGTTGTGAGCTGCAGGCCAGGGCGGCGTGCCGAGAGGACAGAGCCGAGGGTTTCGGCGTAAGATACGCCCGGTCTCACCTCCCGACTCCGCACCCTGTCTCGTGCCTCTCGGAGGCTAAGGAAATCCGCTACCTGCAGGCCTCGGACCTCCTTCTCGAACCTGAAGAACAGGCATTCGCGGGATGAAGATGGGTGTGCACCTTCACAAATGGAGCATTTGGGTGTGTTGGGGCACTTGTCTCGGTGAGCGATTTGTCTGCAACGAACACACAATTGGTGCGGCTGCCGACAAACTGAGCTAACATGTCCAAACTTGTTGCATTTAAAACAACGGGTCGGGTCTGGGATGTATGGGCGGACAGAGAATTCGCATGACGTGCGGTCTCCCATACCCCATACAATACGGTCGTGAAGGACTAAGTTATTAAAGGTAAGAAGTAGACGCGGGGTGGGGGAGGGGGTACCTCCCTGTCGGGATGTGAAGCGATGGATCTTGGTGACACCCTGGGGTGCGAGGTCCTCTAAGAGCTCGTTCACTGTAATTGACAATAGGCGCGTGACATAAATAGTGCCCCGACTCTGGTTCAGGCGAGGGTGTGTTGAAACGGACACCGAGCATCCAAGGACCTCAGTGATGGAGAGTAGGGCTTTTGTCTCTGTGGCTGAGCGTGATTTTATGAGGAGGGAACCATCCCTCTGCGGTCGCACATCATAACGGCTGTAGTTGCTGCGGGCTCGGATCGCCTGAAACGTCCGTTCAGAGTTGGTCGGAAGGGATCCAGAGGTAGGCCGGATCTCTAGGAATTTGTGGATACTTAGAAGGGATATGGAGGCAGTAGAGTCGAAGTGGACTAGGATATCCAACTGTCGATAGGATGGTCGTGTATGCCGACTTCCCCTTCCGCGGCGGGGCTCTCTCCGTGGGGAGGCGGGCCGACGGCGGGTGAGGGGGGCATACGGGGAGAGCAAGAAGCCGGGTTTTGGAGGTAAATCTTGGGTGGAACTTGACTTGCCCGAAGGCAACTGAGGCGAGACCCCTGCTCCAGAGGGTGTACACCCAAGGGAATATTAAGGGTACAGCCTGGGGTCGGCAACGGTAAAGGAGGATATATTCCCCCCCCCCCCCCAGATTTACCGCCGATTCGTACCTAAAGAGACGGTACATATCTCAGCGAGGCAGTGAGTGGTTGATGTCACTGTGCTGGGGGCGGTAGACTAGGGGAATGAGTAAGGGTCAGTCGGTGGATAGTGGGTAGGAGGGGTACGGTTTCAGATGCGATGGAGCAGATGGGAGTGAGTAAGGAAGAGGAGAACGGCTTCCGCTGAAAAGTGGGGGCCGTCGGCGAGTATAGATCGTAGGCAGTTGGGTATGGGGTTTTCGGCCGAGATAGGGAAACACCTGCGACGGAGAGCGGCCAACTTTGAGCATTCCACCAGGTGTAAGACAGTGATAGGGGTATGGCAGGTAGAGCAAAGCGGGGCTGGCGATTTCGCCATAAGGTGTCCGTGGGTGATGCGGGTGTGACCTATGCGGAGACGGGCTAGGATTACTTCTTTATGGCGGGACCGGTGGAATGAAGAAGCCCAGTGTCCTATTTGCGGTTTGATCGTGTGGAGTTTATTTTGTTTGGCCTGGTCCCACTCCCGCTGCCATATGGAGCGGAAGTGGGAGCGGAAAGCCGGGAAGAAGTCGGAGAAGGGGAGGGGTCGGGAGGAGGCCGGCAGCAAGCAGGCAGTCTTTGCTGTGCGGTCCGCCGCCTCGTTAACCTGGATGCCGACATGAGCCGGGACCCAACAGAATGCGATTGTCTTATGTTGGAAGATCGTTAAAAAGTGGAAGGTCTGCTGGATAGTACAGACGAGCGGGTGAGGGGAGTTAAATCTTTCTAGGGAGAGAAGTGCACTTTGGGAATCCGAATAAATGACAAGAGAGTTGGCAGAGTGGGTGCGCACAATATCGAGGGCCTCCGTTATGGCGAAAAGTTCCGCCGAAAAAACGGAGGCCTCGCGGGGCAGGCCGACGCTCCAGGAGAGCGGCTGGGACAGAATCACCGCTGAGGAGGCCACACCAGCTTCCGAGCGGGAACCATCCGTGTAAATGGCGATTGCGTCCGGGTGTTGGGTTGCGTGTTCGCGGAAAAGTGACCTGTATATCATGGCGCTCGTGGTAGTCTTCGGTAGGGAACACAGATCTTTGCAGAACTTGATAGGGGTTAGGATCCAGGGGGGGTAGATGCTGAATGAAATGGGGATAACTGAGGGGGCGGGCATGTTGAAAAGATCAAGGAAAGAGCGGACTGCTTCAGTGAAGTGCCAGCTCCGTCCCTGAGGTGGTAGTTCTAAAACCGCCGTGCCCAGAAGCGAAGAAGGTAGCCTCTGTGCACGGAGGTATGTCCGCATGAGGAGTAGACCCCGTCGGAGGGCGAGAGGGAGATGATCACATTCCACATGGAGGCTGGAGGCTGGGGAGGAGCGGAAAGCACCGGTGGCGAGGCGGAGGCCTCTATTAAGTACCGGGTCCAGGATACGGAGGCGGGCGTTGGAGGCTGAACCATAAACTGCGCTACCATAGTCCAGCTTCGACTGTACTATGGAAGTATAAAGGCGAAGAAGAGAGCGTCGATCTGCACCCCATGTGGTGTGAGAGAGGTGATCCAGGAGAGCGAGGGGCGTCGAAGGGATTGCTTTAGGTGCTTGAGATGGGGAACCCAATTGAGCCGTCGGTCTAGGGTCATGCCCAGAAAACGCGTGGAGGGTACCACCTCAAGAGGACTGCCGTATAATGTAACAGAGGGTAGAGGAAGGGTTGTGGGTCTTCTTCTACTGAAGACCATACACTTGGACTTAGGGATGGAGAGGCGGAAACCCACCGACGTCGCCCACCTTTCCACCCGGTAGATGGCGAGCTGCATTTGCCGTTGAACGACAGACGGTTCTCGCCCTGCGAAGTAGATTGCAAGGTCATCCGCGTAGATGGAAGAGCGGATTGTGGGTGGAAGGCATTGTGAGACCGTGTTCATCACGACAGAGAAGCAGAGAACACTGAGGATGCTTCCCTGTGGGACCCGTCCTCCTGCACAAAGGTGTCAGAGAGGACTGAGCCCACCCGGACTTTAAAGGTCCGAGAAGTAAGGAAGCCCCTGATGAAGGTAGGCATGGCTCCGACAAGGCCCAGATGTCGGAGCTGACCGAGGATCATTGCTCGACGGGTGGTGTCATAGGCCTTCTGGATGTCGAAGAAAACTGACAGTACGAACTGTCTATTGTCGAAGGCATCCTGTATGTCTCGGCTGAGAAGCAGAAGGGGATCAGTGGTGGAGCGGAATTGTCTGAAGCCGGACTGGGTAGACGGGAAGGAATTGGTACGTACAAGGACGAACGATAGTCGCGTAGCGACCATTTTTTCGAGGATCTTGCAGGCACACGTCAGGGCGATTGGTCTGTAGTTTGTGGGGTCCAGGGAATCTTTGCCGGGCTTGGGGATAGGGATGACGTGGGCCTCCTTCCACCTAAAGGGGAAGGCACCCTCTATCCATATGCGATTGTATAGGTCTAGCAGGAAAATTTGTAAGGTAGAGTGGTGTTGGATCATGCCGTACGGAATACCGTCCGGGCCGGGACAAGGGGGTCGGGAGGGGACATGTCGCCTCTCGACGCCCCGCACCTTCTTCCAGATGGTAGCCGAAGGTGTGTTGGCGGTGATGCCGGACACAAAGGCACGCCAAGAGGCTCGGCGCGCTGTCTTCATTGTGCGGCGGGCGATGGCCCTGACCCGCTGCATCTCCGTGCGATGGATGGGGAGTCGCGTCCGGTAGAAGCGCCGAGTTGCCTTCTTCTTGGCGCGCACGGCCTCCGCGCACTCCGGGGTCCACCAAGGAACCCGTCGAGAGCGGGGGTAGGCGGAGGATTGTGGTACGCTTGTGCTTGCGGCCGTTAGAACGACGGACTCGATGTATGCGACGCACTCGTCGATGGATGGGAAGTGGGCAGTTGTAAGGGTGGTATATGTGTTGTCGCGGAAGCGGGCCCAATTCGCGTTGGTGGTAACCCACCTTACCGGTACCCGTACGGTCTGATCGGGTCGATTGAGGGTGAGTAGAATGGGGAGATGGTCACTGCCATAGTCCTCTCGGAGGACTTGCCACGTGAAGTCTAGGAGGGCATCAGTTGATACGAGGGACAGGTCTATACAGGATGGAGTGCAGGTGGTGGCATGGTAGAATGTAGGAGAGCCATCGTTGAGGCACTCGAAGGAGAGCTCGGTCATGACGGATATCAGGGTTGGGGCCATATAGGTGGTGTGTGTGTCGCCCCACAAGGGGTGACGACTATTGAAATCGCCTAGTAGTAGGAAGGGCCTGGGGAGTTGTTCCACGACTTCCACCAGGTCGTCGCGGGAGACTTGAGCGTGGGGGGGAAGGTAGATTGAACAAATGGTGTACTGTCTATCCAGGGAGAGCCGGACGGCAGTCACCTGTAGCGGGGACCGGATGGAGAGATTGTAGAAGGGGACTGCGTGGTGGACGAGGATGGCAGCTCCCCTTCGAGTGCAAGTAGGAGGCGGGGTGGCGACGCAGAAATAACCAGTCGGGCAGGGCATGGACCTGGTCCCCAGGATTAGCTCCTGGAGACAGACACACACCGGACGGGAAGTGGCAATCAAGGAGTTAAGGCCTTCATAGTTTGCAAAGATTCCTCGACAGTTCCAGTGGACTATTGTGGTTTTCGGGGGATCCATTAGTTGATGAAGGGGGATGGTAAAGGTGTAGGCGCTAGGAGGTTGGAGTGTGAAGGGAGATCTGGAGTTCGCGAAACTGAAGGCTGGGTCGGGAGCATGGCTGGCTATCTACCGTTCACCAGGGAAGGAATCGGTCGGCCTGTCGAACCCTGCGGAGGTTGCGGGGTCGAGTCGGCCGAGCGAGACCGGAGGCGTGGATCACGGCAAGCAGAGGAACATCGTGGGCTGAGCGGGTCAGAAGTGCCTTGTCGGGCTTCTATGGTCGGGCCAGGGGGGAATGTTAACCCCAAAAGGGGTGCTACCCCGCCTGTCCGGGGTCTCACGGCGGAACCTAGGTGGTGACAGGGGGTACCAAAAAGACCGGGCGGGTGGGAGGGAGGGCGTACTCAGGGTAGCTGATAAGGGGGGGGGGTCGGGGGTGTTGGGGGGGTAGGTACGATGGGGGTGGAAGGAGGTGAACCAGAGTGGTCTCGTGGAGGGGTGGAGAAAATGGCACCAGGAGGCAAGGGCAGATCCATGAGACTCATGGGCGTGGGCGCAGCCGAGCTTCCCTCGGTCACACCGTGCAGCTGCGCCAGAGCAGCATCCACTGGATCCACTGGGCTGGGTCTCGTCGTACAGGGGGGGTCGTGGATTTCGGCCACTATTGTCAGAGTCTGTGGGGGTAGAACGGTGGGACTTCTACGATGGGGAGAGATGGACATAGTGGGCGTGGTGGGCGGTGTAAGGGTCCGAGCCGTCTTCTTGGTCTTAGGGGAAGAGAGAGAGACGTTGGGAGGCCGGAGGGTCTGGTGACACGCTCCGGCGTCTCCGCCTCGACGGCTTGCTCCGGGCGGCAGGTTCGGGCATGTACAGGGAGTACCGGGAAGGCAGGGTTTGAGGTGGCTGGGACCTGGAAACCCTGGTCCCAGATCCTTGGGGATTCGTGGCAGGTGAGGTGCGGGAAGAAGAGGAACGGTGGGGGGACAGGGGACCGTCGGGTCCTGCGAGGATTCGCTATGTGGGGAACAGGAAGCAGTGGCTGGGGGGGGGTTTCGGCGGCAGGCCAGGGCGGCGTGCCGAGATGATAGAGCCGAGAGCAGCGGCATAGGACACCCCCGGCCTCACCTCCCGACTCGGCACCCTGTCGCGTGCCTCACGGGGGCTAAGGAAGTCCGTCACCTGTAGGCCTCGGACCTCCTTCTCGAACCTGAAGAAAAGGCATTCTCGGGATGAAGAGGGGTGTGCGCCTTCACAGTTGGAGCATTTGGGTGTGTTGGGGCACCTGTCAGGGTGGGCGAGTCGTCCACAGTGAACACAATGGATGCGGCTGTCGACAAGCGGAGCTGACGTGTCCGAATTTATTGCATTTGAAGCAACGGGTCGGGTCTGGGACGTATGGGCGGATAGAAAAGTCGCATGAGGCGCGGTCTCCCATACCCCATACAATACGGCCAGGGGGGATTAGTGAGTTAAAAGTAAGGAGCAGACGTGGGGTGGGGGAGGGGGTGCCTCCCTGTCGGGATGTGAAACGATAGATCTTAGTAACTCCTTGGGGTGCGAGATCCTCCAGGAGCTCGTTCACTGCGACCGACAGTAGGCGGGCGGCGTAAATAGTGCCCTGACTCTGGTTCAGGCGAGGGTGTGGGGAAACGGACACCGAGCATCCAAGGACCTCAGTGATGGAGAGTAGGGCTTTCGTCTCTGCGGCTGAGCGTGATTTTACGAGGAGGGAGCCATCCTCTCTGTGGGCGTACGTCATAGCGGCTGGAGTTGCTGTGGGTTCGGATCGCCTGGAACGTCCGTTCAGAGTTGTTCGGGAGGGACCCAGATGTAGGCCGAATCACCAGGAATTTGTGGATACTTGGAAGGGAGAGGGAGGCTGTAGAGTCGAAATGTACTGGAATATTCAACGGTCGGTAGGATGGCCGTGAATGCCGGCTCCCCCGTCCGCCGCGAGGCTCTCTCCGCGGGGAGGTGGGCTGACGGCGGGTGAGGGGGGCATATGGGAGAGCAAGAAGCCGGGTTGTGGGGGCAAGTCCTCGGTGGAACTTGACTTGCCCGAAGGTGGCTGAAGTGGGCTGGGGCGAGGCCCCTGCTCCAGAGAGTGTAGGTCCAAGGGCGTAGTCGAGGGACGGACTGGGGTCGGCAACGGAAAAGGAGAGTGCAAGCGTTCCGCTTCCACAGGGGGTCAACCCCATTAGGTTGCGGTCTTCCAGTGGTAAAGGACTCGAGGGCCTGGTTGCCCACCACCCGAGTGTTGAGAGAAGTAGTAGTCGTAAGCCGGGGGGGAGAAGTGTCCATAGCTAAACAAAAAAGAACTTCGTCCCCCGCGCGCATCCAGCCACCACCGACTCCAACAAGGGAAAGACGAAGTGTGGGCACACTTGGTCCCACCGCCGATGGATGTCACGCAGGGGAGATACACCCGCACCCAGTCCCTGTGCCTGAAAGGCGGCCACTCTCATCCAACGCGCGGTGAAAAGTGGCAGGGACAGGGTTTGGGTTTGGTTGGAAAGCGACAAGGGTGCAGGGCAACCACCTCCCACACCCAAGGGCCAAGGAAAGGGTCAAAATCAAGGTCCAAAGAACAACGCCAAAAAAACAGGGAGAAGCCAGAAAGAATGGGTTAAAGGAGAAAGAAAGAAAAAGAAGCAGATCAGCCGGGTCCCCAAACGGGCCCAATGGTCCACGAGGGCAGAGAAAGCCCTTACACCGAAGAAAGGTGTATTCCCACATTCGCCACAGAGGGACGCGCCCTATAGCTCCGGACAAAGCAAAGGGGGTAAAGGAGGATGCAAGTGATCAGTTACCAAAGGGGGATCAACCCCATCTGGATGCGGTCTTCCAGTGGTAGGGGACTCGAGGGCCTGGTTGCCTACCACCCGAGTGTTGATAGTAGTAGTAGTAGTAGTAGTCCGAGTATTAGAAGCGGAAGTCGTTAACCGAGAAGAAGAAGCCATAGCAAACAAGGAGAATTTTCATCCCCCGCGCGCATCCAGCCACCATCGACTCCAACAAGGAAAAGGCGAATCGTGGGCTCACTCGGTCCCACCGCCAATACATGTCACGCAGGGGAGATACACCCATTCCCAGTCCCCGTGCCTACGAGGCGGCCACTCTCATCCAACGCGCGGTGAAAGATGGCAGAGACAGGGCTTGGGTTTGGTTTAAGAGCGACAAGGGTGAAGGACATCCACCTCCTCCACCCAAGGTCCAAGGGAAAAAATCAAGTCAAGGTCCAAAAACAAAGCCAAATGCTGGAAGGAGGAAACAAAACTAGAAAGAGTTGGGGAAAGGAGGAGGGGGAAATATAAGTAGGAGGGTAGGAGATCAGCCGGGTCCCCAAACGGGTCCAATGGTCCACGAGGGCAGAGAAAGCCCTTGCATCGGAGGAAGATGCATTCCCCCATTGGCTACAGAGGGACGCGCCCTATAGCTCCGGACAAAGCGAATGGGGACGCGCCCTATAGTTCCGGACAAAGCGAAGGGGGACGCGCCCTATAGCTGCGGACAAAGCAAAAGGTACACCAGCAAGTTGAATGGTCGTCTGTAGAGACTAGGTGGCTCAATAAATGTGAAGCTGTAAGCGCAGGATTAGGTTGCGTCGTTGTATAACAATAAACGAGGTATAGGATTATAGATTTTCAATGGTGTTATGCATTTAAAATAACATTTCTACATGAAGCACAAGCTTGTTATTAAGTTACAAGGATGAAAACAAATCATCATTCCTAAGTTTATTCTAAACGCGTAACAACAAACAGAATCCTAGATACTATCTATTTGATTATATTAAAAGATAGTTTGGCTTATTATTATTTGAAAATAATACATGAACTGTTTTATAAACTTTAAACGAGTTTGAGCTAATAAATATTGCTTTTATTTTAATGGATCCACTTTCTACTAATATATATATATATATATATATATTATATATAACTAATAATTAGCTTTAAAATTTAATAATTTTTACCCTTTAAAAGATAAAGAGCTAAAAATTGGTTAACAAAAGTTTTAAAACATTTACCATTAAATAGAACTGTAAAGAAAACATTAAAAGTTATTAAGTTTTCTCCTTTTTAGTGGAGAGAATATTATTTAAGATCAAATTAGTTCAATTAAAAAAATAATTTAGCTTTTTATGGGATCTTAAAGTAAACAATTTTTAGTGGGATTCAGTTAATTTAAAAATACCAAATACGCTCTCATCGACTAAAAATATTTAGGTTTAATCACTTTACTGGATTATGGGTGTTTTTATACTTAAAATATAGAAGTTTTGTTCATAGGAGTTTTCCTTTTAGTTTTTCTCTTGACAACGAAAGGGACAAACAAAAATATAAATAATAAAACGATCATTCTCTCTATAATTATAATGATATATTATGAACACGCACCAAACCTTCAGTAAAGGACGCAATATAGGATATTCAAAAGAAATGGAGGGAGTTACACAAGGTGGTAGTTGTGGTGTGAAGACCACAAACAGAGAGAGCTGCAAATGCTCATCAAATTAAAATTTAATTAAATTTTTTAACAATTTCGAAATAATATATATATATATATATATTATATATATATATATATATATATATATATATATATATATATATATATATATATATATATATATATATATAAGGCGTTTGTATTAATCTACGTACGTAAAGTTAAAAAATTATATAAATCGTTCAAGTCATAACAGGAATGCATTTACAACATTATGAGGAATGAAAATCAAAATAGCACCTTAAAATTTTCAGAAAACCTTCCCTAATAGTATTTATTTGTCGAACAAATGAGTTTAAAGGCAAAGATCTGGTTAAAACATGTTTAACTTCACGTGAAGCCGTCATTTAAAGTAATTTATTCATTGTTGCCCTTGACTAAGCAAGGCTGCTTGGACGAGTGATTGAAAATCAAACCAAGATTTGAAATATGCAATCGAGAAGCCAATATCTACCGTTTCATCAGAGAATTCACACGTTCAGGTACCAATTAAAAGGCATTGGAATTCTTTACACTTTCGACAAACTGAAAATGATTTATGGACCAGCGAGTATTTCCAAGGAATAAATAAATGAAATGAATTGAATCGAATGAAATGAATAAATGAAATAAATTAATAAATGAAATGAATAAGTAAATAAATAATAATAATAATAATAATAATAATAAATAAATAAATGATAATAATAATAATAATAATGATAATTTGCAAAACAGAAATCAAGTGCTATCATAAAAGCTACTGAACCAGTTTTATTTGCTCCATGAACTACTAGGTACTAAGACTAAGTATAAGCTCAGTCCGAGATATAAGGAATAAGTTGGTAAAGAAAATATATATGGCCAATGGAATACTGCAGGCTTAAAGAAAGCAAGCGAGTTTACCAAAGTTCCCATTCTGCCAATCATTTTATTCAAAAGTTGGCTTAAAATGAGGGTTCGTCAAATAAAATATGTACTGAAAACGATACTTTGAAAAAATAAACCAGCAAAATTGAGGAAAAGTTAACATTGAGAATAGAGAGTATGTATACAGTATATATAAAATGAAGCAAAAATATTAGCAAGCCAAACATCTATACCATTAGTAGATTGTTTTGATACAAAGTATGAAAATTTAGGGGAGACTGAACGAAACCACTTTTTACTTCCTTTCCATTTTCAGGTAACTACACTGTTAATCAACACCACATAAATGACAGAAGTGGATACCAAAGGCCTCGGATATCCAAAATGGGTGGTTTAATGGGGTGGCGATCAAAATGCTACTGGAAATTTAACCTAGCATGTATAAGGATAAAGGCAGTAAGAAAGATGACAAAAATGACTTGGGGTAATGGATAAAGCTATTTCTAAATGGTAATGAACACAGAATTTTTAGTTGTTAGAAAGTGAGAACCTCAGGGGAGTATCAATAAAGGTATCAGAAAAATACACTTCCATACATAAAGATCTACATAGATAAAATAAATCAACTTTTACTTCCAATTTGCATCATAAACTGTTTTGTATACAGTTAAAAGAAAAAAAAAAGAAGTCCAGTAACTACTTTGACATGGATATAAGAGGACATAGTAAACTCGAACATGTAATGAATCTAGAATTGTAAACTGGCATGGGGAAAACTAAAGGGTTTTCTAATCGAAGACTTAAAAAACATTAAAATGTTTTTATTAAATTAGAAATTCCATTTCCAATTACTTTTAGGGTTAGCATGGAAATTTTGTCTCGCAAATATGAACCAAGTAGTACAGGCAAATTATTCTGATACGAAAAAGAGCCAGGAATAAATAAATAAAAAAAATATTTAATAATGGCGTCTTTAATACTAAACTACAGACCGTCTTGTTGACCCGTAACTAGATTACTAACCTACTTAAAAAATTAGAGTACTATTAATAGTTGAAACTTGACTAGTGCATTATCTGAAAACAAAAGTTAGGAACGGAAAAAGTAAAGCTAAAAATATTAAAAATACAAAAGTTAAAATGCAGATATTTAGAAACTGATGAGGAATGATGAGTACAAAAGGATACAATTACTTTGGTTAAATGAATAACGATATTTATCTAAACATCTTAATTACGAAACCAAATACAAAAAATTAATAAATAAAGTTTAAATGCTAAATGTCTCAAAATACAAATAAAAATTTAAAACAAAAATTACCTGAAAAGAATTCGAGTAAATATAGTTTCTATCACAGAATATTTTTAGCTTCTAAAACTCAACAGCTAAAGGTAAAAAGTCTTTTAAATTAAATCCAGACTAATATACAGGGTGTTTCAGGTCGATCCTTGAAATATGGAAAAGAAACACTTCATATTAGTTACGGAATTATTTTGACAAACTTCAAATACCAAATACAAACTACAAATTTGTGGAATTTACAGTTTGTATTTGGCATTTGAAGTTTGTCATAGTAATTCCGTAACTACTGTAATATGAAGTTTCTTTTCCATATTTCTAGGGTCGGACTGAAACGCCCTGTAGTTTTGGACAGGCCAAACAATTAACACCCGAAATACCTACTTTCCCCGACAGAGTTGTGAACTTAAGAGAGAGACCCGAGATCTGAACATGACGAGCAAGTGGCCGACAGCCCAACTCAACCCGAAAAGGCGGTAAGAGTCGAATTCGACGAGCCCTTCACTCTCCAAGTCCAGTCTTTTCACCATCGAGTGACGGCGGGAGCTCTATTTTAAAATTAGCAATCTTATTAAGTCTACTGGAAATTTTTTTAAAGGCACATAGCTATCTTTTATAAGTCTCTCTCAATTATTAAGTGTAAATCTGCGAGACTTAACCATGACCATAATTACAACTAATGGAACAAAGTCAAAATTCACTTTGATACACAAGCATAAAATTAATTAACAAATAACAATTTAAACATTAAAAAACAGTTTGGCATCAATGCCTATCAACATCATCATGATAAATACGACACGAACATATCATCATCATCATAAATATTACACGAAGATATCAACATCATCATAATAAATACTACACGAACATAATGAGTGGTGGCAAGGCGCTGCCTACCGATGGGATTAATTACATATGATAATAAGCAAATTAACTAATAGTTCATTATCTTTATAGACTAGAAAAGCCATTATTTCAAATTCCTCTCTTACTTGCTACTGATGTTACCACTTATATAATTTTCTTTATCACTTAAGTAAATAAATTAACTCATGACAACAATTATATGAGTATATTGTTTGTATCTGGAAGGGATTCGGACTGACAATGATTGTCATGAGGTTTCTTAATTCAAAATCCACTACTGTAATTTGTAAAATTTTAACTTAATGATGCCTGAAGCAATTTGTATTAAATGATTAATTACGGTACTATTACTGCAGTGCATGTTCCAACGAATTTCACATTTATTATGAACAAAGCTGTTAATTCATATACTGTATTGGTACTGTAATTATTTGTATGCTGACTAACCATGTTTAGGCTCAGTTTCTTAATCTGACTTAAAGAGAGCGTGAGAATGTCAAAGACTACAGCAACCAAAACTAACTGCAAAAAATGAATCTGTTTCACTATTAATTTTAATTGTGAAAGCTAAGAATTTTGCAGTGAGAACAAAAGAAATGCTGATCTTCACTGAAGTGTAGGGACTTACTCGTTTACCATTTGTTTCTCAAACCTGTTGATGGAAATCTTGTAGCATACATAGAAATAGGAAAATCGTAATTAGCTTTTCAAAAGTCCAGAATCAAGGTAGGTAGGTAGGAGAATAAAAACCCACTCTAATAGACAGAGTTTATTTCCACGACAGTTTCGACGCCCACTGGCATCCTCCTCGGGTGGATACAGAAACACAAATGAAACAAAACAAGAGGGAAAAAACAGTTCAGGGATCGACCGTTAAATCGACCGTGGAAATGTAGTTATAAGCTGACCCTGTAATAAAAATGCCCTTCTGGTTTTGGGAGAACGATATCTAACCTAGGTGCGAATTTCTCAATGGTCTCTGGATTATTTCCTAATCGCCTTTTTTCATTCGTTTTTCGGTTTATAATTTCTGTATAATAAACAACAATGTAATAACCAATGTAATAATAAATTTATAATTTCTGTAATTAATAATTATGCAATATTAAATGTAATAAAATTTAATTATAAATGTAATAATTATGTAAAAATAATAGAATCTGTATGTTTAGAACAGGAAGATAGTTTTAAAATTTGTGCGAATGTACTTAATGAAAATGCCCCTCCTGTCTCGAGAGAATGGAATCCAACCTAGGTGCGAATTTCTTAACGGTCGATCCCTGAACTGTTTTTTCCCTCTTGTTTTGTTTCATTTGTGTTTCTGTATCCACCCGAGGAGGATGCCAGTGGGCGTCGAAACTGTCGTGGAAATAAACTCTGTCTATTAGAGTGGGTTTTTATTCTCATATTTTGACCTTCACGTAAAAAAGTGAAGTTTTTTGCATTTAGTAGGTAGGTAGGTTTCATGAGGAATGAGAATGCGTTTCATTTTCATAAATATCCAACTTCGCGTATGAGAAGATATTGATTTAAAAATAGATAATTTATAGCTGTCAGTATGTTAAGTACCTTACATAACGATAGTTAATAAATATAGTGTAAATATATATATATATATAAACTATTTAGAGCCATGCATAGAACGTGGAATAAGTATGTTGTTACACAGCAGTTCACTTTTTACGTAGGAATTATCAAACCAAAAGTTAATAGGATCAGTGTAAGAAAACACTCGAAAAAGAGTTTAAGAACTTTTAAAAGCGAAATTGCATAGTAAGATAAATCTTACCAAATCTTACCAAAAAAAATGACAATCTTCAATTCCACTAGTATTCAAAACTCCTCAAAACACGGAATTCTTTCAGATTCTAAATTATGAAGAACGCTCCTTAGTTTAGGTCTATATTGATAAAGTTTCTTGACTATTAAATATAATGTTAAATATAGCTTATAATTAAAGCTGGAATTAAAAGATTATGGGATTAGTATTGAATAACTGCAAGCCATGGCAGGATGAATATCATCATCGCCATTAGGACTTATTTTGCACAATTATACTGTATACATGTACATTTGACTAAAATAGGATTATACAGCTTCCTGTGACTAGTCTGAAGCATTTCATATTATCTAACTGAACTTATGGGATTTAGTGCGAAACATACACTCAGTTTTAAATTTCAATGTTGCAATCACATACATAATTAACAATAAATGTTGATAAGACAAGATACTAAATATATACTGGCATTGTATGGCATTAATTCAAGTAAAATAAAAAAATAAAATAAAATTTCTTTATATATATACTATATTACTCATAATATTCTTCAACAAATAAAACGTTTACAATCAATATGAGAGAAGTAAATTTTGCTTGTGTAACTAGTCTAATTTCTACAGAATAAAGGCGTTCCTTGCGGCAAACTTCTAAACAGAGGGGAATTAGCCCTGGTGAGAGCTTCTACAGAGGCCGTGGAATTGTGCAGCCTTTAAGAAGACCACCTTCATCATCAATGGCAACCACTTCGATAGTAGCATCTGGGGGCCAATGAGGAACTTGCGCCCAAGGAAGGTGAATGATTGGTGGAGGATTCTTCTCTAGATACTCCCAGTGGTGGAAGGCCATCATGCGTGAATCCCTCAGTTCCACTCCTCTAATGCCACGGCTACTGCGCAACACAGACCTCCATAATGAAGAAATGAAGTCATTATTATTCAAAACCTTTCGATATGAAGCTGTTTTGCCATTAATTTTAATTGTGAAAGCTAAGAATTGTGCAGTGAGAACATTTGTTTAATTGTGAAACTCATTATTTATATATATATATATATATATATATATATATATATATATATATATATATATGTGTATATATATATATATATATATTTTTTTTTTTTTTTTTTTTTTTTTTTTTTTAGTTCGGGAAGAACCGATTCGCCTCTATTTAAAGGGCATATCTCAGCGGAAAAACAAAGAAAAAGTGAGAAGAAAGACAGAGGAAAAAGAAAGGGTGGAGGGGACAGTCGAAGTGGAAAAAAGACCAAGGATGACAAGGACTGCAGGGTCGAGCCCCATCATCCTTGGGTGCTAGGGCCGGGAGGGCGCACGTGAAACCTCCAGGAACAAGCACGTACAAACGAGCACAAAGAGCACTCAAGAGCACGAGCTTAGAACCCCCTTGCGGGGATATATATATATATATATATATATACAGGGTGGGCCGTAAGTTTCCATACATAGGAAAAATTAAACGTTTGTTTTTATGTTTCAGATACCCTAAGAATATGCGTTTGACGTAAGATCTTGTTTACTGATGAAGCAAATTTTTACGTCAATGGAGAGGTTAATCGGCAAAACATACGTTATTGGAGTAATGCTAACCCTAACTGGCTGAGTCCGACGAAGATGCAAGGTGCCGGTAAAGTGATGGTGTGGGCCGGGATATGGGGTGACAGAATTATTGGACCAATTTTTGTCAGTGGAAATCTTAATGCCGAAAGGTATCTTAACATGTTGCAAGAAGAGATTTTCCCATCCCTGCTAAACGAGGAAGGTAACTTCCCAGTTTACTTCCAGCAAGATGGAGCTCCACCTCATTATGGTCTTCACGTGCGTCGGTATTTGGATCAGCAGTTTCCGGATGCTTGGATTGGTCGGCGTAGTCCTGTGGAGTGGCCTCCCAGATCCCCAGATCTCACCCCCCTTGATTTCTATCTTTGGGGGCACTTGAAGGCCATGGTGTATCAGGAAAAGATACGAGACATAAATCATCTAAAGGAACGTATCACCAACGCCATTACAAGCATAACGTCAACTGTGCTAATGCGTGTTCATCAACAGTGGGGAACACGTATTGAAATGTGTTTTCAAAACAATGGCAACCATGTAGAGCATATTATATAAATAAAAATGGTTGTCCATAAAAAAATGTTTATTTTCCTATGTATGGAAACTTACGGCCCACCCTGTATATATATATATATATATATATATATATATTATATATATATATGATACACACAGACAGTGCATGGAACAAGGAACTCTTCTGGGATAATTAAATCCACTATAGTCTGAATAAGTAATGGTAAATGACAAATACCATAGTTTTTCTTTTTCATGATGCTAGCCCGACGTGGGCAACGGGTCACTCGCAAAGAGGTCCCATAAATATAGCTTCCCTCACCAGCTATCTGCAAAGCAGACAGGATCCAGCTTTGGGACATGGATCTAGGGTTTAAAGCACCTAGCCATGCTACATTTAGAACCTCAATATAAGCAAAAGACTCGCTGCCTTCACGTCAGATTGAATGCATCAAAGAAAAAGAAAAAGGGGTAACTATGGTATTTGTCATTTACCATTACTTATTCGGACTATAGTGGATTTAATTATCCCAGAAGAGTTCCTTGTTCCATGCACTGTCTGTGTGTATCATAAAAAACTCAGGGGACCATTCTGAGTTCATTCCCATCTTGAAACGGACATGTTATGTGCCTTGAAAAGTGGACGCTCAATTCTGCCAGTTGAGGTTTAAGTTTTGGTTTTTGGCTAAAAATATAATAGTTACCCCTTTTCTTTTTCTTTGATGCATTCAATCTGACGTGAAGGCAGCGAGTCTTTTGCTTATATTGAGGTTCTAAATGTAGCATGGCTAGGTGCTTTAAACCCTAGATCCATGTCCCAAAGCTGGATCCTGTCTGCTTTGCAGATAGCTGGTGAGGGAAGCTATATTTATGGGACCTCTTTGCGAGTGACCCGTTGCCCACGTTGGGCTAGCATCATGAAAAAGAAAAACTATGGTATTTGTCATTTACCATTACTTATTCGGACTATAGTGGATTTAATTATCCCAGAAGAGTTCCTTGTTCCATGCACTGTCTGTGTGTATCATAAAAAACTCAGGGGACCATTCTGAGTTCATTCCCATATATATATATATATATACAGGGTGGGCCGTAAGTTTCCATACATAGGAAAAATAAACATTTTTTTATGGACAACCATTTTTATTTATATAATATGCTCTACCATGGTTGCCATTGTTTTGAAAACACATTTCAATACGTGTTCCCCACTGTTGATGAACACGCATTAGCACAGTTGACGTTATGCTTGTAATGGCGTTGGTGATATGTTCCTTTAGATGATTTATGTCTCGTATCTTTTCCTGATACACCATGGCCTTCAAGTGCCCCCAAAGATAGAAATCAAGGGGGGTGAGATCTGGGGATCTGGGAGGCCACTCCACAGGACCACGCCGACCAATCCAAGCATCCGGAAACTGCTGATCCAAATACCGACGCACGTGAAGACCATAATGAGGTGGAGCTCCATCTTGCTGGAAGTAAACTGGGAAGTTACCTTCCTCGTTTAGCAGGGATGGGAAAATCTCTTCTTGCAACATGTTAAGATACCTTTCGGCATTAAGATTTCCACTGACAAAAATTGGTCCAATAATTCTGTCACCCCATATCCCGGCCCACACCATCACTTTACCGGCACCTTACATCTTCGTCGGACTCAGCCAGTTAGGGTTAGCATTACTCCAATAACGTATGTTTTGCCGATTAACCTCTCCATTGACGTAAAAATTTGCTTCATCAGTAAACAAGATCTTACGTCAAACGCATATTCTTAGGGTATCTGAAACATAAAAACAAACGTTTAATTTTTCCTATGTATGGAAACTTACGGCCCACCCTGTATATATATATATTAGGCCGGGTCGAATAGGGGTCAAGGTCAAGATTTTGCTTAGGTACATATTGTGAGGTTGATAATTTTGTAATAGTAGTATCCACACCAAAAATCAAGGCGGTGGGACCTTCGCTACCCCCCCCCCCCCTTACAAATACTCACTTTTTTCCATATGAATTTGTATGGGAAATAGGCCAAAAATCGAAAATCGTAAAAATCGACCCTAAATATTATTTTTTTTGCTTTCGGATGGGCAAAATCGGGTTCCCCGGCACGAATTACATCAGAATAGACCATTCACCAACTTTTTTTTGCGGTCGGGGGGTAGGGGGTAGGGTCTTAAATCCGGTGCTGACTCATAGCACCGGATATAACACTTATTACATTTTTTTTTTTTTTCTTTCCAGATTCCTATTTAGGTACCTAGAATGTTAAAAGTTTGTATTAAAATACGTTATTTAATTTTAAAATATCGGTAATAAATAAAATATAGTTAAAATCTTATTAACCCTTCAATGCCCAGTGTGTGAAATTTTCATCGTTAACTTAGGAAGCAATTTTAGACCTTATTTATAAGGTTATAAGGACGATTTTTGCATCAACTGATTCCGCCTACTTTTCGACTTAATTTGGGTATGAAAGGGTGGTTGTTGTTGTTGTTGTTTAGCCGATCAGCCCATCCTGATCGAGCAAGCCGACGGCACGCAGGTAACCGATCGCCCTCTTCGGAGTGGACCAGAGGTTCAGCGCACTAGTGATGTTGTGTTGTGTTCGTTGTTGTGATAGAGCGGTACAGTCTGTCATAATGTGTTCAATTGTTTGTGGTGTGTCCTGGCACAGGTGGCAGGTGTCGTCTATGGAGTTGTCTAGTCTGTGTTTATATGTTAGTAAGTTGGGGTGATGTCCACATCGGAATCGTGCTAAGTTAACTCGATCCGATCTGCTCAGGCTGATCTCTGACCTGTCAATGGGTGGCGGCTTCGCACCTAGGACCGCATTCGGACCGAGTCGTGTCAGTGCTTTGTGGGTGGGTTAGGTGAGTGTGTGTGTTTTCTGTACTGTGTGATGTCTGTGAGGCGTGGTATGGAATGAAGTATTTGGTTATAATGTCTCTCTGGTGTTACCTTAATGGTGCGAGGTGTCGGTGCGTGATTGTACATGTAGTGGCAAGGGTGTTGTGGGTTAGTTGTCGCTGCTGCCATGAATTGTGTTCCCCTCATGTCTAAATGTTCCCTAACTTTCAGTATTTTTGTTTCTGTGTGCAGGTGTTCTATTGGTGTTGTTTGAGTGCATCGTGTAATGATACGAAGTGCGTTGTTTTGTATTGTCTGTAAGGTGTGTGTGTGTGTGTTTGAGATAATGGGTGCCCAGCATGGGCTAGCATAGTCCATAACTGAGCGAATATATTGTTTGTATATGAGTGATGATGTTTCCTGCTGGTGTCCAAAGTTTGTGCCTGTTAGTACCCTAAGCGTGTTAAGTCTTGACGTACATTTGTTTTTAATATCCTGAATGTGGTTTGCAAAAGATAATGATGTGTTGTATGTGACCCCAAGTATTTTGGTCCTGTGATTGTGTGGAATGTTGATGTTGTTTAGTGTAAGCTGTGGAATTACCTGGTGTTCTTTTGTGTTGCTTGTAAGCAAGGTGATGGTTGATTTTGTGGGCGCTACTTTGAGTCTATTGTGTGTGAGCCAGTCTTGTATACTGTCTATGTATGTTTGTAGGTTATTTGTAGCGGTGTCGATGTTGTTGTGGGTGGATGTTAGAGTGATGTCATCTGCATATGATAAGGTAAGCTTGTTATCTATGGGTGTTGGAATGTCATGCATGTATAAGTTGAAGAGTGTTGGTGAGAGAACAGAGCCTTGAGGGACCCCGTTCGGAAAAAGCTTGTTTTTGGATGACTTGCCATTAAATGTGACATGTGAGTATCTTCCTGAAAGATAGTTGCTCAGCCACCTTTTGGTGTTATTGTGCAGGTTTGTGTTGAGTATTTTGTTTATGAGAGGGAAGCGTGGGATAGCATCAAATGCTTTACTAATGTCTATTGTTGCTAATAATGTACGTTGAGCTGGTCGTCTGGAGTTGATGCCATCCATGATGTGCTGCGTGAGATTAGTGAGTAATGTCGTGGTTGAGTGGTGAGGTCTGAATCCATGTTGAGTAGGCGATAGTGGAATGTGTGGGTTGGTGATTTGTAAGATTAGTCTTTCTGTTACTTTGGAAGGTGTGCATAGTAAAGTAATGGGTCTATAAGGAAGCTGGTTCTGTTGGATTTTTGTTTGGTTTGAGTAGTGTAATAATTTTACCTTGTTTCCATATGTCAAGAATAATACAGTGTTGGTATGAATATGTGCTGATATTTGTGAGAGCTAATATTCCTTGTGTACCCAAGTGTTTAAGGTGTATGTTAGATTCGTTGTCTGGTCCAGTAGCCTTCGAATTCTTAATGTTCTTGATGATCTTGGTGGTCTGGTCTGTATTGAAGGGTGTAATAGTTGTGTCGAGTCTGTAGGTTTTCTTGTGTCTGGCTGTTTGTCTGTCTGCATGTTTCTAGTTGTTGTCTCTGTTTAAGTGACTTATCTTTGCGTAGTGATTAACTAGAATGTTAGCTTGTGTGTACGTTGGGATATTATTTTGGCTGCGACAGATAGCCGTGTGTGAGGTGTGAATGCCGCTGTTAGAGTGGGTAATGCCGTTTATAGTCTTGCATAGCCTGGATGTATCTGTGGAGTGGTTTAATGTTGTTATGAATTCCCTGAATGTTTCTGTTTGTTTTTCTTTGAGTTTGTTGTTTATTTCTGTGTTGAGCTGTTGTATCTGCTGTTTTATGGCTTCTGTGTGTGGGGTTTGTGTGTTATATTTGAGTTGTTACGTTGCCTTATGAGGTGGGCTATTTCTCTAGTGTAATTTGGGTTGTATTTCCTAATGTTGCCCTTCGGTATATATTTGTTTGCATTATTGATCTGATTAAATTTCTTGAGTGTTGTATTGATGTTTATGATGGGTGGTGCTGTTTAATGTGGTGAATTGTTCCTCAGTCTGTATTTTGAACTGTTCCCAATCAGCTTTCTTGTAATTTCTGTAAGTGTGCCTAAGGCTGTTGGGGCAGTGTGTAGAATGTGTTGTAATGATGATGGGCAGGTGGTCTGATGACAGTTGTTTTTCTGTTCTCCATTGTGTGTGTGTTGCTAGTGAGGGGGAACAGAACGTTATGTCTGGGGAGGAGTTTGAGTATCCTGCTTGATGTGGTGTGTGTGTATGTTCTTCTGTATTGTTAAGAATGAAGAGGCTGTTTAGTTGTGTGGCTATGTTGGCGCCTCTGGTGTTGCTTTGGTTGTGCAGGTACCAACTAGTGTCTTTGGCGTTGAAGTCTCCTCCTAAGATGACATTAGTGAGAGAGGCCAGATTGTGTAACTGTGGATTGTAATTGGTTGGCACCTGAGGTGAACTATCTGGTGGGATGTAAATGTTGATTAGTGTGGTGTTGTGTTTTGCACGTGTTTTAATGTTAACTGCCTGTATTTCTATCGTGTTATCTGCTTGGATTGTGTTTGTAATGTTTTGGGTAGCATCATTGTAGCTAATGCTTTTATGTATTTAAGTGATGAGTCCACCCCCGTTACCCCCAGTACGATCTTGACGGATCGCCGTGAAGTCAGGGTATGAAAGGGTTAAATTAAATTATGGCCACTAGAAAAAGAAGCCACAATGCAGCCTTCGGATATCCAGCAAAATTTTCATCTGCCATGACGCCATTAAAAGCTGATGCTGTAAGGCACTTCCATTTTATTGTTAGAGAGGAAGAATCTAAAGCACAGGGTAAAATAAGTAAAAATGATTGCTATAACGTAGTTGTTCAAGATATAAAAGAAATTTGGCAAAATTTTCTTTCCCAACAATTGATACCAAGGGAATTTATGTTAGAGTTACTAGACTTATAGAAGATGCTGATAAGTTAACTAAATGCCCTATGATAAAAAGAAATGAAAAATATTATGAAAATTTAAAGAAATATGACGAGATGTTTGACATATCTCCATGCCACTGTTATGATAAAGGCATAAGGGATAGAAAACTTTGTAGGTGTGAACATAAAATAACGTTTATAGAATGGGAAGTTTTTATTGGTCTAAAAGAAAGAAAAAAAAACCAGTTAGGAAAAATTGATAAAAAACTACTTCAAGTAATTTGAGAGAGTTAGGCAAAATCCAAAAAGCACAGGAAAGGGAAAAGAAATCAAAAGAAAAATTAAGAAGCAAGGGAATTTGCATCATCAGAAGTGATAGATGATGATAATGAAAATGAAGATGTCGATTTTCAAGACAGAGGACTTAGATTATGAAGAAGACTTAGAATTAATAGAAAATTTTCAAAATAGATATACCTATGAAAATTTAGCCAAAACTTCAGAATGAGCAAGTGCTTCAGATTAGAACTAACCTCTAGAAATACTAGATTTTCCATGTCACAGCCAAAGTGTTGAACGGGGTGTGAACTTAGTAACTAAATCTGGCCAGGAAAGAATTGGTTATATTAATCAGCATAAATTTATTTCAAATACTTTAGAGTCTAGAAAAGAACTGCCTACTTTTGAGTGGAAAGGTCAACGGAAGGAATAAAAAAAAAAAATTAGTTTTAGGTCAAAAATTTTATTGAATTTCTCTCTTAATTTCTAAATTTCTACCAATAATAGCTAAAAATTTCTGTATTAAATTTTTTTTCATGCATTTCTGTATTTGAAAATTTTTTTTCATTAAAAAATAAATAAAAATTTTTATAATCGAACTTTTGTAAAAATAAAAAAAAATTTCGAAGTAAATCGCAAATTATCTCAAATTTTATGTACCTAAGAAATCAAAAAATTCGACCCGGCCTAATATATATATATATATATATATATTTTTTTTTTTGTTTCAAAGTATGACCGCTCATGGCCACCAAAAGAAAGGTGGATAGCAGAGCGAACACAGGACGAAGACTATGAAACAGCGAATGGAAGTGAACAATAGACGGGGAGGAGGAGGGGGGGGATTATCAGAGTCACAACCGGTAAAGAAGACGGGAGCGAAGGAGGAAGGAGAACAACCCGGTTACCGAAAAGTAGGGACCTTCCGATAGAATAGCGCCAAGCCTATCACAAGGCCCGACGCTCTCCAAAAAGGGAAAATACTCTGCGCGCAGCGCAGAGTAAAGCGGACACTCCACCAGCAGGTGGGCAATTGTGAGTACGATGTTACAATCGGGACATCGGGGCACCCGATCCCCGGCCATCAAATAGCCATGGGTCAGGTGGGTGTGGCCAATACGGAGGCGGGCCAGAGCCACCTCCTTATGGCGCGACCGATGGAAGGAAGAGGCCCAACATCCCAATTTGGGTTTAATCTTGCAGAGTTTGTTATTTGCAGCGCCATCCCAGCGACTCTGCCACCGGGAGCGCAAAAACCTACGGAAGCCAGGGATATAATCGGAAAAGGGGAGGGACACGGGTGAAACCTGTAGTCGGCACGCGGAACGGGCAGCTCGATCGGCAGCCTCATTTCCAGCCACGTCAACATGTGCAGGAACCCAGCAAAATACCACCTCCTTGCCACCAGAAGTGACAAGGATATGGCACAGTAGCTGGATTCGTCGGACCAGTGGGTGGACAGGGTCAAAACACTCCAGGCCATCCAGGGCACTGCGGGAATCCGAATAGATGACAAATGACCCATCCGGACGCTCCCGCACCACCTCCAGAGCGCTCAGAATGGCATAGAGCTCCGCTGTGAAAACGGAAGCCTCATCAGGGAGACGGGTACATCGGGGAGCAACGGCAAACGACTGGGGAACAGCCGCGGCCCCAACGCCCCCCGACGACCTCGAGCCATCTGTGAAGACCGCAACACATGCAGAGTGACACGCTGCATGCTGAAGGAACAGAGACCGAAGTAAGGCAGAGTCAGAATCGGCCCTGCGAAAGGGGCGCAACGCCCTACAGCACGCAACAGGGGTGCTCTCCCAAGGTGCAACACCCCTGAAAGAGACGGGTATAACGGAGAGAGGAGTGCCCATACCATCGAGGAGGGAGGTCACCGTGTCGGTGAAATACCAACCCCCATCCCGGCAGAACGCCCTCTCAACCACCTGGAACAGAGGAGAGGTGGGAAGACGGAGGATCCGGAGATAGTGCTTAGCAATGAGGAACGACCTCCGATCCTCCAAGGGAGGGATGTCGCACTCAACCTGCAGACTATCAACCGGAGAGGAGCGGAAGGCGCCAGATGACATGCGCAGTCCTCTAGAGAGGACCGGATCCAGTATCCGAAGGGCCGTGCGGGAGGCGGAGCCATACACCACACTCCCATAGTCTAATTTGGACTGTACCAGGGACACGTACAAACGGAGGAGCGTCCGCCTATCGGCGCCCCATGTAGTATGCGACAGATGTCCCAGCAAATCCAGGGTACGTCTCGCGGACTCGCGCAGCCGGCGAAGGTGGGGAACCCAGCTCAAACGGCTGTCGAAAACCATACCCAAGAAGAGTACTGATGGAACGAGGGCCAGAGGCTGACCCCCGAGTGTAAGGTGAAAGGCCGGGATGGCGCCGGATCCCCGTCTCCTCGACGGAAGGAAGGCCACACACGAAGTCTTCGGGGAAGACAGCGTAAGGCCCACCGACGACGCCCAGCGTTCAACCCGATTGACCGCGAGTTGGCCTTGCCTCTCCACGAGGGGGGGACTCGTCCCCGCGGCATAGACAGCCAGATCATCTGCGTAGATGGAACAGCGCACCGAGGGCGGAAGAGCTCCCGGTAGCGCAGACATAACCAGATTGAAGCAGGAGACGCTTAAAACACACCCCTGGGGCACTCCCTCCTCCTGAACATACAGGTCAGATAGGGCCGCGCCATTACGAACGCGGAAAGTGCGACGGCAGAGGAAGCTGCGAAGAAACGTGGGCAAAAAGCCCACAAAACCAAGTGACTTCAAACGGTCCATGACAACTCCCCGACGGGTCGTGTCATAGGCCTTTTGGACGTCGAAAAAGACGGCCAGAACAAGATTCCGGCGGGAAAATGCCTCCCGTACATCATGGCCAAAGAGGAGAAGGGGGTCCAGAGTACCCCGAAATCGACGAAAGCCATACTGGGTCGGGGGCTATAACCCAAGCGACTCCAGTGTAAAGGAAAGACGGACGGCCACCATCTTTTCAAGGAGCTTGCATAAGCAGCTCGTCAAAGCAATAGGCCGATAGCTCGCCACCTCCGCCGGATCCTTCCCCGGCTTAGGTATCGGGACCACAATCGCCTCCCTCCAACGGGAAGGGAACGACCCCTCAACCCACACCCGGTTGAAAAGATCCAGCAAGAAGTGCAGGGCCATCGGGTGCAGATTCCAAAGAAAGTCATACGGAATGTCATCAGTGCCAGGGGCGGAAGAACGACGGGTTGCCAAGGCAGCCCGAAGTTCCCGCATCGTAAAGAGATGGTTATAGGGCTCGTTCCCAGGGGGCGGGAACGTGACCTCCAATAAAGGGCGATCCGCAGCTGAAGGCGAACGGGAAACCGCAGCAAAAGCACCGGCCAGCCGATCAGCCACAGCAGCAGGATCCGAAAGGAAGCCGTCCCGGTCCCGAAGGACAGGGCGACTAGCAGGGACTGGCTTCCCCTCGATACTACGTACCTTCCACCACACAGCAGCAGAAGGGGTAGATGAGGAGATGCCGGACACAAAAGCACGCCAAGAGGCCCGACGGGCCAACTTGAGAGTGCGGCGGGCGAAAGCCTTCGCCGGCCGCATCTCAATCAAGTGGTCCGCGCGCCGGGTGCGGTGGAAGCGGCGCGTTGCCCTCTTCCTCTCGCACACCGCCTGGTGACATGCCGGAATCCACCACGGGACGCTACGAGTCCGCGGGTTACCGGAAGATCGAGGAATACAGTCCTCCGCGACGCCCATCACCACCCGCTCGAAGAACTCCAAGCTCTCATCCACAGAGCTAAAGCTCAATACCGAACGGACAATGACGGAACGAGCTCTGAAAGATGGCCAGTCAGCCCGCGCAAGGCACCACCTCGGTCGAGACGAGACGCCCGGCTGCGGTCCGACCGGCTCAAGACAGACTGGGTAATGATCACTGCCATAAGAGTCCCCCAACACCTTCCACGAAAAATCGAGTAAGGCATCGAGGGACACCAAGGAGAGATCAATACAGGTAAATGAACCCGTGGGTTCGTGGAAGTAAGTAGGTTCATCGGAATTGAGGCACGCAAATGAAAGTTCCTCCATTAAGGAGAGTAACATACCAGCAACATTAGTCGACCGAACATCTCCCCAAGCCGGGTCGCGACTGTTAAAGTCCCCGAGGAGGAGAAACGGTCGAGGCAGTTGCAGCACCAACTCGCGAACCGCGTCGCGAGAAGGAGGGTCATGAGGAGGAATATAAATCGAGCAGGCAGTGGACTGGCGATCTAAAAAGAGCCGCACAGCCACAGCCTGCAAGGAATGCGAAGAGGCACACCTCGCGATGGTAACGAATGATGCACGTAAATCGCCGCACCCCCGGCGCGTGTGCTCATCCGGGGTGCAAGGGAAACCAACATAGCCAGAGAGACGAGGGAGTCCCCGCGCAGCCAGGATAGTCTCCTGGAGACAAACACAGGAAGGCCGCTCGCTCTCCAGCAGGGAGGCAAGGTTCTCCCAGTTAGCTAAAAGCCCCCTACAGTTCCATTGCAAAATGGAACTGTAAGGGGAAGCGGCATTATAAGAGGCAGAGAAAACAGCGAAATAGCCACGGACCAAGCTGAGCAGCAAACTCAACGGTCCGTAACCAGGGACGGAATCGGCTTCCCCGACTCACCCCGAACTTGGGGGGTAGGGGCCACCGACTCCGCATCTGCTTCACCCGTAGTAGAACGAGAAGTGGAGAGTAGAACAGGGAGGTCAGAGGGGGGCTCTCCCGGCGGGGGGAGAGACGACGAGACGGGCCTAGCCGAAACCTCCAACTCCCCACCAGAGGGGGACTGGGGGGGAACCAGTTGTTCGAGGGCTCGTCAAACTGACAAGCACTGACTGGGGGGGGGGAGGAAAGGTCGACCACAGGTGGGAGAGGTAGATCCAGGAGAGAGAGCCGACCACTCTCAGCAGGAGCCGAAGGGAGAGAGACTCCATGAAGGAGGGCCAGGCTCCTCTCGACCGGGTCTATCATGGGAACAGAGTCAGTAATCGAGGGTGTCATGGGGCGGTGTACCTCGACTGACACCCGGACACTGGTCGGGGCACCGGGAGGTGACACCTCACCAGCTCTCCGTATAGAGAGGGGAGTCCCGAGCGGATCAGGGGCAGCGCGCCGCTTCCCCTCCGGTGAAGAAGGGGAAGCAGGGCGAGCAGCAGTCAGGATCGGGTCGGAAGGACTCCGACTCCGACCACGGCGACGCTTCCTCCTCCACTTCGGGGCATCACCCTCCCCACCCGAGAGACGAGTAGGCAAGGAACCAGACCCCAAGGCCGGAGAGGGAGAAGGGGCACTTGTAGGCAGGGAATCAGATGGGATGTCTGAAAGTGAGGCAGAGGAACAAGAAGGACCCGCGGCGCCAGGAGGACCACCAACCCCCGGAACTTCCAGGGGGGGCACCACTCCGGTAGACGCCGGGGTAGCACGGGAGGGGCCCGAGGACCCGCCAGGGCCAAGAGCCGCAGCGTAGGACAACCCCCGCCGCGGCTCCCGGACCCTATCGCGCGCCTCCCGCGCACTAAGGAATTCAGTAGTCCTTAAGGACCGCACCTCGAATTCAAACTTGAAAACGGGGCAGTCCCGAGAGAAGGAAGGGTGGGCCCCCGAGCAGTTCGAGCACCGCGGGGGCTTCATGCACGGGGTAGGGTGCGCAGGCCCACCGCAGCGGACACATAGCTTACCCTCATGGCGGCACGCAGAGCTAACATGGCCGAACCGGTTGCAGCCAAAGCAGCGAACCGGGTCAGGCACATATGGTCGCACCGAAAACTCACACGACCGGCGATCACCCATGCCCCAGAACACCTGGGCCGGAGGCACAAGGGAGTCAAAGGTCAAGAGCAGACGAGCGGACGGGGTAAGAGCACCATCCCGGCGCGACGAAAAGCGGAAGACCCTCGTTACCGCCTGGGGGGCAAGATCCTCCTGCAACTCGCCAACCGGGATTGACAGCAGACGGGAAGCGAAAATGGTGCCCTGACAGCTATTCAATTGCGGATGGGGAGTCACAGAAACTCTGCAACCCAAGATATCCTGCAACTGTAGAAGGGACCCAGTCACCCCCGAAGAACGGGACTTCAAAAGAAGAGACCCATCCTTCAGAGGGCGGATATCATAACGACAGGGAACCCCTATCGTCTTAAGGCGCTGAAACACCCGTTCCGAGTTGCCCGGAAGGGAGCCAGCGGAAGGGCGGAGAACAAGGAACCTGTCCACCGGACAGAAATTGACAGCGGAGACAGGCCCATGTGTAACGATAACCGAGAGTGGGCGAGAGAACAAGGTCCGCGAAGACCACGCCCTACGGCCACCACGAGTCCGGCCACGAGAGCCAGACGCCGCAGAGGACGAGAGGGGGCCATACGGCTTGAAGGTCAATCCAGCGGAGGCAGAGGCCGGTGAACGACCAGTAGTAGTAGTCTTATCCAAATCCAAGGGCGGGCCAGAGTCGTCAACAGGAGGGGAGTGAAGTTTAGAAATAGAACCCATAAACAATAGCTTTACAAAAAAGGCAGCCTCGGACCCAAAGCGATGCATCATCCGCCGCTGTATCCTTCAAGGCGCAGGCCCAACGTCCCGGGTAGCCCGCCCCCCCAACCCGACTGTCGTTTTAAAAACAGCAGATTGGCACTACGGAGATTTGTCCGTTAAGGGCCAAGCAAAGACCCAATCCAGACGCAGCAGCGGTCCGGGCGCCCGTACCATCCCCGGAGCACGGCTCAGCCACGGAGCGATGACCCCGGCGGGTGCACCCGATGACCCCAAGACTGCAAATACAAACAGAGGGGGGGGGGGGATACTACGATTGACAGGCACAGGACCGAGTCAAGACAAAAGAAATTCCGGGAGAGACGGAAAAAAAAGGGGAGCAAAAAGAAAAGAAAGGGGGGGGGGTAAGGAAAAGGGAGGACAAAAAAAAAAAAAAAAAAAAACGCAACTAGGTAACTCTTCGCCCACACCCCGCGAGGAGTTGAGGAAACCTCAACAACCCACGAGGTGTACGAGCCCCCTCGGCCCGGCAAGCCGGAGTATCTAATCGAGGGTATATATATATATATATATACAGGGTGGGCGGAAAGTAGCTCCCTAATTTAAATTACATATAAATTATGTATAAATTATGATTGTATTGTTATATTGTTATGGTGTGTTCTCTAAAGTGGTACAATTGTAACGGTAATCTTTTTTCTCTATAGTGTTCTCTTTGTGTCTCTAAAGTGGTACAATTGTAACGTTCATTTTTTTTTTCATTTCAGATTGAAGGGTAACATGGCTGAGCGTTTAACACTGCAGGAGCGTGCCCAGTTGGCGGCACGGTACGAAGTTTGCCAATCTGTCGTTCGAGTTCAAAGATGGTGGCGGGCCATTCAGGGACCACGTGCCCAAGTGGACCCGAAAACAATCAAGAACTGCCACTCGAAGCTCATGACCACGGGGTCTGTGGCAGATGTTCGAAGATGTGGTCGCCCTTCGACATCCAGGGCCCAGGAGACGGTGCAGGCAGTTCAGGAAATGTTCGCACGGAGTCCACGAAAGTCAACTCGCCAGGCAGCTCGGGAAAGTGGACTCTCCCGCTACTCAGTGCGAACTGTGCTGAAGAAGGAGCTGAACTGGCGTGCGTGGAAGCCGCATTACTGCCAATCTCTCTCGGACGAGGACTGCGACATTCGCATGGAGTTCGGGAAATCATGCTGGCTTGGCATGAAGACTGGCCCCATCTCTTCCGCAACATCCTCTGGAGCGACGAGGCGGTGTTCCACGTCAGGAGGCTTTGTCAACCGCCACAATTGCCACTACTGGGCAGGAGAGGATCCCATGGTTACCGCTGAAAAACGGCAGAATCGGTTCAGTGTAACGGTGTGGTGTGGTATGACCTCAGATCAGGTTGTGGGCCCGTTCCTTCTGCGCAACACCATGAATGCTGAGCGTACCTTGCTATGTTGCGAAACGAGGTCTGGCCGGTTGTCAGCACATGGGAGAACATCGACGATCTGATATTTATGCAAGATGGCGCCCCTCCGCACTTCGCTCTGTTGTCCGTGAGTGGCTGGATGCCCACTTCCCTGGGCGTTGGATGGGTCGTCGTGGTCCACATCAATGGCCAGCCAGGAGCCCCGACTTGACACCGTGCGACTTCTTTCTTTGGGGGTGGGTAAAGGAAGAAGTCTACCGCACCAACCGAGGACATTGGAAGAACTGGAGGACCGAATTCGGGAAGTCATGTCCTCCATCCCGCCGGAGTTCCTGCTAAAGTCAGTGGACGCCATTCCTGGGCGGCTCCAGAAGCTGGTGGAAAGAGTTGGAGCACACATTGAATTTTAGAGAAAACCTACCATGTATGCCTACCTTTTCATATTATTTCTTCTGAAATAAATAGATAATATACGTATTTTTTACCAATCCAAAATAGGGAGCTACCTTCCGCCCACCCTGTATGTATGTGTATATATATATATATATATATATATATATATATATATATATATATATATATACCCACAAGGGGGTTCTAAGCTCGAGCTCTTGAGTGCTCTTTGTGCTCGTTTGTACGTGCTTGTTCCTGGAGGTTTCACGTGCGCCCTCCCGGCCCTAGCACCCAAGGATGATGGGGCTCGACCCTGCAGTCCTTGTCATCCTTGGTCTTTTTCCACTTCGACTGTCCCCTCCACCCTTTCTTTTTCCTCTGTCTTTCCTCTCACTTTTCTTTGTTTTTCCGCCGAGATATGCCCTTTTAAATAGAGGCGAATCGGTTCTTCCCGAACTTAAAAAAAAAAAAAAAAAAAAAATATATATAATATATATATATATATATATATATATATTAAGGTAGGTTGATTTTCTGCATTTTTTTAGATATCGACTTTGGACTAGTCGAGATAGTCAAAGCTTAATATGATAATAATAACTGACAAAAAATTTCAGATCCCTAGCTTTAACCGTTTTTTGAGGAAACCGTTTCAAAAATCGTCAAAAAATCGTACCGAAAAATACCGCATTTTCGCAATTTTTGGCCGAAAAAACCATGCTATTTTCATAAAAAGAGCCTGAAAAAAGTTACAACTTTAATGAAAAAAGTAAAAAAAAAAACATGTACAATGTCAAATAGACACATTTAGATCCCAAGATGATCATAATTTTCACTAAGAGCCCTTAGAAGCAAAGGAAGGCCTCATCTGGCGGCTTAGGCTTAGGGCTTTGGCCAGAATGTGTTTGTGCCTTGATTCGAGTCCATAAAAAGTATGGGAAGCTTCAGATGTCAGCTTCACGGCCCTTTCAACACTGAGAATGTAAAGGCAGATCAGGCAGCTCCAGCTTGGTGCCATTCAGCAATGCTTCTTGAAGCTCCTGGTCAGAAAAGTCTTCTGTGAGAGCAGGTTCACAGATGCCACTTTGAGAAAGGTTGATTAGTTGTGACCAGTGGGTAGCTTCAATGTTGATGGCTGTGATCTTCTTCAGCCTCTTCTTGGCTGGCTTCCCACTTCTGAAAGAATAATAATTTATTTTTTATTCCAGTTTAAGATTTAATCCCTATTAGTCTCAGAATTGCTGATTTAAAAAAGAAAAAAACGAGTTCTATAAATCCCCATAATCGAATTTTTTTTTCAGAAAGAAGGTAAGATTATTTCCATTATCAGAGGGGAAGGGGGGAATTGGGATAAGAAAGTGTGAAAAAAAATTCGATTATGGGGATTTATAGAACTCGGGCCTTTTTTTTTATTAAATAAATCCCCGTAATCAAATTTTTTTTTTCACATTTTTTTAAATTAATAAATGCTTACCTGATGGACAGAATTTTCTTGAGAGCAGCTTCTCTCACTTCCAAGTCATCAGACTTCATCATGGAGTACAGCACATTCTCAGGCAGCAAGGCAAAAGCATTGTACTTCAGGTTCTTGAAAGCAACACCCTGGATTTCTTCAGACTGCTGCTTGATCCTCTGGATCATGTTGAAGATGTACAGCTGCTGATTGTGGAACTTGCTGTCCCTTTTGATCTCACACCAACTGACTGCATACACTTCCACAATGAACTTGATGGCCTGGTAAAGCTTATCCTGTAGTTCTGGAGGGTAAGCACCTCTGGTCCACAGACACATCAATCTAATTGCCAAAGTCAACCATCTTGCATGGTTTAATGGTCCAATTTTCCAGGCAGCAAATCTTGGGTTGACTTTGCCCCTGGAAATTCCAAGCACATACTCCAAAAGAAGCCTCTGGTCGCTACTGAGATCATTCAGTGTCTCCTCAGCAAATTCCATGTCATCCAGGGGGCCACTGAGTTTGGTGAATTCCACTTGTGGCAGATCTTGGTAGTCAATTTCACAGAGTTTTCCCAGCGGACCAGTGAAAGCAGTGGGACTTTTGGTACTGCCATCAAGATGCTTGAAAACAGCTCTGAAAGGAAGCTCATTCTGATGGAGTGAACAGCCAATGGTGTGCAATTTCCGCTCAATTTTATTTTCCAGAGTTGTTACAAGGCCTCCCTCCCAGCCAGTGTTTGTATTTGTGCTGTCAAGGAGGACAGCTTTCAGGGTATGAACACTGTTAAACTCCTCCAAGACACTAGCAACTTCTTCACCAAGAACAACTCCAGTCGCACCTTTAATTGGGATGACTCTGTGAGTAAGATATGTTCCACTTTCAGTTCCCGGCTCCTTTGTGAAAGTCAAATGGTGCTCTTGTCCCTTTCCTTTCTTCAGCTTAGTCTCCCCATTTTCATCCTTAACTTCTCTGTACAGCAAAATGTCCTTGTCAACTTTCCCATCAACCCCAATACAGACTTTTCCAGACCCTCATTGTGCTTTTCATCACTTTTCACTTTCATTCTAGCTTTTTCCCTGTCCATTTTCGATTTATCAACTATTATCTGTTTCACATCAAGGCCAGGCTTAAGCAGGTCCATAGCTTGTAAGTCCAGGAGGAAGGCATTAGCGAGACTTGCCCCAAGATTGGAATAAACATCACCCCTGATCAGTTCCATGGCATATCTGGGGGTTTTCAAAAAGCTGTAACCTACACTTGGGTGCCGCCTTGGATTGAACTCTTCAGCTTCACCACCAGATGGCTGAAATGAAAATAAAAAATGTTACTAAAGCGAAAATAGGGGAAAAGGTAGGGAAAAGGTAGGGAAAAGGTAGGGAAAAGGTAGGGAAAAGGTAGGGAAAAGGTAGGGAAAAGGTAGGGAAAAGGTAGGGAAAAGGTAGGGAAAATATGGGTAAAAATTGACGAAAATGGGCGGAAATAAGAATAAATTACTTAAACGGAAATGGGGGAAAATAGGGGGGGGGGGGGGGAATAGGGAAATAGGGACAAAGAGTAGGGATAAATTTGGGTAAAAATGGGATAAGATATAAGAAAAAAATATATTACCTCTACTGAGTCTCCTGAGCTGGATTCAAAAGAAATATCTTGTGAAAGTGTGGAGGCAAAAGTGGCCAAATCCACTTCCTGCTGCTGTTGAATCTGGCTCTGTAATCTTTCTGCTTCAGCTGCAGCCCTCTGATCTCAACTATTCCCTCTCCTCTACTGGGACCTGAAATATTAAAGTATATTAAATAGCGGATCTAAAATAAGAGATAAAATCCTGAAAAAGAATTGATTATTAATTTCTATTACCAGGGGGGGGAAGGAAGATTACAGGAGGAAAATGCAGATATTTTTCAATTACAAGCATTGAATTTCCTTCCATTTAAAAGGCACCTAATCGCATTAAGTTAGGCCAGTTAAAAGTTAAAAAAATAATAGCATTAACTTCTTACTGGGAGGACAAGTGCAGATTATGTGCTGTGTTTGACAATTTTCTTTCTTGCACTTCACAGCATTGTCATCACAGGGACGAACAGGTAGCTTACAGGTGCAAGCAGAAATGTCAAAAAGTCTATCCAGCTTTTCCTCCAGATTCTGCTCCTGGACTGTAGAAAGAGATTTCTTGTTTATCTCTCTTCCTTTCTTGAAGCACACTTTATCCACCAATTTCACTACATAATATTCCTCATACAGGGGCAGCCGCGGGTTCACTGCCTGCCAGATCTCAATCACATCCTTTGCTATCATTTTAGCAATATCATAGTCGTTCAAGTCCGGGTGGCTGTTTTGGAGGAAATAACTGTACTGAATAACTTGGCTGAGGGTAGGAGGCTCTGTTTTATCCAAAGGGGAAGGCTGGCCACTGAATTTTTTGGCACTATCACTTCGAGTTAACATTGCAGACTTCCGTTTTTTTTACCCATTTTTATGAAATATCTGAAAATAAACAATTAAATGAACGCATCATAAAATAACTTAATTTAATACATATTTTATAGGTAAATATCATTAAAAAATACAAAATAATACACTAATAAACATCTATAATGCATTTACAATAAGTTTCAAGCATCGTTTTGTTAAAAAAAAACTAATTTTAATTGATTATTTTGATGAAATAAGGTCCGATATTTTTGTTTGTTTACATTGCGCGAATGCCGCGTGCGCGATTTTACGCATAAAATTCGGCAATTTTACAACTTAAAGATAATTAACAATCCTCAAAAAATACAATCATTTTCACAAATATGAGTTGATGCAACGTTTTTTATACATAATACCTTTCTATCTAGACTAGTCCAAGATCACAGTTCCAAAATCAACCTACCCTAATATATATATATATATATATATATATATATATATATATATATATATACAGTGCGTTCGAAGTCTCTCCGCAGTCAACCAACACTAAAAAAAAGTGTTTGACAAGTGTAGACGAGTTGCTCTGTGCCTGCAAAATGGTAGAAAACACTTTCAACATATGCTGTAAAATCAAAAGGTTATGTAATAAAATCACTAAATCATGGTTGAATGAAAACATTGTAGTTTTCAATTTCCTATGCGTTTAACATAGCACTGCGGAGAGACTTTTCGAACGCACTATCTATCTATCTATATAATGAATAAAACCACGAAGGGAAAAGAAACACAAAGTGGTGCTCAAGCGCTTTCGTCTAATGACATCCTCAGGAACACTGGAGTGAAAGGAGAGTTCAAGACAATATATAGGTTACAAAAGTGTGTGGTGTGTATATATATATAATATATATATATATATATATATAATATATAATATAATAATATAGATATATATATTATATTATATATATATATATATATATATATATATATAGAAATAAAAATTGTGGGAGGAGCAAACACATTTGTACGGAAAACTGACAATTTTAGCACTTTGCCAGAAATTCAACATAAATTCAAATAGCTTGTTTCCAGCCAATTTTTTATAGTTGTTGTCTGAATGGTACACAGGTCACAAAAGAATAAAGAAATAAAAATAAATATAAATATAAATTGGAAAAAATTACAAAATAATGCCTTAGTGATATATAGGTCACAACTGAAATAAACAAAGAAATAAACCAACAGATAAAAACAAAAATTGTAAGTGGAGTCTACAAATTCAAGCTCAAAAGGAAAGTTTACAATGAATTTAATAGATACCAAAATGATACCTATATATGTCACAAAGAAATAAAATAAAGAAATACACCAAAAAATAAATTGAAAAATAAATTGTAAGAGAGGCACACAAATTTATAAGGGAAAAAATTACGAAAGGTTTTTTAGTTATTGTCTGAATCATACATAGGTCACAAAAGAATAAAAAAGTACAAATAAATATAAATTGGAAAACAAAATGATGCCTAGATGATATATAAAGAACTATAAAAATATATACGACATATATAAGAAATATAAACGCAATATATAAGGAAAAAAAAAAAAATATATATATATATATATATACAGGGGTTAGACAAAATAATATGAACACCTTGATAAATGGCGGTTTTTATTCTTAATATGGAGTTGGTCCTCCTTTAGCGGCAATAACAGCTGCAATGCGTCGGGGAATTGATTCATACAGCTTTTGGACAGTGGCTAGAGGAATCCTGAGCCATTCTTCGAGCAAACCCTGCTCCAGTTCCTCCAAAGACGCCGGCGGTGGGAATCGGCTTCTGACTGCTGCTCCAACTGACACCACAGATGCTCGATAATGTTAAGATCCGGGGATTGTGGAGGCCAATCCAAGCGTTCTACTTCACTAACATGCTCTTCAAAACAGTTTTTAACGACCCCAGCGGTGTGGATTGGTGCATTGTCATCCTGGAAGACGGCGCCGCCATTGGGAAACAGCGTTTGGACCATGGGATGGACCTGGTCAGCCAATATTGACAGATAGACCTGGGCGTTAACCCTACCATGCAGTATTACAGCTGGGCCAAGAGTATTCCACGATATTGCTGCCCAAACCATCACAGATCCGCCTCCATGCTTAACGGTTGGGGTCAGGCAGTCGGAGTCATAAGCATCTTTAGGCTGTCTCCAGACGTAAACTCGACCGGAACATGGAAATAGCGTAAAGGAGGATTCGTCGGAGTAGACTACATTCTTCCACCGGTCCATTGACCAATTCTTATGGTCATTACACCATTTTCTGCGCCGCTCAATGTTGATGTGCGAAAGGAAGGGTTTGGCAATTGCAGCCCTCCCATGGTATCCAGCTCCATGGAGTTCGCGACGTACAGTTCTGGCCGATACCGGGCTTGCAAGATGCTGGTTAAGCTCTGCAGTCACTTTTGGAGCTGTGGTCTTATGGTTCTTTGTCACAATGCGCTTTAGCACCCGGCGGTCTCGATCACACAGCTTCTTCTTGCGTCCACTATTGCATTTGTCGGTGCTTGTCTTTCCATGGTTTTGGTATGCAGACATGACCATAGAGACAGTTCCTCTGGATACATTGAACATCTGAGCGGTTTTCGTCACCGATGCACCAGCCATCTGCACTCCGACAATTTGCCCTCTTTGGAAGTCTGACAGGTCTTTCATAACTGCTAATTCATAATTCACTCAGATCTGTAAAAACAACGTGAGGGTTATAAGTTCCAGTGCTGGGCAAGTTCCGCACGCCTTCCGCACCTCCGCACATCCGCACTCTGCGGAAGAGCGAAATGGTGTGCGGAGGTGCGGTCACCTCGGTAAAAAGGTGCGGAGGTGCGGGTGCGGAAGGTGTACGGATTCGTCCGCACACCAGTCAAAATTAAATTAAATGATATTGTATTCTAGTAATTTTCTGACCTCTCATAACAAAAAAATGACTTTATTGTATTAAAACTTTATTTTCACAATTAAATATTGAATAAAAGTTTATAAAAGTATTAATATATTAATGGAAACTTATATATTTCCTTGCGATAAAACTTTATATATGTAAATAGGGTGCGGGTGCGGTTGTGCGGAAGTGCGAAAACTTAGAGGTGTGCGGAAGTGCGGTTGCGGAAGAGGCAAAGTTCAGGTGCGGAAGTGCGGGTGCGAACCTCCCATTTGGTGTGCGGTTGCCTAGCTCTGGTTATGACATGACGTATACACTCTCTGTTACGCATTTAAATAGGTTTGCCAGTCATTTGACCGTTTACTTTGTGTCTGAGCAGTCCGTAAAGATAACCAATAAAATCGGCTGGTGTTCATATTATTTTGTCTAACCCTGTATATATATATATATATATATATAAGGGAAAAATTACCAAAGGTTTTTATGGTCATTGTCTGAAAGATACGTAGGTCACAAAAGAATAAAGAAATAAAAATAAATATAAATTGGAAAAAATTACAAATAATGCCTCGATGATATACAAAAAAAATAAAAAATAAAATAAAAAAAATACAACTTCACATGTACACCCATATATATATACACACACCCATATATATATATATATATATATATATATATATATACATTCAACTGCAAAGAACACGCAGTATAAATAACGTAAAGAACGACGCTTGTATAGGAGATATTCCGCGCAAGACGAGAGAGAGAAAACGGAACAAATGAAAAAATGAGGTAACCACCTGGGAATCGAACCCGGGATCTTCCGATTGCCGGTCAGACGCGATACCATTACACCATGGACCTCACTCTTCCAAATGCCGTAATTCTTCTACATACTCGCAGAAACCAATGCCCCAAGGGGGCACCTCCCGCATGCCGTAACATTATATACATTCAACTGCAAAGAACACGCAGTATAAATAACGTAAAGAACGACGCTTGTATAGGAGATATTCCGCGCAAGACGAGAGAGAGAAAACGGAACAAATGAAAAAATGAGGTAACCACCTGGGAATCGAACCCGGGATCTTCCGATTGCCGGTCAGACGCGATACCATTACACTATGGACCTCACTCTTCCAAATGCCGTAATTCTTCTACATACTCGCAGAAACCAATGCCCCAAGGGGGCACCTCCCGCATGCCGTAACATGCATTATCAACAAGTTTTTGGGATAGCCATGGGCAACCCTTTGTCGCCCCCTTCTCTCCAATATTTATATGGAGTTTTTTGAAATTACTTACGTTCCAAAAATCCTGGGGGTTGGCATCCCATCTTCCCATGGTTGCGGTACGTCGACGATATTTTGTGTATCTGGCCCATGAATCGTGACCTGGATGACTTCCTCCTTCAGTTAAATGATCAAGTCCCCTCCATTAAGTTCACTTTAGAAGTGGAACAAGACAACTCAATCCCGTTTTTGGATGTGCGTGTACATTAGTGTGTCCCAATTTTTTTTGTTCCTGAAGTTTGTCATGCACACCCCCCTAATTTCTTCCACTCGTGAAAACATGCCAGCAAGATGAATTTCATTAATGTTCTTTAATTTTAAGGGTCCCCTCAAACCATGTGTTACTCTTGCTGAACAGCTACTCTCTACCTTATACTAATTGTAGCATATTTCTTTTCAGGTTATGGATACAAGAAAGCAGGAGACTGTGTGGTTGGTGGGGGTGTTGCGAAATGAACCCCTGGAAACGCTGTGTCAACTCCCGACAGTGGGAGATGTTCTTCGACGTCTGTTGTTCTTCACTCGGAAGAAAAAAACATCCACGGCGGAAGCTGCCAATGTGGTAGCTGATGAGGTTATGGCGGTGTGGGCTCGGGCATCTATTCCGACCTCCCACAAACCCAAGTGCGTCGAGAGGATCAAGGCCCTCTCCACGGACTACGAGAAGGTTGCCAGAAACCGAAACCGTGGGGGAGAGAAGCAACTGGAGCAGGAAAAGGGATTCCAAGCCAACCTGAATACACTGTTCGAAACAGCTCATGCCAACGCCATGAAACTCATCAAAGTCCCCGAAGATCGAGACTTTCTGAATGACCAGTGAACCGTGCGGAAGATGTACATCGGAGGAGAGGACCTGGAGTTTGCTCGCAGGGCAGCGGAGCGGGAGAAACGCCGAGCAGCTGAAGAGAAGAGGAAGAAGAAAAGCCGTGAAGAGATGGACTCACTGCAAGCAAAAGGAACGGTGAAAAGTGGGTCTTCTTCTTCTTCGGAGTCCATGGCCGAAGCATCCAATGATGATGTCCAATGTTCCTCTCCTGGTCCTTCGGCTCCTCGATCCGCTCCCAAGGACGGCCAAGTGTCGGCAAGGAGGATCATCCAATATCCCAATTTTGCTGCAGCCCTGGATCGAACTGGAACCTCAGTACGCCAAGCGATGCACATTGTGGTTCCAGCACTCGCTGCCGCGGGAGTTGAGTTATCCTCGGTCACCTTGTCCAAATCAAGTCTTCACCGTTCATGGCAGAAGTCCAGGAAGAACTTGGCAGCCGGAATCAAGACCGAGTTCAATCCTGATACGCCGCTTGTCATCCACTTTGATGGCAAACTCCTCCCTGATTCGGATGGAGGGAAATCGGATCGCATACCAGTGCTGGTCAGCGGGAAGAATCTTGAGAAGTTGTTGGCGATCCCAAAAATCCCTGACAGCACGGGACAGCGGATGGCTGGAGCTGTTCTGAAGGTGCTGGACGATTGGCCGCAAGTTCAACCATGGATTGCCGGTCTCTGTTCGACACAACAGCGGCGAATACCGGTATTCACAGCGGCGCTTGTACGATTATCCAGGACCAAATGGACCGCTGCGTTCTTTTCCTGGCTTGCAGACACCACATGATGGAATTGGTAATCACCTCAGTCTTTGACCTGTTCTTCAGGTCTTCTGACCCCGAAATTGCGCTGTTCGCTCGCTTCAAATCCCAATGGGAGTTCATCGACCAGAAGCAGGCTTCTCCGTTCAACGGCGATGGCCCAAGCGACATCCTTTCGGAATGGGTGGCGTTGAAAAAAGAGCAGATTGTCCACTTCATTGAAGACCAGCTTGAAGTTGGCCACCCAAGAGACGATTACCGGGAGTTCCTGATCCTTGCTCTGGTCTTCCTCGATGGTCATGGCAAACGAGATCTCCGGTACAATCGTCCTGGAGCATACCACCGGGCCAGGTGGATGGCCAAAGGCATTTACTGTCTTAAGATGTTCATCTTTCGAAGCCAATTCCACCTGACCAGTCACGAGGTCCGGTCACTACGCAGGATAAACGTCTTTGCCGTCACCATCTACCTCCAGAGGTGGTTCGACGCTCCATTGACGGCGGACGCGCCCGTCAATGACCTGGAGCTGTTGGAGGACCTAGAGCGGTACAAGGCGGTGGATCATGATGTAGGTACCGCCGCATTGACGAAATTCCAGGGCCACCTCTGGTACCTAAGCGAAGATTTAGCCAGACTCGCTATGTTCTCCTCCAAAACCACCGATGCAGAGAAGACGGCCATGCTCCAAAACCTGCACAAGACCGAAAACCCAAAAGATCTGCGTCAGCTGGAGGGAAAGAGTGTCTTGACCGTGAGACGGTCGGATTTGAGCACCTTGGTCACGAAAAGGACTCAAAACCTTTTTCATTGCCTGAAGCTGCCGGTTCCAAAAACCCCCAAAGATCTCGAAGGATGTGCACCATCGTTGAAGTCTGTGAACGACGCGGCAGAACGGGCGGTGAAACTGGCGGAAGATTTCAACGAGGGCCTGACAAAAAATGAGGAGGAACGGCAGCTCGTGTACCAAGTCGGTGAATACCACCGCCAGCAGTTCCCCTCAGCAGACAAAAAGATCCTCTGTCCCCCGAAATGAAATGTGCCATTAGGAAGAATTTCCATTTCCTTTAATTTATTCATTAGAAAGAATTTACATTTCATTCTTCCATTCTAGAATGATTAATGCTGAGCATTTACGTTTGTTCATATAGGGTCGAATAAACAAGGTCAATGAGGGGACCCTTCCCCTCCTAATAGGCCAATGACATTTCGCCCATTTTTTCCTTTCTTCAAGTGTAATTAATTAAAGGGGTGTGCGATTTGACTCTTGCAAATTTTTATTTTCACATGAGAGGCTGGGACACCCTAGACTGTACATAGGGATAGGCGGATAGCCCAGGTTTTAAATTTAGTATCTATCGGAAAAAACAAACAATTTGTCCTACGTACACTTTTATTCTGGACATGACACCCCTATTAAGGAGGCCATATTTTCCTCAATGTTTCTCCGCGCTCTTAGGATCGCCAGTCCGGAATACATCGATGCCGAATTGGAAAATATCAACGGTATTGGAAGTGAGCTGTGTTACCCATCTGCATTCATGGAATCTTGTCTTAACAAGGCTAAACGAACCTTCTATCTTGTGAATAATAACACTCGCACCTTATCAAAGAATATTTTAGTACTTCCATTTTTCCCGGACTTCTTAGGCATTGCTAATGTACTTAAACTTTTGGATATCAATCTAGTTTTTCCATATAACAATATTGTGAAAAACATCATAGTAAAAAATAGCCCTACCAATAATTTAGGCATTATCTATAAAATTGGGTGTAAGCAATTAGTACTTCCATTTTTCCCGGACTTCTTAGGCATTGCTAATGTACTTAAACTTTTGGATATCAGTGTAGTTTTTTCATGTAACAATATTGTGAAAAACATCATAGTAAAAAATAGCCCTACCAATAATTTAGGCATTATCTATAAAATTGGGTGTAAGCAATGTGATTCCTTTTGCATAGGTCAGACGGGAAAAGATTTGCAAACGCGTGTAAAACAGCATCAATATTCCGTTAGAACGGGACAGTTGTCCAGTGCCCTTTTTGTCCATTTGTCAGAGTTATCCCATTGTATTGATTGGAATAATGCTTCAGTTTTGTTTCACTCTAGCAACATTGTTAATAGAAATATTCTTGAGTCTGCTATAATTCAACTTACAAATAACTTTAACATGAGTAAAGGTTTGTTTCAACTCGATCCCGTTGCTCTGAATTCCTTAAGAATGGATTCAAACAAAAAGGGCAGGTTGCTAAACCTTTGGTAAAAATTTGCTTTTTGTCTTTTTTTCCTTATAAATTTGGATGTTTCTCTTAAAATTTGATTTTTCAATTTATTGTTGTATGCGTATTTCTTATATATTTATGTATATGTTTGTATGTATATGTGTATGTATATGTGTATATATACAGGGTGTCCGAGAATTATCTGTACAATTTTTGGCTGTTATTAAAAGTCAACCATGAGGTGTAGAAATTCCAGTGTTGTCCCATTTTACAGAGAATCTCATTAAGTTTTTTCTGATACCACGTTTTGACAAGTTTTTTAGAAATGTACGCGGGTGACAGACATTGATGATTTAAAAGCAAGAATCACAGCTGCGATTGAGCGAATTGATGTGGATATGCTTCAGCGTACATGGCAACATTTGGAGTATCGATTGGATGTTTTGCGAATCACTAATGGTGCACATATCGAATGTTTGTAACAACGTTACTTTAATAAAAGAAACTTTTGAAAATACAGATTCTAAATAATCTTGTTTAAGAATTTTACGTGTGTTATCAAGAATTTTATTAAAAGATGAAATTGTACAGATAATGTTCGGACACACTGGAATTTCTAAAAAACTTGTCAAAACTTGGTATCAGAAAAAACTTAATGAGATTCTCTGTAAAATGGGACAACACTGGAATTTCTACACCTCATGGTTGACTTTTAATAACAGCCAAAAATTGTACAGATAATTCTCGGACACCCTGTATATATATATATATATATGTGGGTGTATATGTGTACATGTGTAGTTGTATGTATTTCTTTTTTTTTTTGTCTTTATATATCATTGAGGCATTATTTGTAATTTTTTCCAATTTATATTTATTTTTATTTCTTTATTCTTTTGTGACCTACGTATCTTTCAGACAATAACCATAAAAACCTTTGGTAATTTTTCCCTTATGTGTATATATATATATACTGGTCAAAAAAAGAAACGCAATTAGCTTGCATATGGTGTAAAATTTAAGTTGTTAGTGGTATTATCACAGTTTCAAGATTATGGTTAAATGTTTGTTCAAATCTTTTAAAGCCACTTAGTGCATGTTTTTAAACCTGACTAATCCCGGCTAAGACGCCATTTTGTTACAAACAATAAACAGAGATTAAATTGAATGTATTCTTTATGAAGGCATGCATTTTTTCTTTGACTTCACAGAATACACACTGCCCGTTGAGAAAACCAAACTTTTTCCCGCGATTGAGGCATGCCACGACTCTCAAAGGTCAACAGAGGTCGTGCCTTGGGCATGTTGGATGCAGGCATGTCTGCTGTCCAAGTTGCACAACGAATGCATGTGCATCCCAGCACAATCTCTAGGCTTGTTAGACGGTACAATGCCACAGGAAGTGTTCAGGACCTGCCAAGACGTGGGCGACCTCGTGTGACGACCCAACGCCAGGATCGCCACATTGTACTGCAGCACCTGCGTCACCGGCAGCGGAATGCTCGTCAGACAGCCAGAGAGACACCTGGTATCCACAACAACAGAATTAGTGACCAGACCGTCAGAAACCGACTCCGTAATGCAGGACTCCGATCCCGCAGGCCTTACAGAGGTCCTTTTCTCACTGATGCAAGAAGGCAACGACGCCTGCAATGGGCCTATCAGCACCGTGACTGGACACAAAGAATGTGGAACCAAGTCCTCTTTTCTGACGAGTCTCGCTTCAGACTGTCCAATTCTGATGGCCGTGTCAGGGTATACAGACGACCAGGGGAGCGATACTCAGATGCTGCAGTAGTGGAGCATGACAGATGGGGAGGACCAAGTGTCATGGTTTGGGCAGGAATTGCCTTTGCTTCAAGAACTGAGCTGGTGGTTGTTGATGGCGCTCTGACTGCCCAGCGCTACAGGGATGAGATTCTTCACCCACATGTTCTTCCATTCATGAGGCAACATCCAGAATTGGTGCTCCTGCAACAGGACAATGCCAGACCTCATGCAGCCAGGATAGTGCAGGCGTACCTGCAGGGACAACAGGTGCAGACCTTACCATGGCCAGCCTTCAGCCCAGACATGTCACCGATAGAGCACGCATGGGATGAACTTGAACGGCGAGTTCGCAGACGTCAGCATCAGCCGCAGAACATCAGGGAACTGACCAATGCAATTATTGAAGTGTGGAGGGCCATCCCTGTTGCTTTCCTGCAGAGACTGTTGAGGTCGATGAGGGCCAGACTCCAAGCCTGCATTGTGGCTAGGGGTGGCCATACGCGTTATTGACTGTTTGTTATATTAAAGAATCATTTACTATATACTGAGTCCTCATGTTTATTAATAAATCTCAAAAATTGCGTTTCTTTTTTTGACCAGTATATATTCCTTATATATTTCGTATATATTTTGTATATATTTTTATAGTTCTTTATATATCATCTAGGCATCATTTTGTTTTCCAATTTATATTTATTTGTACTTTTTTATTATTTTGTGACCTATGTATGATTCAGACAATAACTAAAAAACCTTTGGTAATTTTTTCCCTTAAAAATTTTTGTGCCTCTCTTACAATTTATTTTCAATTTATTTTTTGGTTTATTTCTTTATTTTATTTCTTTGTGACATATATATCATTTTGGTATCATCTATTAAATTCATTGTAAACTTTCCTTTTGAGCTTGAATTTGTAGACTCCACTTACAATTTGTTTTTATCTGTTGGTTTATTTCTTTGTGTTTATTTCGGTTGTGACCTATATATCACTAAGGCATTATTTTGTAATTTTTTCCAATTTATATTTATTTTTATTTCTTTATTCTTTTGTGACCTGTGTACCATTCAGACAACAACTACAAAAAATTGGCTGGAAACAAGCCATTTGAATTTATGTTGAATTTCAGGCAAAGTTCTAAAATTGTCAGTTTTCCGTACAAATGTGTTTGCTCCTCTCACAATTTTTATTTCTATACTTACTATATATATATATATATATATATATATATATATACACACACTTTTGTAACCTATATATTGTCTTCAACTCTCCTTTCACTCCAGTGTTCCTGAGGATGTCGTCAGACGAAAGCGCTTGAGCACCACTTTGTTTCTTTTCCCTTCGTGGTTTTATTCATCAAATATTTTTCACGTGTCACTTTCGTGAAATAATTATTATATATATATATATATATATATTTTTTTTTTAAGTTCGGGAAGAACCGATTCGCCTCTATTTAAAAGGGCATATCTCGGCGGAAAAACAAAGAAAATAATATATATATATAGAGGATGAATTTCACAAACACACGAAGTGAATCAATGACGCAAATCTACGAGGAAAAAGAAAAATGATTCCAAAGCCTTTCATGTATTTAGAAGTAAACTTCGTCAAGGAATGAAGGGAGAAGGCAAGATGACAAAAATATATACCTTTGTACAGCAGGACAGAAAAATAAAAAAGAGGCAAAAGATATTTTAACAGGATACAAGGTTACCTGACCCGGCTTTGCCCGGGTTAAGGTTAGCTACCCTCCGGGTACCTAAACCCCCCTTTATTCAACTTAGGAGCTAACCCCATCCCCCATTACCCCCACCCCTCACCATTACCCCAACCCTTTTACCATTACTTCCCAGGATAAATTTCACAAACAGAAACAGACAGGCTAAACTACAGAAAAGAACGCAGCCGTGAAATTTTGAGCTTCACATTGTGTCCAAGATTTCTGATATGATTAGATATCCCCAAAACTCCCCTGACCAAATAATTGAACTCCCAATTACTGTCGGTTCAATTATTTGGTCAATAAAACTATAGAAAAGAACAGTCATGAAAATCTTGAGCTTCACATTGCCGCCCGTAATTTCTGAAAGTGTGACGGACAGACAGACGGACAGCTCTCTTATTATAGTATAGATCGTCAATTTTATACATTCCCGCACTGTTATTGAAATTATTTTTTAAATGGATACATGCACATTCTAGAACATTCCTTTCAATTATGTGTGTTTTTAACGAGCGCTTTAGAACTATCCCACTTGATACTATGATTACATCTATATATATGGTTAAACAATGCATTAGAATTATTTGCCATTTTACCCATTTGGCCTATATATACCGAGTTAATGCGGATAATGCGGTTGGTTGTGTGTATTCAAGCAGATGTACACAATGTAACTCAGTACTGTACATACAGGCCAAACAGGTAAAATGTTAGACATTAGGGTAAAACAGCATAAATATGCGTGTAGAACAGCAAGTAATTCTAATGTATTGTTTAACCATATGTATAGATGTAATCATAGTATCAAGTGGGATAGTTCTAAAGCGCTTGTTAAAAACACAAATATAATTGAAAGGAATGTTCTAGAATGTGCATTTATCCATTTTAAAAATAATTTCAATAACAGTGCGGGAATGTATAAAATTGACAATATCCTGTTAAAATACCTTTTGACTCTTTATTTTTCTGTCCTGCTGTACAAAGGTATATATTTTTGTCATCTTGCCTTCTCCATTCATTCCCTGATGAAGTGTACTTCTGAATACATGAAAAGTCTGGAATCATTTTTCTTTTTCCTTGTGGGTTTGCATTATATAATTATATATATCATATATATATATAGTAATCCCTTGTTTTACGCGGGGTTCCGTGCTTGCGCGACGTATGTATAACAAAAAACTGCGTATACGAGACAATATTTACACTTAATTTACTCCAATACATCCATTTACAAGTTACATGGGCCTATATATAGCCTGATTTAACCTTATTAACAAGTATTAAGATATAAATACAGTAAGTAATATATAATATAATAATAATATAATGAAAGAAATGTAACAGTATGTAACTGTACTACATATGGAACTGGAGCGCAATATTTATTTATTCAAATTTAGCATTTTAAGTATGGCGCAGCTTACCCATGTTTAACAAAACCACGTAAAACAAGGGATTACTATGTATGTATACATACAAACATACATACATATATTTTTTTTTATTCAGTTGCTTAACCGCCGATTCGTACCTAGAGTGGTACATATCTCAGCGAGACAGAGGGTGGGTAATGACGCTGGGGTGGGGGTTATTAGACTGAGGGAGTGAGAAGGTTCAGTTATTGAATATGTGGGAGGGGGGTTATGAATTTAGATGCGATGAAGTAGTTGGGAGTGGGTGAGGTATGAGAAAATCGCTTCCGCTGAGAAGTGGGGGCCTTCGGCGAGTATGGACTGGAGACGTACGGACGTGGAGATGCGGGATAGGTAGGGGAAACAGCTGTGATGGAGGCCAGACAGATTCGGGCATTCGACCAGGAGGTGGACGACAGTGATGGGGGTATGGCAGATGGGACAGAGCAGGGCTGGCAATTTAACCATAAGGTGACCGTGTGTGCTTCGTGTGCGCCCTAGGCGGAGACGGGCTAGAACAACCTCTTTATGACAGGACCTATGGAACGAGGAAGCCCAGTAGCCAGTTGAGGTTTTATTCGCTGGAATTTGTTGCGTACAGCCTCGTTCAACTCCCGCTGCCAGATGGAATGGAAGTGGGAGCAGAGAGTCGGGAAAAAATCCGTGAAAGGGAGCCAGGCGGAGACTGGCTATGAGGAAGCGGATTTCGCCTTACGGTCCGCCTCCTCATTACCCCGGATACCGACATGTGCCGGGACCCAGCAGAAGGTGACCATCTTGTGTTGGGCTGCCGTTAAGGAGTGGAAGGTTTGTTGGATGGTGCAGACAAGTGGGTGAGGGGGGGTTAAAATCTTCAAGGGAAAGTAGTGCGCTTTGGGAATCTGAGATGACATAGGAGTTGGCGGATTGGGTGCTTATAATGTCGAGGGCTTCCAAAATAGCGAAGAGTTTAGCCGAAAAGAAAGAGGCTTCACGGGGAAGGGGAACAGCTCTAGAGAGCGGTTGGGTCGCCATCACCGCTGAGGCAGCCACACCAACCTCTGATTGGGAACCATCCGTATAGATGGCAACAGTGTTTAGGTGTCGGGTCACGTGTTCCTGGAAAAGCGACTTATATACCGAAGCGGTCGTGGTAGCTTTCAGCAGGGCACATAAGTCCCTGCAAAACTTGATAGGGGTGAGGAGCCAGGGAGGATGGATATGATACGAGATGGGGTGACTGAGGGAGGGGCCATGTTGGAAAGATCCAGGAAAGAGCGGACCGCTTCCGTGAAGTGCCATTTCTGACCCTGGGATGGAGGTTCTAAAATTTCCGTGCACAGAAGTGAGGGCAACCTCTGCTCGCGAAGGTAGGTCCTCATGAGGAGCAGACCCCGTCGGTGGATGAGAGGGAGGTAGTTACATTCTGCTTGGAGGCTGGAAGCTGGGGAGGATCGGAAGGCACCGGTGGAGAGGCGGAGGCTCCCATTAAGTACCGGGTCCAAGATTCGGAGGGAAGTGCTGGAAGCAGATCCGTATACAACACTCCCATAGTCCAGCTTTGACTGGACCATCGAAGTGTAAAGACGGAGCGAGCGAGCGTCGGTCAGCGCCCCATGTGGTGTGGGAAAGGTGGTCTAGGAGAGCGAGGGGACGTTGGAGTGTCACCTATTGAAGGCATTCTGAATATCTCGGCTGAAGAGCAGGAGGGGGGGTCTGTAGTGGAGCGACACTGTCCGAAGCCAGACTGGGTAGCCGGGAGGGAGTTTGCTTTCAAAGAGAAAGGAGAGTCGCGCGGCGATCATTTTCTCAAAGATTTTACAGGCACATGTTAAAGCGATTGGTCTATAATTAGTGGTCAAGGGGGTCTTTGCCGGGTTTGGGGATTGGTATTACGTGGGCCTCTTTCCACCGAGAGGGGAAAGTGCCCTCAATCCATATACGGTTGTAGAGATCGAGTAGGAACAGTTGCATCATACCGTCATCATACCATCATGCCGTCCAGGCCCAGGGAAGGAGACCGTCTAGAGGCTAGTGCCGCCTGTAGCTCTCCCATGGTGAACAGCCAATTGTAAGAGTTGTCGAGGGATGGTGAGCAGCTCTTATTAGGGGCCAGCGCATGGAGGCTGTCTGTGGAGGAGACGGCAATGAAGGTAGTTGCGAGAAGATTCGCCACCAACCTAGGGTCATAGAGAAACCTGTCATTAGTTCGGAGGACCGGGGGTCGGGAAGGAGCATGTTGTCTCTCGACACTCCGCACCTTCCTCCAGATGGTAGCTGATGGTGTGGAGGTGATACCTGATACAAAGGTACGCCAGGAAGCTCGGCGCGCTGTCTTCATCGCACGGCGAGCAACGGCTCTGGCCCGCTGCATCTCCATGCGATGGGCAGGAATAAAATCGTCGGATAGCCCTCTTCTTGGCTCGAGTAGCCTCCGCGCACTCTGATTTCCACCAGGGTACACCATCGGGCTCAGGGGTAGGCAGAAGATCGTGGAATGCTGGTGCTTGCTGCCGCGACAACTGTCGCCTCAAAGTATACAATGCATTCATCAGAGGATGGAAAGTAGGCCGTCGTACAACGTGTGGAAGTGTTGTTCCGGTAAAGTGGCCAATTAGCTCTGGCCGTTATCCACTTCTCCGGTACCTGAACAGTTTGGTCGTGCCGATTTAGTGTGAGGCAAACAGGGAAGTGGTCACTGCCATGGTCATCCCGAAGCACCTGCCAGGTGAAGTCCAGGAGGCCGTCCGTCGAGATGAACGATAGATCTATACAGGACGGGGTGCATCTGGTGGCGTGATAGTGTGCAGGAGCCGTCATTGAGGCACTCGAAGGAGAGAGTTCTGCCATGAGGGTAATCAGGGTCGGAGCCACAAAAGTGGAGGTCGTATCACCCAACAAGGGGTGGTGACTATTGAAATCGCCCAAGAGTAGGAAGGGCCTGGGGAGTTGTTGAACAACCTCAACGAGGTCATCGCGGGAAACTTGGGAATGAGGGGAGAGGTAGATCGAGCAGACTGTATTGCTTGTCCAGGAAAATCCTGGCAGCAACCACCTGTAATAGGGATCTAATATGGAGGTTGTGAAAGGGGACCATCCGGTGGACGAGGATGGCAGCCCCCCCTTCGTGTGCAGGGAGGAGACGGAGAGGCAGTGCTAAAATATCCAGTAGGAGTGGGGCATCGATCTGGTCCCATCCCCAGGATTAGCTCCTGGAGACAGACATACCGGACGAGCAAAGGCAATCACGGAATTTAGGCCTTCATAATTTGCGAAGATTCCCCTACAGTTCCATTGTAGGATCGTCGCTTTCGGAGGGTTCACTGTTGGATGAGGGAGAAGCGGAGAGGGTGAAGGTGCTAGGGAGTTAGTCTGTGGATGGAGGCCTGTCGGGTCACCTGCCATTCACCGAGGGAATCGGCTGACCCGCCAAACCCTTCGGGGACTGTAGGGCCGAGTCGACCAAATGGGACCGGAGACGTAGATCGTGGCAGCCCAGGGACCGACGCGGGCCCAGAGGGTGGGGGAGTCTCTAGGCGGGGTTCAGTAGTCGTGCAACGGGGGAGGGTTCCGTTGTCCAAGTAGGCACCCCCCTGTTTGTCTGTGGTTTCCCGGAACACCCGGGGTGACGACAGAGGGTACCAGTAAAACCGGGCGGGTGGGGGAGAGGACAGTCTGGATGGCCGATAAGGGAAGAGCCGGAGGTATGTGAGAGGCCGGGTCGGTGGGGGTACAAGGGGATGAGCCAGGGTGCTCCCGTGGTTGGGTGGAGATGACACCAGGGGGTAAGGGCAGATCCATGAGGCTCGAGGGTGCGGCCGAGGGTACTCTGGTCACACCATGTAGGCGTGCCAGTGCCGCGTCTACTAGATCCTCGGGTGTGGGGTGATCTGCCCCATGTCTCTCCCTAGGTGGTGGCTCGTGCACGTCAGCAACTACTGTCAACTTCTGCAGGGGCGAGTGCGAGGGTGGAAGGGTCATCGTAGGCGAGGTTGAGGGTGGAAGGGTCATCGTAGGCGAGGTTAAGGGTGTAGGTGCTCGAGTTCTTTTAGATTTAAGAGAGGGAGGCTTGTTGGATGGTCGGTGGGTCTGGGGACTCTCTCCTCTCCGCCTCGTTGATTTACCCCAGGGTGCTAGGTTTGAGTGTGTTCTCGGAGTGCGGTGAACGCGGGGTCCCTGGGGGACGGGAGCCGAGTCCCGATTCTAGAGGTCTAGGAATTGTGTAGCTTTGGAGATTCACGGTGGGTAGACGTGGTAGGGGGACAGGCGGCTGCCGGGCCCGGCGTGGGGCCCGATCGGGAGGGGAGATGAGTAGTCGATAGGGGTTTGAGTGGCGTATCTGGACGGCGAGTTGAGGGAACTGAGCCGAGGGCTGCAGCATAAGAGACCCCCTGCCTCACCCCCCCCCCCCCCGACTCCGCACCCTGTCTCGCGCCTCTCGGAGGCTAAGGAAGTCCGCTACCTGCAGGCCCCGAACCTCCTCGAACCTGAAGAACAGGCATTCGCGAGATGAAGAGGGGTGTGCGCCTTGACAATTGGAGCATTTGGGTGTGTTGTGGCACTTGTCTGGGTGAGCAATTTCTCCGCACTGGACACACAGTTGGTGCGGCTGCCAACAAACGGAGCTAATGTGTCCAAACTTGTTGCATTTAAAGATATGAAATGGGGGATATTTATTTTTGTTTAAATACCTAATACATAATGCATTAACAAGCAAAATATATTAATATATATATATATATATATATATATATATATATTTTTTTTTTTTTAAGTTCAGGAAGAACTGATTCGCCTCTATTTAAAAGGACATATCTCAGCGGAAAAACAAAGAAAAAGGGAGAGGAAAGACAGAGGAAAAAGAAAGGGTGGAGGGGACAGTCGAAGTGGAAAAAGACCAAGGATGACAAGGACTGCAGGGTCGAGCCCCATCATCCTTGGGTGCTAGGGCCGGGAGGGCGCACGTGAAACCTCCAGGAACAAGCACGTACAAACGAGCACAAAGAGCACTCAAGAGCACGAGCTTAGAACCCCCTTGCGGGTTATATATATATATATATATATATATATATATATATATATATATATATACTATATCCCCGCAAGGGGGCTCTAAGCTCGTGCTCTTGAGCGCTCTTTGTGCTCGTTTGTACGTGCTTGTTCCTGGAGGTTTCACGTGCGCCCTCCCGGCCCTAGCACCCAAGGATGATGGGGCTCGACCCTGCAGTCCTTGTCATCCTTGGTCTTTTTCCACTTCGACTGTCCCCTCCACCCTTCCTTTTCCTCTGTCTTTCCTCTCACTTTTTCTTGTTTTTCCGCTGAGATATGCCCTTTAAATAGAGGCGAATCGGTTCTTCCTAAAAAAAAAAAAAAAAAAAAAAAAAAAAATATACACTATGTGTATATATATATATATATATATATATATATATTATATATATATATATATATATATATATACACACTATATGATCAAAAGTATTCGGACACCGCATGGTTTTGGGAAAAATGGTTTTATTATGGTATTTAGTAACCAGTAGGTCCACCCTTTGCTTTTATTACAGCGTCAACACGTCGAGGCATACTTTCCACCAGTTTTCGGTAAGTCTGTGCAGGAATGGCTCGCCATTCCTCTTGCAGAGCTGATGCAAGAGATGCAAGTGAAGCCGGGCGTGGTGTGGGGTTTTGTATCCGTCGCTCCAGTTCGTCCCCACATCTGCTCGATTGGGTTGAGATCGGGGCTCTGAGCAGGCCAGTCTAACAAATCCACCTTATTTTCACGAAACCAGTCCTGCACACGCCTTGCAGTATGGCAGGGAGCTCGATCCTGTTGAAACAAACAATGGCCATCTCCGTAGTATTGCCACAGTGTAGGGAGGGCCGAATTGTCCAGAACGTCGAGATAAACGTCAGCGTTCATGGTAGTGGGTATAACAACCAACGGGCCGAGCCCTAGCCAGGAAAAACAACCCCATACCATGATGGACCCTCCACCGAACTTCACCGTTGGACGTACACAGTCATGAAGAAACCGTTCTCCGGGCTGTCGCCACACCCAAACACGCCCATCAGACTGGAAGAGTGAATACCGCGACTCGTCGCTCCAAAGAACAGTTTTCCAGTCCTCCATGGTCCAGGAACGACGGGAGACACACCAGGCCAAACGACGCGTGGCATTAACTTTTTAATCAGTGGCTTGTGTACAGCTGCTCTACCATAATAACCGAGTCTGTGCATCTCTCTGCGGATAGTTACAGTACTAACGGAGGTACCGGATGCTCTTCCTACCTCCTCAGCGATGGAAGCGGCAGAGGACGTGCGGGACTTCTTGACATGTCGTACCAGACTTCTTCTTTCACGTTCCGTCAGTTTGCATAGTCGTCCGGAACGTTTTTTCGCGTCAGTTGCACCGTCGTGCTTCCATCTCATGATAACATCCGCTACAGTCGACTTTGGTATATCCTGTTTGGCTGCAATGCTTCGTATAGAAACGTTACTTAAATAACATCCGATGACAAGTCCACGTTGGAACTCGGAGAGTTCACGTCCGCGTGGCATGGCTTCAGTTACTGATAACTTAACAGAACACCTCAGCATTATAGTTTCACCACGCTTTTTCCCAGCATACCTTTCGGCGAAGGTGATATTTGCAGAAATGCGGATTTTCCGGGGTGTCCGAATACTTTTGATCATATAGTGTATGTATGTATATATATATATGTATATATATATATATATATATATATATACATTCAACTGCAAAGAACACGCAGTATAAATAACGTAAAGAAACGACGCTTGTATAGGAGATATTCCGCGCAAGACGAGAAAGAGAGAACGGAACAAATGAAAAAATGAGGTAACCACCTGGGAATCGAACCCGGGATCTTCCGATTGCCGGTATATATATATATATATATATATATATATATATATATATATACGGTATATATCATGTGTAGCACTCTTTTATATACTTCTCTATATTCAAGCACCTAGAGCTATCTAGCTCTCAGGATGTCTAGATCATGAAATGAGGCAAAATTAGATGTTTATAGTAAAAAAAATGGCCTATACACAAACTTTTTAAAGCTGATAATGATAGATAAACGATAGAGGAACATTTTTCTCATCAATGAATTTTTCTGAAATTCAGTATCGGAGAGGTCAAATAATGACCTCAAATATTCATTTATAAGTAAAAATTTTATTTTTCAGCCTACATCAAAAACGGTCATTTTTGGAATCTACAGATCATTCTGATTCCAAAAATGTATACAGTACTTTTATAGGGCTATGACCAACAGGAGGAAAGTTATGGCAGTTTGAAAAATGTGAGGTCAATATTTGACCTCAAAATGACGTTGCTCATAACATTTGAACCGTTGGTCAGATCAAGCTAAAAACTTGGGAATCATATTTTGTGGCCAAAATCTACCCATGTACCAAGTTTCAGCAAAATTGGAGAGGTGGTGGTGGTGTTTTCCAGTTTTATTGGTTGATCTGTTCTGGAATTACCCACTTCCTAGAGCTCTAGCAATGTGAGTTTTGAAATCTACAGTAAATTTTGACCCTAAGAGCAAATTTTCAGAGCAGAAGGATTTGTTACTGTGGAATGCTGACTAGCTAAAAATGGCACGAATAATTTGGCGCTCAATGTGATGGACAAAGTAGCTCATGCTCTTGGAGCCCTAATGACAGAACCACAAGAGATATGGAACTAAAACATTGCAGAACTTCCTTTAAGGCTGAAAGGAATCTGTGAGCAAAGTTAGAACAAAATCTAACACGGTGAGGTGGGGACCACAGGTCCACTTGGCGTGGAATGACCCATATCTCTGACTCTTGGTCACCCTCCTTTCTGGATTTTGGTGAAACCTTTGTTATTGCCCTAGACATATCAAAAGCTTTTGATAGAGTCTGGCACAAATTTTTAATTTCCAAACTGCCCTCCTTTGGTTTTTATGCTTCTATCTGTTCCTTCATCTCTAATTTCCTTTCTGGCCAATCTATAGCCACAGTTGTAGATGGCCACTGTTATCCTAAAGCTATTAACAGTGGTGTTCCTCAGGGTTCTGTCCTGTCACCCACTATTTTCCTTTTATTTATTAATGATCTTTTAATTCACACTTCCTGTCCTATTAACTCCTATGCCAATGATTCCACTTTTCACTTCTCCACCTGCTTCCCAAAGCATCCCTCAAAACAATCACACCATGATTCGCGTAGTACAGCTATGGAGCACCTGACCTCTGATGTTTCTGCTATTTCTGATTGGGGCAGAGAAAAACTTGTGGCTTTCAGTGCCTCAAAAACTCAGTTCCTTCATCTGTCTACTCATCACACTCTTCCACATGACTATCCCCTTACCTTCAACAATACACAACTCAATCCTTCCTCTTCTCTTAACATTCTTGGTATTTCCTTTTCTTGTGATCTTTCCTAGAAAGATCACATATACTCTCTTTCTAAAACAGCTTCTAAGAGGTTAGGTATGCTGTACTGCCTCCACAGTTTCTTCACCCCTACTCAGTTGCTGTCTCTGTACAGGGGTCTTGTTTGCCCCTGTATGGAGTATGCTTCTCATGTATGGGGTGGTTCAACCCACACAGCCATACTTGACTAGGTGGAATCAAAGGCTTTTCATCTCATCAATTCCCCACCTTTTACTGACTGTCTTCAACCTCTCTCTCTTTGCTGCAATGTTGCTACACTCTCTCTTTACTACCACTATCATAATGGATATTGCTCTTCTGAACGCTGTAACTGCATGCCTCCTCCTTTCTCATTCCTTTTCTGTCCAACTATCTAATGAAGGGTTAATCATTATTTTCAGTCTTTCATCTACTCAACTGGTGAACTCTAGAACAATCTTCCTTAATCCATCTTTCCTCCTGTTTATGACCTCCCATCTTTCAAATGCAGAGTGTCTAGGTATTTCAAAAACCCCAGACCTTGATTTTGGCTCTCTTCTTCTAAGGGAGGGATGCTTTTGCAGGCATTTGCACTTGGCCCCTCCATCCTGCATAAAAAAAAAAAGACCCAGAACAGAACCCTATGGAACCCCAGTGGTGACAGGAGCCCACTCCATTTATTACCACTCTCTGCTTTCTATCTCTTAACCAGTCTTCAATCCAGTTGGAAATGAGCCTAGTGATTCTTGTCCTCTAACTTTAGTTATCAATTCATGAGAGGAGCTTTGTCGAAGACTTTTTGAAAGTCAAAATACACTATATCTATTGTCCTAGTTGCATCATATAAAGTATATATACAGTATATGGAAAAATTCTGACAGATTTGTCAAACAAGATCTATGTTGCCTGAATCTATGTTGAGAATAAAAAATTAGATTGTTAGATTCAAGGTGATACACAATATCAGGGGGTCTACTGGTTCAGCAAATTCAAATTCCCTGACATTTCCAGGTTTTCAAGGCTAATGTTATTGAAACTCCAGGTATATGTTTTGGAAAATTAGGTATTAAACCCCTTGATACCAAGATACACATTTTCTATCACTACCACAGATCTGAGATGGAGAGAGAGGTGATACTTTTATATTTTTTCAGATATAATTTTATAATTTTGGTCATTTTAGTGGATAAATATTACCTATATCAATTTCAAATACATGATAAATAATTGTGTATTGAAAATAAATATACAGGGTGGGCCGAAAGTCTGGATCCATAGGAAAATATTTATTTTAATACATAAATTACAACAAATGGTAAATACTTAAAATGAATATCAACTTTAACTCGTAAATGCGTATCCGTGATACTGTACAGTAGTTCGTACTCCAGTATAAATACTCAAATACTTTTTTTATTTCAGCCCAGAAATGGCTTCGAATTTAACAACAGAAGACTGGGTAGAACTTGTGCTCATGTACGCAAGACAGGGCGCTACACACAGAGAAGTTGCTACCGAATTCAATAGAAATCATCCTGATAAGCATCCAGTAACACATGCGACTGTTGGCAAGTTGTTTAAACGTTTCAAAGAAACAGGAAGTGTACATGATCAACAGCGTTCTGGTCATCCAAAAATTGCAACTGATGAAAATACCTCTGCAATGGTATGTGAAACTTTAATGAATAGTCCAGTAAAGTCAACAAGAAGATTATCAAATGAAACACGCATCTCGAGAACGTCAATTCGAAGAATTATTAAAAATCATAAATTCCATCCCTAAGTGTCTCGATGTCAGAGGCTGCCAATTTGAGCATTTGTTATAATTTGTTGTTTATACTGGAGTACGAACCACTGTACAGTATCACAGATACGCATTTATGAGTTAAAGTTGATATTCATTTTAAGTATTTACCATTTGTTGTAATTTATGTATTAAAATAAATATTTTCCTATGGATCCAGACTTTCGGCCCACCCTGTATATATATATATTTTTTTTTCCATTCACTCAACACTGGCATCACTAAATTCACTAAGCCAATCACTATCCTCTTCCTCAGTAGGAATGTAATCAGAATCAGTGTCACTAACATCTATTTCACTCATTATGAATGTTTATAAGTATAAAAAGCAATTATGACAAACACAGATCAACCACATCTGTCAACTCGGTAAACACTGCTTATGGGCATAAATGATAATGTTTATAACTAACGTTGGCCCCACCCACAAATTATACATATTTGTGATTGGTTGAAAGATTTGAGTCAATAAACTAATTAGGACTCATAAATCCACCAGTAATATTCTCCTAGGAATATTAAAACATTAGAAAAATTAATTGCATATGGATAATGCATGTTATCCATAGGATATAGGCACATGCATCTCATGGATAATGCACATTTCCCATCGGGGTCAATGTGTTAATATGCAAATAAAAATAATAATTGACCAGAAAAAACTTTTTGGGCACAAAAATGTAACAATGGCTTTTATACAAAGACTAGCCTACACATAGTTTAGATATTCCCTTAATAATCTAAATAAAAGAGTTATACACTCTTCTTCAAATCATTAATTTCTTCAGTCATAGCAGCAATCTCATTTTTTATGCTCTCTATTACTTTCCTTGTCTGTCTGTCTTTTTCCAGGTTAACCATAAAAATTCCAACATTTCCAGATGGGTGGAGTGAAAAAAATCAAAAGTACAGGCGTCCCCGTTATACGATCGTTCGGTTTACGATTTCCCTCATTAACGATTTAAAAAAAGTACCCCCATCTTTCGATTTACGATTGCCTTATTTCGCGTTAACGATCTCCAACTTGAAAGCATGTCTCAGAAAAGGCCAAGTGCTGGTGCTTCGGGTATTGCTAAGAAGCCTCGCAAGAGTTTGAGCTTGGAGGTTAAGCTTGACATTGTCAAGAATCACAAGAATGGACAAGGGGCTAATTCAATAGCGAAGATTCTTGGACTGGCTCAGTCCACTGTGTCGACAGTGATCAAGAATTCCGACAAGATCCTGGCAGCTGGCGAGAATGTGTCGTCATTATCTGCCAAGAGGATAACGAAGAACCAGGATTCAACTATCCAAGAGATGGAGAGGCTTCTCAATCTGTGGATAGAGGATCAGAACAGGCGCAGGATGCCTCTCTCCGCTGCCCTTATCTGCGCCAAGGCAAAGAATCTGCAGATTTTGGGGGTCTTCCAGAATGTTTGGGAACGTATCCCTATTTTTCCCATAAGGCCTTCAGTTCGATATACGATCGTTCGATATACGATGGGGTTTTTAGGGACGCATCCCAACCCAATCATATAACGGGGGACGCCTGTATCAGGATCAAAATTGAGGGGGTCTAGGTAGTTATTGTTTGTCCAGGATTAAACTTTAAAACTGATTTTGGGTGGTTGCATACAAAACTGACTACTACCAGCCAATTTATACAAATCATGTGTGTGTGTGTGTGTGACCAAAATTTGAACCCAGTGACCTATCTCAGGTTCTGGACATGATAGAAAGACAATTTAAAAACTGTTTATGATGTATTTTTACCTCTGAAGCAGATTAAAACATTTGCAGAGGGGTGCAGGGTCAATAATGCATCAAAAAATCCATATTTTGTCATTTTTACGAAAATGCAATTTTTTGGCCCTTTTTCTCCAAATATTTTGTTTTATTTGAAATTATATTTTATATTTTTCTTTTCAGGTTGAATTTATAGAATTGATAAATACATGTATTTTGATAACCTTATTGCCAAAAAATACTGCATAGTAGGATGTTAAGATGCAGTGACAGTTAAAATTCTGGTACAGATTTTCAAGCACAGACTCATTCCCCAATGGAAAGCTTCCTCTTGGTAAAGATATCATCCAATGTATACGGTAATGGCAGAAGAGAACTGGACAACCAGACAAGCAGCCGATACAGTTGACTAAGTCTGATCGAACACTGGATTTGGTGCAATGTCTATCCAATTTCACACCCTAGTGTCACAAGCAAGATTCAGGATCTAGTCAAAGAATTTTTGAGGCAAGACTCAAATTTCCAGTCCCTTATAAAAAGATTTAAAATATGTCATACTTTTATAAATTTTGTAGTTACACTTATTTATTTGTGACAGTAATTTTATTATCATCATCATCATCATGCGATTCAGTGATTTGCAAATCATAAGAATGATCGGTAATAAATTCTGTTTTAACTAGAACTTAACTTAGGGTTTATAATTGAAATTTGCATTCACAACATTAAAGTTTTGGTAATTTTGTAGGTTTGATAGATATCCAAAAAAGAAACATGGGGACAAGTTCTGGAGTGATCTTTCTTCCTTCATTAAAATGACATCATCTGTGAGGACTCAAATCAGAGAAGAGATATGGAACATTTGTATCAACTCAAAATGACAGAAGACTATGCTTTCTATGAGGAACAGAAAACAGCTAGAATAGGACAATGCATTGGTTTTAAGGAACGCCTTACATCAGCAGACATCATATACAAAAGGAGAGGAGTACAGCAGGAGCAAGCAAAAGAAAAGAATTGGTGAGTTTGATCTATATAAATTTAAAAACTTTTGATTAATGGCCACCAAAAATCTGGATTTCTTGAAATGATTGTGCTACAAATTATAAAATTTTATTTTTGTGTCTTTGGTAAACTATCCTGTATCATAATCATATTGTATTGTATTGTATTATCCCTAGGGAAGAGCTGAGAAGAGTTTTTCAAGTTGTTCCATCAAGCTCAGCAGCAATACATGACCCTGATCTCAAGTCTCTCAAGTCAGGCAGCCTGGAATCATATGATGAAACAGCTGGTGTCAGTGAACAACAGGAACCCAGACAAAACAAAATAGGGAGAGTCTACCAAACCTCACTCAGCAGTGTGACAGGTATACTGTATAGTTTAAAATATGAGTATGCTTTGAACACTCTTGTTGCTCTGTTGACAAAACCTTTGAAAAAATGATTTATAATCCATGTAACATTGCTAATAGTTAGAGTCCAAATCTTGGACACTGCTGTTCAATGAACATCTTGTTAGAATATTAACTTGATATAAAATAAATGTCTTTTACCAGGTATCAAATAAGTGACAGAGCCAGAGCAGCAGCAGTTGCATCAGCAGTTTTAGAGGATTATGGAATTATCACTACTACTGATAAGATGAACGTAACTGACATGTAACAGTCCAATTATCTTTTACATTAGTATCTGATTCAAATCAAGTATTTCACAAAAAGGCATATGTTTCAAACAAGTGTTAAAATTATGACAGAGGGTAAAAAAGAAATTTGCCTTTATGTATGGTTATATAAGAATCAATATGGTTTATTTTTCAGCTACACAATTGTCTACCCAGTGAGTGAAAGGGTTAAATAACTGTCTTTAAAATTGAGTAAATTTGCACTATGAACTTTGCAGGAACAATCTGAGAAGAGAACATGAAAAATATTGTAAAGCCATAAGAAAAGAGGAGGGTAAATTGTTTGAATTGGTGGATGCTATTTATGTGGATGGCCGCAAAGATGCAACAATGGTGACAGTTGAAGTGAATAGCAAATATTACAGAAGAGCTGAGCTAGAAGAGCACTATATAATTGTAGGAGAACCTGGTAAGATTTAAAATTTTGATCTTTAGTTTGCATTTTGTAACAGATATTACTCAAAATATTTATTAAGATGAATTTTGGATATAGAAATTGGAAAATAGATATAAATCCTAAAATATCTAAAAAATTCTCTCTAATTTCCGAATACTAATTCGGGTGACTTCTACCTCTCACATGTGATTCCAAGTAATGGCAAGGGGTCAACTATTGCAACAGATATATACAAGCCCCTCAAAGACACTGAATTACAAACCAAACTTGCCATGATAGGACCTGATGGGACTAATACAATGACCAGTTCAAGTGGTGGAGCTATTAGATGCCTGGAAGAACTGTTTGGTAGAACTTTCCAGTGGAGCATTTGCCTACTACACTGTAATGAGCTCCCCCTTCATCACGTCTTTGTTACTCTGGATGGGACAACAAAGCCCAAACTCATTTTCAGGAAAGATAGGGGTTGAAATTGGTGGGAGTGTATCTCAGTGGGATATGATTTCACTCAAGCCAATTAGGAAATAAAAATTTCCAGTTATTTCTAATGAAGTACTGGAGGACCTCAGCACTGATCAGTATTATGCTTACAGAATCTGTATGGCTATTATGCTTGGCTGTATTGATCCTGGTCTTGAGCTCCTTGAAGTTGGACTGATCTGTCATTCAAGGTGGTTGACTCTGGCATGTAGAATCCTCAGATTTTATACATCTCAAAGGAAGCCTTCCAAAGTTCTGGTCACACTTGGAATTTTGTATCTTGGTCTATTTTCCAAGTTGATTCCAGATCAAGGAATATCAATGCACAGATGGTGCTAAGAACTTTTATGATATGCTCCAAAGGATCCTGAAATTTCCTCACAAGGAAGCCAGGGAGATAGCCCTAAAAACCCTCTACCAAAATGCATACTATGCTCACCCTAAGAACGTATTAATTGCCATGCTTGCTGATTCAGACCCACAAATCCGCAGTTAACAAGGTACTTTTGGTTAGAGGGAATGAATCAATTGAAATAGTGATAGACAATGACTTCAAAGATGGTGACCTGATAATTGATTCAGATGAGGATATTGAAGTCCCAGAGTTGCAGCGACTTGAGTGTTGTGAGAGATGGTAGTGTCAGGAGATTCATGGTGCCTAAAATTGATAATGAAACTAGAGGGTATCTCAAAATGATAAACTTAAATTTACCTGACATTCATAAGCCCATCATCATAGCATCTCTAACCAATGAAGACCTCATAAACGTGAGAAAGGAAGCACTGAATCAACCAGCCTTGTCATAATCAGGCTGTAGAGAGGCACATTAAACTTGTAGCAGAGGCTTCCTCAACTGTGGTAGGATTTGAACATTGTGATGGCATTATTCAACAAAAGATAAAATCAAGAAAACTGATGAAAGCATTCAATACAAAAATATAACATTCTGAAGCTGTTTAGATGATTATATTTTATTACTTTGTTTAATGAGTGATTGATTGAATGTGCGTTGTGTGTGTTATATGAATGTGTAATAATGAAAATTGCAATTTTTGGCAAAAAATAATATACCGTATTTCCTGGTGTATAATGCACACCCTAATTTTGAAGAGAAAATTTAGGAAAATAAAAATTTAGGAAAAAATATACCTCCTACCTCACTTCACATGTACAATTTTAACGAGTTAATTTTAACATGTACAATTAATTTTACATGTACAATTACCGGTAATTTTACATGTACAATTAATTTTAACCTGTACAATTTTAACGAGTTGGCGACCAATGCGCCCTCTATCGTAAGTGATGAAATGAGTACCAAAACAGGCTGGGCAACACTCTTTGCTCAAAACTGTGATCATCATAATGTTCCAGTCAACTGCCACCCGAATGGCATCCAATCAGAAGAGATCGTCATATAATGCCAGTTACAAACTGATGGTTATACAATATGCAAAAGAACATGGGAATAGAGCTGCTACAAGATATTTTGGGCTGCTGCCAACTGAAAGTACAATTTGAGAATGGCAGAAGCAAGAGGAGAAGCTGAAGACCTTAGGACAAATGAAGCGTAATTTTCAAACGGGAGTTGTTAAGTGGCCGCAGTTAGAAGAACAGTTGAAAATCTGGATAATAGACAAGAGAAACTCGGGCATAGCAGTATCAACTAAAATGATTATTATGGAAGCAAGAAAAATTGCAACAGACAATGGAATCAGTGATTTTATGGTATCATCATTATGGTGCCAAAGATTTATGAAGAGGCAAGGGCTAAGAATGCGAGTGAAAACAAGAATTGCACAGAGAATGCCAGATGAGTATGAACAGAAAATCAGAGTTTCACAGGTTTATTATCCATGCAAGGCAAGAAACAAATATTGAACTGGGACAAATAAACCATATGGCAGTTTGTTTCCATTTATTATTTTTATATTTAGGTTCAATAATAAAAATTTCCTTTTTCTTTTAATTTGCATTTATAATGTTAAGATTAAATACTGAATAACAGGAATATTTTTTTTCCCTAAAGGTAATTGTTCAGTGTATAGTGCAAAAAATGTGCCACGAGACGATATACAGCCAAAACATAATAATACAACCATCCCTCCCCTACCAAAAATGTGTACCATCGCCATATAACATGCAGGGTGATTTTTGGAATATTTTTGGGGAAAAAAAAAGTGCACGTTATACACCAGGAAATACGGTAAATATGGATTTTTTTATGCATTATTGACCCTGCAGCCCTCTGCAGGTGTTTTAATCTGCTTCAGAGGTAAAAAATACAACAAACAGTTTTTAAATTGTCTTTCTATCATGTCCAGAACCCAAGATAAGTCACTAGGTTCAAATTTTGGTCACAGGCACATACAATTTGTATAAATTGGCCAGTAGCAGTCATAGTTTTGTATGCAACCACCCAAAATCAGTTTTAAAGTTTAATCCTGGACAAAAGATAACTATCTAGACCACCTCAATTTTGATCCTGGCATTTTTTATTTTTTTACCCCACCCTACCTGAATGCACAGTACATATTTACATTTTATATAGCTATATTTTGTCCATGTATATACTTATTTTCTAATGTTGAGTTATTATGTGCGTGGTATTAATTGTATATTTACTGTGCTTATTATATCCAAAAATCCACCCCTGGTATTGAAAAATTTTGCAACAAGAATGCATCCCCCTTCAAAACATGGATTGCTATGGGAAAATATGCTTCATATAACACTTTTTAGGAATGTAACCCTTATGTTAACCCTTAAACACTGGTCAACATCTAATGAATACTTTACCTTTCCAGCCTTTGTTTGAGGTTTAAAATTACTCAAAATCACAAATTACACCAGTCTGCATGAAAATCAATTTCTTTATTTTGAGTTGTGATTCTGAAGCATTTTGCTGCGCTGAATTAAAAAATGCTACCAGTTTTTTTCTATCACCCACAGTTTTAAAGTTATTAGCAAAACAATTTTGGGGCATTTTGTAATTTTTTACCTTTTTTATCTTTAATTAATTTCGTTTTTTCATATTTTTCAGATAGATAATTCTAACATCACGTCTTTAAAATTTTAATAATGGCTTCTAGAGGATGTACCCATAGTCCAGACATATTTTGTTATATTTGTGGTCGGTATGTTGTTGTAAAACAAAGGACAAATGTAACGACCTTCATTAAGAGAGCTTATCATGCTTATTTTGGAATTAAATTAGGAGATCAAGACAAAAGTTGGGCTCCACACAAGGTTTGTCTTACGTGTGTTGCAGCACTAAGGAATTGGAGCAAAGGTAAAAAGAAAAGTTTGCCATTTGGGATCCCTATGGTATGGCGCAAGCCTAGAAACCATACCAATGACTGCTACTTCTCTTCTTGCAATGTTAAAGGTTATAATGCAAAGAATAAAGAGAGCCTTCAATACCCAAGTCTTCCATCTGCAATAAGGCCGGTACCCCATGGTCCAAAAGTTCCTATTCCCCGCCCACCCGAGAGTCTGGATCAATACAATTCAGATTCTGATTCAGCTCCAAATCCAGACAATGATGATGTTTATGAACAGCCAACAGCTGACTGAGATCCTAAACCATTAACCCAAGCCGAGCTAAATGACTTAGTCAGGGATATGAATCTGCCTAAGGACTCTGCAGAACTTTTGGGGTCTAGATTGCAGGAGAACAATTTATTGGCATCCGATTAGTCAGATCTACCTTCGTAGTCTTAAGTCTTTGGAATAAGTCCTGAAATGTTTGCAAGTAAAGAAGGTAAATATATTTTGTTTCTTTCAGTTATTTTTTTATTCTTTCATAAACAAGCAATATGCTTGTCCAAGAGCTAGGAGCTATTTAATTCTGCTTTAATTAGGTTTTACTCTATCACCTAAAGATTTCATGCTACAAGGGGTGTTGTAATACCTCATCTGTCCCCAAATGTTAACCACCCATTGATGGGAGGGGAGAGAGTATTTTGCTGGGAATGGGACTGGTTGTTATATATATTTACCCTACATTATTATGTAAGTGTTACTGTAGTCTATAACAACAAAATTTATGGTTTAGCATGTGCAATCCAATATTGGTCTCGATAAGATGTTTCACATTTGGGGATAAATGGGGGATTTATGACACACCCTGTAGTAAGAAAACCATACGTGATAGGGAAAAACTAACTATATTTTTGAGATCAGTGCACTCAAATTATATAGAATCACCAACTAGTTTGTAAAAATCGATCGACAAGTTTTCAAATGTGTACTGGTGTTATTCTTAAATCCTTTTTTTTTAGTTTTTTTGTGCACAGTGTGGTTATCAATCACATCCATACCTGGTGTTAAAGGGTTAAACAAGGACTCCCTGTAGTCTGAATGATAGGATAACACTATACAGTAACCCCTGTAGAATCCAGCACCCTTTGGGATTTGCATGTGCCAGATTTTAAAATATACTGTGTTTTTGAGAGGTCATTTTATAATAATAATAAAGTACAGGGTAAACAAAAAATGAACATGAACTTACTGTTTCATTAATCCAAAGATCATAGTTATAAGAGCCAATGGGCCAGTAATGTGTTATAGACCATCATTGTCAATTAAACATAATTAAGGAACTTTATTTGAAAATTGTATTCTAAACTTAGTCTAGAAACATTGTTGTTGCTACATCAACCGAATGGGCCCAGAAATAGCAACACCTTCTGACCTTTTTAAAGCAAACCACTCATATAAAACTTTATCAAGTTGATCTAATTTAGGTTTGTGCAATGATTTCCATTCACAAGTGGATTTATTAGTCTCTGAAGCAGTGTGACTTCTTGTTATTTTCATTTATGATTTTAAAATTAGTGATTTCAAAATGTGCCGGATTTTGCAATATGCTGGATTATGAGGTGCTGAATTTTCAAGTCTACTGTAGTTACCCTTCCATTGGCAACATTGATGCAAATAAACTTTTCATATGCAGTTGACCCTCGCCATTCGTGAGTTTGCTTATTTATGGTCAATTTATTGTGGCAACCCCTTCAGATCATGGCCTAGGTGCTCAACTATTTGCAGGTTACAGTGAACAAAGTAGTTCCTGTGAAAGACTACAGATGACATTTTATCTACTAGGTGGAAAATATCACCTCAATTGGGGTCATCAACACAATAAATAACCCCTCAAAACCATCCATCATCATCATCTTATCACCATCAACTCATCTTTATCATCATCATAGTCATCTTTGCATCAAGTTTATCATCATTACAGTATTACAGGTACTTTTAGTGCAGCTATTTTTGTTCTTAATAACCCATTCTTTTTCAGTAAAGTATATACCAGTGGCGGTGAACCTTTTTTGCTGGTGGGTCATTTTTGTTACTTTTGATTTAAAAAAAAAAAAAATTGGGTCAATTTATTTACTTACTATTTTTAATAAGAAACTTCTTGTATTTTAGCTGCTAATGTTTTGATCCAAGGTTTATATTTAGTTGTCTTTAGTCTCACACATGCAACACTCATATCTGTGCCAAGGCAATTCCTAGTGGTGGATTTGACGAAATTCATGGAGGAAAATAAATGTTCACATGGATAAGATGAACCAAACGTTGTTAGCAGAGCTAATGCTAGCTTTTTCATTGATGCAAAAGAATTTGGTAGAGAGTTCCATTCTGCAAGAATAAGATTCTCTGGTTCCACCCAAAATTGACAACTCCAATTCCTTTTCTTGTAACTTCAGATTAAGATCAATAAATATATACATTCACATTCTTAAACATATACTATATGTTTAAAAACATTTCAAAGTGTATCAGCTGTTTATTTCAGTGGGAGAATAAAATAATTTTAAAACTAAGGCAGAAAACATTAAAAATTAAAATCATATTTTATTTAAATAAGAGCTCATGGGTCACTAAAAATTGCCTCGTGGGTCAGTGGTTCACCATCACTGGTATATATACACAGTGGATACTGGGTACCCCATAATTCATGCCCCAATAATTCATTTTTTGCTTTAATCCAATTAGCACTTGGAGTATGAATTATATATTTGAGAAAACTAAAAAGTGTGAATTACAGGGCACATTTTCATACTTTTTGGGGAGTACAAAAAAGTGCAAATTAGGGGTGATAGATTTTCTGAAAGTGTGAATTATAGGACACATTTTGGTTGGCACCTTCCTCCAAAAAGACCAAATTTTAAAATCATCTATATATAGCTCCTACCACTAATCGCATATAAACATACCGTGTGTGTATATAGTTCCCCCACTAAACTCTGTAATCATTTTGTGTCTATATGTAGTTTCTCCCACTATTTGAAGTTGCAATTTAAAGTTTGTCTTGCATGTAACAGTTATAGTATATTAGATTTGAATATAATTCTAAATTTATATATCATATGTTATGAAATTTTTAAAAAAATGAATATGTATTTTTTAATGAAAAATAATTTTTGTTAGTAGTTCAGATTTTAGAATAGCGTATATTATCCATTTATATAAACTTCAATCTTCCCCATATTCAAAATTTTAGTTGAAATTGTGGGGTTGCCCAAGACTTGTGACTTGGGTGTATGTTTACCACCCACCCACCTCTGGTTCTTTTTCTCTCTATTCAGGGAGATTTTTTTCAGTATGATAAAATTTGAAGCACAGAGTTATGCAAAGCAATATGTCGCAAACATCACAGCTGTATATGCTGCTCTTTGCCTTTTTTTGAAGGGCATAATAATGGCATCTTCTTTGAAATGATTTTCCATTTTCACCTGTCTTTGTCATTAGTACTGGAAAGTGTCTTCCTCCTAGGTGAGAGGGACATGGTCCCAAGTTTACTGAATTGGACTTACGTATCTAGCATACATCATCTGCATGCAGTTTGAACAGTTCCTCTATCAATTGCAATTTAAATAACAGCAGAGGTTTACTACCACCATTTTTTTTTGCATATGCAATGAGAATTCTGCAGACAAATTTCAAGGATTCTGAAGAAAAACTTTTTGTAATACTTTTTCAAGCCTTTTCTAACATGATGAAGTGATCTGGTCCATTAAATCAACACCAGCCATATCTTTTTTATATTTCATGCATACTGTGGGCTTCATACTTTCTTTTCCTGCAACAGTCACTGCTTCCATAGAATGATCATACAATGTACTTAGCATGTTCACATTTTTTTTCTCTCTCCATTTAAGGTGCATTATTTTTCCAATAAATTGATGAGCAATTTCTCCTTGTTTTAGTTTAGCAGAAGAAACATGGGGTGATAGTCCTTTCCTGTTAAAACATACTGTGCCAATTACATCAGTTTTATTGGAAATCAAAATTCTATATAATTCAGGAGATGCATAGAAGTTATCCATACCAATGCAGTATCCTTTATTGAGGAGAGGCTCTGATAAATGGAGAAAAATTTTTGTTGGTTTCATAAGGTCTTCTGGGAGATCGGAATATTATGTTGATAATGAGTTTCTTTTCCAGTGTATACTACCAGGTTCCACACGTACCCAGACTTTGTTTCAGCAAGAAAAAAGATTCTACTCCAAATCTTGCTTTTAAGGGGAATTAATCATTTCCACCTGAGTCTCCCTTTCCAAAGGAGGAGAGACTCATTGATGCTAATATTTTGCTCCAGAATATAATTTGATTTGAATTTGGCAATAAAGAGCTCCAAATTTTTTCTAAATTTATACTGTGGGTCATTTGCTTGTTCCTCATCTGAAAAATGCAAGTACTTCAAAATAAGCATGAGCCTATCCTTTAACATCATTTTCCAAAAAATTGGTGTATGTAGAAGTTGCTTTGTTGAATGAGAAGAGTCTAAATTTGGCTTTTGTACAATGCCTGAAGTATAACTAAGGCCATGACAATACGCATTTCTTCTTCATTTGTTTCTTTCCACATAATATAATGACTTTCTTCTCATTTTACCAGATCTTCATTTGTTCTCTACATATTTACTAGCATACTTGTTTGTTTCTTCAACTATAAGTTTTACATTATCTCCACCAATGAATGATTCAAAAATTTCTATGGGACTGTTGTTTCCAAGATCAATTTGGACACCATTGTTCCCTGTAAAAGTGAATGGATTTCTTTTGATATTAAAAGAATCAACCAAGGAATTCATTTCTTTATTAGCCTCATTATCCCTTTCATCATCATCTTCAATATCAGTTTGAGCAATGTTATATTCATTTAAAATCACATTTTCATCTTCAGTATCAATACTTGAAGCATTGGATACATCTGAAGCTTCAGATTCGAGATCACTTAAGAATTCATCATTCAAATCCACTTCATCTAAAAGTTTCTGTACGTCCTCAAGCCTAATATTTTGTCTTCTATGCACCATTTTGAAGGGCAGAAAATAATATTCACTTATTACAAAAAACACAAGTGAAGAAAAAGTATTCACAAAAGATATTATTTACTCAAAATGCCAAACAACACAGAATCTCGGATAAACTGGCTGACACCTTGAGCTTTACTGCCAATTTCATGATTGATAGTGGTTGGTCCACATGTTCATTGGGTAATAAAGGTGCCAGTTAGTCATTTTTTATCAAAAATCTAAAATTAGCTTCCACTGCTTAACTGTTACAGATAAATTTAAGAGAGAGCTATATATAGACCCACCACTAAATTGGTTTACAAATGAGAAAAAACTATATATAGTCCAACTGCTTGGAAGGGGTTACCCAATGTACCACAAAAACAATGCACAAACTTGTATATATAAAGGGTAAAATTTTTCAGACGAAATACCTAACCCTATTTTCCCCATAAACCTTTAAGTTTGCACATCACAGATTTGCCATTCATGCCAAAATGCAAAAACATAACCCTGCAAATGGTGAGGGTCTACTGTATAACTATGGTGTCTAATTTGTACTGCTTCTCAAACTTTGATGCAAATCAGTTGAGAGAGGAACATGTGTAGGTTTGCTGAACCAATGAACCTGTAGTTACCACTGAGTTGAAAATAGTGAATTTTTAGAAAACTATTGAGAATTATTATAGCACACACAAATATCTAATAATCCTATAAATTCAGCTAAAATCCAGTGAATACAAATAAAGTTATCTTTAGCCATAAATAAATCTTTAAAATAGTTAGCCTTCCACCAGAAAAAGGTTCAACATGCATAATTTAGTCCCCAGAGTCTATAAACCTTGAGAGTTTAGTGGGAAATGGCTGGTGGAGGGGGAGAGGGTGACCATAGTTATTCCAAAGTTCAAAGAATCAGGATCTCTACATGTCCTGAAAATTCAGTGTAAACTGGTCTAGAGGGGAACTCTCCAGATTTGTCATGTGTACAAAAAAAATAGTAATAAAAAACTTAAACATAATATAAATCCCATACAGGTTTCATAATTATGTCCAAGAAACTACAAACTGTTTTCACTATAGAAAAGGTTACTCAGGTAACCTGAAACAACAATTTTTTTAAAAACCATGATACTAGAACCACTATGGTATCATAGTTGGTCTCCAAAACAGCTTTCAGTCTTTTTGAGTTAGAAATTAATTTTCAGTTTATTGAATAACTAAGCATATCTCCCTTTAAAACAATCAAAATATTCACCCTTTTAGTTCTGGATTTCCTGCATCAACATTTCCATTCACCCATCTGAAAAGTAAAAAAAAAATGTTTTTTGAAGTTCTAAATATGTGACAATGTAAAAAATGAATTAGTAATAATTAGTGTATATTCTATATTTAGATATCATTTCTCTCAGAACTTTATGAGTAATAAATACTTTCTCAGTATGAGAAGTTTGTTTTGGAGTATTTCAAAATGAAAAACTCATTTTAAAACTTGCCTACAAAAATGAGTCTTGTATTGGTCAAATGGTTATAGTAGGCTACAAAAATGTAATTGAAGAGAGCCTATGCAGACTAGTGATGGGACGATTGTCATATTTCATACAATCGCTGTTGCGATTGCGATTGCGATTGTCAGAATTTGAAAATCGCGCGATTGCGATTGCGATGTTTTAGCTTTAGCCTCACATAACGCTCATTTATGCTTTAAATATACCTAAACGCGTTACCTACCATAGGGTTAGCTTGATTTTTTAACATTACAATTTTACATAGAGCAAATAAAGAGGTGTACTTATTGTTATTATTAAACCAATTTTTTATTCTGTTTTCAACTAATTCGCAACCCGTTTTCATTTCTGTTTTTGACTTATTTATTATTTATTTATTATTCCGTATTGTTGTTAGCTAAACTTTCCTTTAAGTACGCATGAAAGAGCAGCTTTCATAGCAACTTTTGTAGATATTTAAATCTTTTGTTCACAATCGCAACAATCGCACTCATTAAATGCGATTGCAATTGCGATTGCGATTGTAAAAAATGTGCGATTGTATCGCGATTGCAATTGCGATTGCGATGCATCGTCCCATCACTAATGCAGACTATTTAAAAGTTCTGAATGCAACTTTTAAAATGTCCCATATTAGTTTTCAAACTATTAACTGAAAACACCTACTTGTGATAAGCTAAAAGAATGGCATTGGATCTGGTCCAGAAAGCTCTACATTTTGTCTCTTTCTCATCATGGGAATTCTCTCTCTCATTGTTGTTGACATAATTGGTATTGTGGGAGATGCTGCTTGAAGACTTCATGCTGTCAGTTTTAAGCTGCATGAAAGGTGCTCTAAAGAAAGTTTCTGCTTCTGATGTAGGATTTGGACTTTTAGGAGCAAATTCAACTTTTTTTATGCTTTGACTGAGGCAGGATGGTTCAAATCTCTCAAAGCCAGGACTGGTTGGGCTGTTGATGTTATTCAGTGATCCATAGTGGTGCTTAGGAGATTGAGACAAAACCTTAGGAGTAAATGATGGACTGTAGACAACAGATGAAGCCAAAGGGTCTTTTGGAGGTTCCACCACCATACTGATATTCTCTACACTCTGCCTCCTCACAAAGTCAGTTGTGAAGGTCAAGGAATTCTTCATTAAGGAACTAGACATACTTGGTTTCAGCACATTTCTGAAATTATTTGAAGAAAATATTAAGTCAAATAAAAGGAAATTTATTAATACATTCACTGCTGGATGTGTATCAAGAACTAAGTTAAATTTAATCTTTTAAATATATGCATCAGTGAATGTACCAAAATAAGCAGGTTAAAGGTCAGTGATTCAATCTTGATAGTACATAGTTTAGCTACATAAAGCTTTGGGTGGAAGTACAGATAATATTAAGGAAATTTTCTTGTTACATACTTGTGCTGTGGATGAGATGCATGATCATTGAAGAGATGAGTAGCTGTGAAAAACAAATTAAAATCTTCAAATCCTCGGGACATTATTCCGTAGGTTGTGTGGCCAAGATCAAAAGTGTGTCCCAATTCATGGAGAACTGAACCCATGTGAGTACCATAACATGCACCAAATGTTCCTCTGAAATTTAGTAAGGAAGTAATGACAGAAATACAACTTTTAGACTGAAGATATATTGATTGGGGAATGTAATCAATGTGAAATAAAGTGTTTCATTCTCAGATGTCAATGATAAAGAAAAATCTGAAAAAACACTGTCATTTTGTGTGAAAATGAGCTAGTTTTAATTGTAAAACTGCAAACAATTTATTTATGAATATGTTTAATTTTTAGCTAAAAGTGCACTCATTATTACTTTGTGTTTTACAGTAATGTCAAACCATCTGTGAGAACCGCGACTAGCAACAGTTCAAGTTTCTTCATACATTAGTGCTTTCAAATGAATTGTCATCATGCTATGCAGAATTCTTTTTTTATTACAATCTTCAAGCCAAACAGATAAAAACTATTCCCTATTTACCATTGTATATTGTATGTTTAATTTTTAGTTAAAAATTAACCCCTTTAATTTTGGAAAAAATATGGTGATATTTTCTACATTTTTTTAATTTTAAAAATAAGTACAATTTTAACTTTGTTCCATTCAACATTAAAAAATGCATTTGTTTTGAAAAAATTTATTTAAATAGTAAATAATAAAGTGCAGAGAAATTTTTTTTGTAAAAAATGTTTGCTACAAAAACATGCAAGAGTGAATCTGAAGCATCACTATTCGGGGAATGGTGTCAAGGTTTTATCAGCATTATGGCGAATCTGTGTTATGTGGGGTATGCCTGTAGAGGGTTATGGTTGATTGCTGTCAACCTCATCCAATGAAAATTTCTGCCAGATATTGGTGCAGGGGTTGATGGCAAAAACCCTACGTCTTTTCATTAAAAAATTGTGTTTGTGGAGGTCTTCAAAAGACCTTAAGTATTTTTTTTTTTGTTAATGTTAAATTTATTTGCCTTCAATATTTAGCGCTGCCTAATGGTAAAGAAGGAAATTACCATACCTTATTATTTCATTGGTCCTTGCTTCTGGTTGTAGGGCATGTGGCTGCCTCATGCCTCTTTCAATGTAGGCAATGAGGTTGCAAAAGGAGTTTATAGGCAATTCACTATATTAAATACCTGAAGGAATAGGCCTATCCTTTTGTGTTATTAGTTTTATATTTAGGTATTCACTCAGAACTTATAGGAAGATCAAGCATGTCTTCCTTGGCTAAATGCAATGCTCATAACTAGACAGCCCTGAAATGAGCTAATATAAATTCCTTTATCTTAAATTTTCACTTGCTTTACAAAATCCTCAGACAACTATTTTTTGTGTATTTATTATTTCTTCTCTCAAAGTAATTTTCATGAGTTAGCAATGGAAAATTTTGATACGAAATAATACATTTTTCTTGTTGTTATGTGGACCCAATACCTACATATTGAGTTTTATGTATGGCAATTATTTCCTTTCCCAATAGGCTTTGTCACCAATCCTGAGGCAATTTTGTAGTTAATTAAGTCAATAAATTAGTAATTTGTATTTAATTATGAAATAACGGTACCATATGTGTTACCATATTGTAAGTATGTATAAGCATGGGTTTAAATTAGGCTTTTTTGTGAACTGTAATGTAAAGTGTATGACAGCCATGTATAGTTTTCCATAAAATGTATACTCTTCAATAATTATATATAATTAGTGAAGCTAAACACAATGTTAATGGCTACTGTCAACTGAATTTCATTATGAGTAGGCTACTCAATCTGAATCTTTAATGTAGTTGAGGAATGAAATGCATCATGAAGTCCAGATTTTTTGTAAATCTGCAAAATATACTAAATATTTTTTACTATGCCAATAAATACGTGTAACAATTTGTTAATCTACAACAGAGATAGCTTGCTAGCTAATTTCAAATAACTTATGGTCAGGCAGCAGCTATAAATAAATAAATAAATGCATAGTAGTAGTACCAAGAGTGAATACCCACGATTTAATGTGATAAAAGGAGGGAGCCAAAATTAAGGTTCAACATTTATAAGATGCCTGGAGACAGTGTTTGAAAGATTGGAGAAAAGATAGCTTGAGGAAGGTTGTTCCAAAGTTGACTGGTTGAGCACATGAAAGATTGAGAATACCAATTAACCTTTGCATTTGAGAGTTGGACAGAAAAGGAATGAGGATATGTTGAAAGTCTGGTAATGCATGCTCTCCTTAAAGGAGGAGGCATGTAGCAATAGTAAAGAGTGAATCAATACTGGTGGAGAGAAAGGGATTGAATGAAGACAGTCAGTAAGGGGTGGAGAATTGATGAAATGAAAAACCTTTGCTTACACCCAGTCAAGTAGAGCTATCCAACACATGAGAAGTGTACTCCATACAGGGGAAGACAAGTGGGGGTGAAGAAACTGTGGAGCCAGTACAGCATACCTAACCTCTTATAGAAGCTGTTTTATTTTAGAAAGAGTAAATGTGATTTCTCCAGGAAAGCTCATGAAAAAAGGGAAATACCTCAAATGTTAAGAGGAGAAGGAGGATCAAGTTTTGTATTGTTGAAGATAAGTAGATAGTTGTGTGGAAGATTATGAGTAGTAGACAGATGAAGGAACTGGGTTTTTGAGGCATTGAAAACCAAGAAGTTCTCTCTACCCCAATCAAATATACTCATAGTAGAAAGATCAGAGGTCAGGTGCATCATAGTAATCTCTTGCAAAGCACGGAGTGACTCTTGAGAGAGATGCTGTGTGAAGGGTGGAATCATTGATACAGTAGTGGGTAGGACAGGAAATGTTACTCAAACGATCATTGTAAATAAAAAGAATAGTGAGAAGACAGAACCCTGAGGAACACACTATTAATAGCTTTAGGAGAATATTATCCATCTACAACTGCAGCTATAGACTGGCTGGAAAGAAAATCAGAGATGAAGGCAGAGATAGATGGATAGAAACCAAAGGAGGGCAGTTTGGAAATTAAGGATTTGCATCAGATTCTATCAAAACTTTTTGATATGTCCAGTGCAATAGCAAAGGTTTCACCAAAATCCTAAAAGGAGGATATGCAAGAAGACTGCCAGTAGAGCATCCCATGTGGAACCCATATTGATGATCTGAAAGAAGACTGAGTAGAAAGGTGTTTAAGAATCTTCCTATTAAGAGTAGATTCAAAATTTTAGAAAGGCAAGGAGAGAAGTGAAATGGATGATAGCTGGAGGGATGAGAGCACTCACCCTTCTTTGGGACAGACTGATGAGAGCAAACTTGCAGCAGGAAGGAAAAATACCAAATAAAAGAGTTTGCCTCGGCAGGTATTAGCACAGAAACAGTTCTTGAGAATAACAAGAGGTAGGTATACCATCAGGACTATATGCCTTCCTAGAGTTAAGTCCAGATAGTTCAGAAAAAACATCTTTGGAAGAGATTCTAATTTAAGACATTATTAAAGTCAAAAGATGGGAAGAGATGGAGGAACAGCACCAGAATTGTCCAGGGTCGAGTTGGAGGTGAAAGTTTGAGTGAAAAGTTCAGCTTTATTAGAAGAGATGGCAACTGAGCTATGAGAATGGAAAAGAGAAGGGAAAGAAGAAATAAACTATTAGAGAGGTTTCCTGCTAGGTACCAGAAAAAATGAGAATTAGGTTTTCATATTTTTGTTTGATGAAGGAATTTTTGGTAAGTCAAGGAACTGATTTTGCATGATTCTGGGCAGAAATATAATCAGAGTGAGAGTCAGGGATTAGATGACAATGGTACCTTCTAAAAGCCTCCTCTCTGTTGTAGATAGTATTAGAACAAACAAAGTTAAACCAAGGTTTTTTTTTATTAATAGTAGGAAAAGAATATGGAATCTATGCCTCTATGCCCAACAGAATCACCTCTGTGATGCACTCAGCACACCCAGAGGGACCCAACCATGGAAGCAGTAATCATTTTATGTGAAATCAAAGTACTAGGTACCTAAGGGCATCCCAATCAGTGGCACCAAAGTGCCAAAGGCACTTGGAAGAATCCAAAGGATGAACTGGAGCAATAGGAATAGATATAAGATTGTAGTTGGAGCCCAACAAATAAAATTATTTATATATATATATATATATATATATATATATATATATATATATATATATATATATATATATAAGGGTACTTCAATAAGTATCCGCACTTTTTATTTTAGTGATAATATAGTACAGTGGAACCTCAATATACGAACGCATCTCTATTCAAACAAATCGGTATACGAACAACTTTTTCGAGAAAAAATTGTCCTTGTATACAAACCATTCCCTCATATCCGAACCGAAAGAAGCTGGTCAGTTTCTCTCCAGCCAGCGTTCGGTGCGCATCGCTTTTTTTTTTAGCTCCATGAAACGTTTGTGAATCTTGTGAATCCACCGTTATTCTTTGGTGTTATTTTTATATTATTATTAAATTTTCATTTATTTGTATAATATTGCATTATTTATTGTTGTTACAGGTTTCATGTATGATTTTATGCATGTAAGTCTTATTTTACAGGTTTAATTAACCAATATTTTGACTTAAAAATGTTTCATAAGGGGTAACTTTTGGAGGTCTGAACGGATTAATCCAATTTACATTATTTCTTATGGGAAAAATTGATTCAATATACGAACAATTCGATATCAGAACAACCCTCAGGAATGGATTAAGTTCGTATATTGAGGTTCCACTGTAATGTGTTGCCATAGCGAAGTGTGTACGAGTGGATTTAAATATTCAAGGAAGGTCAGACATGTGCGACAGACAGATGCTCAGCACTCAGGATGACCATCAACATCAATCAGTGGTGACAAGCAGGAAGAAGCCAGAGCCATGATTTTTTATGACAGAAGATTAACAACAAAAGAAATTGCATCTTCATTAGACATCAGTCAAAGGTCAGCCTATTCAATAGTTCATGATATTCTTGGCTTTCACAAGGTTTGTGTAAGATGGGTGCCCAAACAGTTGACAGAAGAGCACAAGCATAATCGTATGGATGTCTGCTCTCGTCTTTTGGCGCAGTATCATAATGAAGGTGAAAATTTTTTGAAGCGCATTATCACTGGAGACAAAGCCTGAATCCATCACTATGAACCAGAAAGCAAATGACAGAGCATGCAATGGAAGCACTCAACATCTCCCATTGAAAGGAAGTTCAAAGCGCAGCTGTCAGCAAGTAAAGTTATGCTAACACTGTTTTGGAATACATGAAGCCCTATCCTTGAACATTATCTCCAGCATGGAACTACAGTAACAAGTGCATCATATTCTGACATGCTTTGGAATGAGTTAAAGCAAGCAATTCACACAAAACAGAGGGAGATTGTCGGGAGGTGTTATTCTGTTACACGACAATGTGCACCCTCATACCACTGCACAGACTAGAAAATGCCTTCAAAAAATTAAATTTGAAGTTCTCAACCATCCAGCCTACAGTCCAGACCTGGCACCTTCAGATTTTGACTAGGGATGGAAAATAACCAAAGTGTAGAACTGGTTTTCACTGTTGCTATATTCTTGAAGCCAGTTTTTACCAGTTTTCACCGATGGGATTCTGTATGCTTTTTAGGGAGGTAAATGATCAAAATATTAAACAGAAATAAGGTTTTAATTGATTCAATCAAGTATGTGTAACATCTGAATTAAAAAGTTTATTATTGAACTTGATTTTTGAAATAACACTTGAGAAAACAGAGCATTAAGTGTCTGATCTGACATTCTTGATTGAATCTTTGTGACGAATAAACCAGCAGCTGAAAACACACTTGGACTCTACACTGGTGGCTTTTATTGTAAGCAACGCCTCGTACATTTAATCCAAATTTTTGCTTCTATTCAAAGTAGCTTCAAAATATTTGAATTCATTGTTTACATCAAAGGTCTCAGAAGAATCTTTCTTAGGTTTCATTTTCAGTTTGTTCATCTCACACATGTACTCATTCATAAGTTGATCATCATCATTTACTTCACAACCTGAGCTGCATTGTGAATCTTTGAGTTTCGAAGCAATTGATTAGACTTGGTCATCTGTTTCTGAAATCTGGCAAGCTTCTGGAAAAAGCCTCTTAAATGTATGATCCACATACTTCTTAAGTGCTTGTCTTGAAGGAAAGAGGAATGGTGCTGATGATTCATTTTTCAAGACCTCAGGATTGTGGAGAAAACGTGGCAAGGCGACAGCTTCTTTTTGTCTTCTCAATGAGTAGCGATCAATGAGACACTGACATAGCTCAAAAGCTAAAGGATTGTTTTTGCTTTCAAATTTATCCAAAATGAACTTCATGGAAGATTCAGCTTTGAGCAAATTTGCATCTTCGGAACAGAGTCCCTTCAAAACAATTTCCAGTGGATGAAGCGTGTCAAAGAGGCTCTTTAGAGCATTCCATTCTTCATCTGAAATTGTCTCTGTTGAGCATATCACTCTGAGGGCCTTTGGAATGCAATTTTTGAGTTTAAAAAAATCTTTCTATCATGGCCAAAAGACTGTTCCACCTCTTTCTACAGTCAAGGATAAGCTTCATTTCCTTTCCATTAAATTCATCTTTGACAAAATCCTGCACACACTCATTTTTTCAAAGGAGACTTTTGAAATATGCGGCAAATTTTTCTCACCTTATTTATTACTTTTAAGTAATCTTCTCGAAGTTTTGGAAGAACAATTACATCATCTATGTCAGACTCAAAAATTGTATCAGTGCATAAAATTTCACACTCATCTTCGCTTAACTCATGTGCAGAGTGGTTGTTGTTCTTCGATGGCTTCATCTTCAAGGGTAGGGTCACTTTCCTCTTCAACTGAATTTTCAGCAGTTTTTGAATAAAAGATATCCGAAACCGCGAGATGTATAGCATGTGCAATGCATTGCTGGTGATCAGGTACTATTTCTCTTCCAAATTTGACCATTACTGAGGCACCATCAGTGGTGCAATTCATGATATGCTTATCTAGGTCCAAGCCAAAGTCTTCCAATCTTTTCCTAATGATTGCAATAGTTTTGATGCTATCGAGAGAACCATTTATTTTCATGAGACTAAGAGACCAATGTTGATTTTCATCATGAACATTAATATATCTTTGGTTTTGCAAAGATGTATACTCATCCATAGTTAATGAATAGCAGATTCATTGTCTCACCTGATTCTTGAAGTAGTTGACCAATTCATGTTTCTTTTTCTCATAAAAACTAAGCACCATTTTTCTGACACCATTATGGGAAGTTGGATGAGGCTTGTCGTATTTTATCTTTCTTAGGCTTTCTTGAATGAATTCACTTTTAGCAATTGATTGGAAACTCAGTCCATCTACACACACACGTTTCAAAAATTCCTCTTCTATGGACTTTTTTTGCACAAACTCTTCCACTGTTCTTTGCTTCTTCAATGGCTGATTAATCTGGTCGATGTTTATGCCATGAATATTTTTCATGTGGGATGATAAACTTGAAGTAGAACCTCCACAACACTAAAACTTTGTGACATGTCATACACTCTGCTTCGTCTTTATTCTTACGAGTGAAATGATACCAAGCATTTGATTTCTTTGACATGATGGAGTATTAAATCTTAGAATCTTAACTGATCAATGTGCAATCATCCACATAACATTCAAGACTGAAGCATCAATTATTTATACTTATAAACAAACAAAAAACAATACGAAATGATGCAAAATGTAATTACTATACCGGGTGTTTCAAAAGTCCCTCACTAATTTGATTTTCAATTTTCTTTGCAGCTAATCGACCAACGACATTCATCTTGTGGTAAACTCTTACTCAGTAGTTGAGAATTTTTTTGAGTCTACATTTGAAGTTTTGCTCTGTTTTCTTCTGCTACCATGCTGACTCTAGAGCAGAGGTGTAAAATCGCTGCATGGCAGGAGGTTTTTCAATCTGTGGTCGAAGTGCAGCGACAATTCCGGGCAGTCTACGGACAGCATTATGCACCAGATAGGAACACCATCGTCGCCACCCACCGGAAGTTTATGGAGACTGGATCCATAAAGGACAAACCACGATCAGGAAGACCTCGAAGTGGGCGGAGTGAGGAGAATGTCGAAACTGTCCATGAGGCGTTTACTCAGAGTCAAGGAAAGTCCATTCGGCGAGCTGCTGCGGAACTGAACATCAGCGCGACATCTATCCAACGGATTTTGCGGCATGGTCGCAAGCTGTATCCGTACAAGATCCAGGTGGTTCAGAAGCTGGAACCTCAAGACTACGATTGCCGGGTGGAGATGTGTGAGACACTGCTGCATCACTACGAAAGAGACCCATCGATCCTGGAGCACAGGTGGTTCAGCGACGAAGCTCTCTTCCACCTTTCTGGTCGCGTCAATCGGCACAACACCCGCATCTGGGGAACTCACAATCCTGCGGAGATCCGTGAACATGAAAGGGACACGCCAAAATTGGTCGTCTGGTGTGCCATCTCCTCAGCTGGGCTGATTGGTCCGTTCTTCTTCTGGGATCAAGATGGAAATTCCGTGAATGTCAACGGAGACAATTACCTTCGTATGCTTCAGGAGTTCTGCATCCCCCAACTGTCAGCTGTAGCTGACATGCAAGAAGTCATTTTCCAGCAAGACGGTGCCCCTGCTCATTACTCGCGTGAGGTTCGCTCATTTCTGAATAAGCAGTTCCCGGATCGGTGGATTGGTCGCCGTGGTCCCATCGAATGGGCTGCTCGCTCGCCTGATCTTACCCCATGCGACTTCTTTTTGTGGGGCTACATTAAGAGCAAAGTGTACGCCACCAAGCCGCGAGTCCTCCCCACACTAGAAGAATGGATCAGGAATGCGTGTGCTTCTGTTACTCCCAAAATGTTGTCCAATGTCGGCCAAGAATGCGTAAAACAGTGGCTCGCTTGTTTCGAAAAAGACGGTGCCCACGTTGAGGTGTACCAGTGACTTTCCAGTAGACTTATGAAGCCAAGTTTGATGCCACCAAAATTCTCATGAATCGTAGACTCAGCAACCAAATTGTCATTTGGTTCCTCTTGTAATTGCTATTTTAATAAAATTTTAAAAATAATGAGGGGCTTTTGAAACACCCTGTATTTTTAAACATTTGGAAAAGTTTGTTTCATAGAAAATGGACCAAAGTGATCAGAGACTTGCGAAAAAATGTGAAAACCAGTTCTTATCATCAGTTTCAGTGATGATTAAAAATTTTCATCACTGGTTAAAAACCAGTTTTTTAAAACCACGTTCCATCTCTAATTTTTACCTGTTTGGACCACTAAAAGATGCTTTGAGAGGTCAGTGATTCCAAGGCAATGATGACCTGAAGGAGGCGGTGCGTGACTGGCTACACACACAGCCAAAAACACTCTTTTGTGATGGCATTAGGAAGCTTGTAGATTGCTGGACTAAGTGTATTGAGAAACAGGGAGACTATGTTGAGAAGTGATGTGTTTATAATCTATCAGATATGAAAATAAAAAGTGCAGATACTTATTGAATTACCCTCATACAGTGGTCCCTCACATTGCATTATTAATTTGTTCCAGAAACACTAACATTATGTGAAAATAACGCAATGCAAACCCTAAAATACATGTATTTAGCCTAATTCATTCGACAGCCTTGGAACTACGACTTTTCAGGTAAAAATCAAAGAGTTTTCTATGGTTAAAACTAATGTAAAATTCTCAGGAATAATCTTTAGGGGAATATTCTCAAGAATTTTCTTGAGAATATTCTCCAAACCAAGAATTTTTGAGAATTTTCTTTTTTAGAACATCTGAGGGTTTTTTCAACTATTCCAATACAACTTAACTTCAGTTCCTGTCAAAATGGAGAAATTCTAAGTAAGAAGTGAATGATAGGATGAGTGAAGAAATAAATAAATTAACTAATGCAAAAAATTTATTGAATCATTGTATAAAGACTGTATTTCAATTCAAAGTACAGTATTTACAGCAGGGGTGCTCACACCCATGCCCGCTGGTTTATTTTGGAATAGCCGGCCTAAATGAAATCTTAACTGGCAATATAAAAATTACTAGAAATGAATTTTTACATGCGAGCAGAGCGCTCACATACATGTTTAAAACATGTCTGAAACCATTGCTTTGCTCCGCCAATTTCTGTGTCGCTTAAAGCGACGATTCTATTTCAACGGATATAATGAATCGAGTTGGCTGATTGGGTGTTTCGTGAAAATACAACCAATCAGAAGGCATTTTAGAAACGACTCGCTAGGCTTTCTGTGTCTTTTCGAATTTTTATTGATTTTATAAAGATGAGTGGGCGGATCGATATTTAGTTCCGCGTTTGACCTGTCCGCGTGACCTTGTGTGTGGATGCGAACATGAAATGTGTCTATTTTTTAGTCGTTTATTACGTAATTTGACGTTTTCACATTTAGTATTAAAAGTTTAGCATTATTTCGACCGGCAGCGTGTCCGATTTTGAAGTTTCAAGTGGTAAAAGTTCAGCCTCTGATATTAGTGGCTAGATCGCAAAATATTTTTTTTAAAAATTACATTATTTAATTTTATTTTTATTGACAGGGCTTCATAATGGCGACACGAACCAGTGATAAGACTATAAGGACGTATAATTTTCAAAGTGAATGGGAAGATATTTACTTTTTCTCAAACATAAATTCTAAATGTATATGCTTAATATGCCAATCTACTCTAGCTGTTGCCAAAAAATATAATGTTGAAAGGCATTTTAAAGCTAATCATAATCATTATTTTTAGTTCATAAATTAGGGGAAAATTTTGGTGTTTGTGCCCGCCAAAGATAATAGTTAGCAAATTTTGCCCTAAGGTCTCCGAAGTCTGAGCACCCCTGATTTACAGGGATGGCAGTGATTAAATCAATTTATTTTTTTATGAAAAAAATCATTTTTTTTTTTTTTTTTTTTCCAAAAATTATATAGAAATTAATAAAATATATCAGACAAAACACTTTAGAAACAAATAAAAATATCCCTTATAATAATTAAGTGTTCAATTTCAGTTTTTCAGTATAATAGCTTTTTTATGAAAAAATATTTTTATTTAATTTTTTTCAAAATTATATAGAAATTAATAAAATATATCTCACAAGACACTTTGGAAATAAAAAAATATCCCTTATAATTGTGTTCAATTTCAGTTTTTCAGTATCATAGCTTTTTTATGAAAAAATCATTTTTTTATTTATTTTATTTTTTCAAAACTACATAGAAATTAATTATTGGTTACCCTGGTATTTACTCTGATTACTCTAAAAAGCTGCAAAACAACCAATCTAAAAATATTTTAAAACTAAGAAAAAAGAAAATTCTCAAATATTCTCAGCAAATAATATTTTGGAGAATATTCTCAGAATATTCTCACCTCACATCACTAGTTAAAACACAAAAATGATAAATAATGCACAAAATAGTAAATTAAAAGCATATTAATATCACATAATTATAATAGCTAAATAAAATTAAAATAAAAACAAAATTAGCATTTACTTTAAGCTGGAGGCTTAAGGTAAATGCTAATTTTATGTTTTTTTAATTTTATTTAGCTATACAGTCGACCCTCGACTTACATCATCACCATCTTACGTAATTTCGTTACGAGAAGCCCCCCATTGACTGTAATTGATTCATCTTACGTAATTATTTTGTGTTACGTAATAGCTGTGTAATTGCAAATGCAGTGCGTGACCACTCACTGGCAGGACGCCGGGTATTTCACGTTATTTCATTGTTATTTTTACTGTGCATTATATAACTCTCTTTCCAATGTAAGTAAATTAATTTTTTATTATTAATTTTTAATATGTATTTTCTTTTACAGATGGTGTTTCTTAATAATAATTATTAATTACCATTATAATTCTGTTTATATACACTTTTTATCAAAAAATTTAATTATTTTATTATTTTCAATACTTTTTTGGGGTCCTGGAATGGATTACCTGATTTACATTATTTTGGGGTTTGACTTACGTCATTTTCGAGTTAAGTAACTCATCTCGGAACAGATTAATTACGTAAGTCGAGGGTCGACTGTATAGTTATATTTATTAAAATATAAACTATATTACATAGATAATTTCTAAACAAAATCACAGAGCATCCACCCACTACAGCGTACAATAATAAACTGACCATGCATGATTGCCTCATGGTCACCGCATCACGTGGGTTCAAAACGTGTACAGTGCATAACACTGCGAATTTTTGAGGCAATGTGAATACATTAGGCTCTATGGAAGCTGCAATGCAATACGAAATAACACAGTGTGAATACAACATGCTGCGGGGGTCCACTGTACTTTATGCGAGTTTGAACAATGGTTCAGGATCAACCTGCAATATATGTATATATTGACCTACAATAAATAAATAAATAAATATACAGTACCTTTTAGCACTGAAATCCATCAAATATCTGGAGTCTATCTTTTTGGAGGAACTTAAACTATCTGAAATTTCACTGATGTCAGACGCCCATGTGTAAAGTGCTCCAGTTCCTACTAGAGCTAAGCCGCCTCCTCCTAGAGAAACATGACCTTTAGTCATAGCTAAGATTTCCTTCTCATTTTCAATTTTCATCCTTTGTGGGTTATGAAACCTTGTTCCACAAAAAAATGCCAAGTATTTACATGATCTGCTTGCTAAAGGAGAGGAAAGAATCTGAATGGCAATATTTTCCCACAGTTTCTCTTCAGGAAACTTGTGTGCTTCTTGGATTGTTAGTGGAAGTTGAATTACAAACACTTTTGGCCTTCCCTGCTTTGTCATTTCCAACTGAAAAGTTTTTCTTCCTAAACCTTCAGCATAGAGTGTTTCTCCAAGGAATGTTTGCATGAGTAGAGCTCCAATCTGAATCCTTTTCACAGCTTCATTAGCATCTCTCTTCATTTCCTCTGAACCTTGAAATTTCTCTTCATTGAGGCAAGTGACATATAAAAGGCGAACAGATCTGCTATGTTCTGGGGGTTTATAATACACAATTTTTCTAGCATTCATGCAGCCACATTTAACTTCAATTTCATTTTTCCCTGCTTTAAGAAATACAAATGCATTGAATGACTGATTTAGTATAGCATAAGATTTACGATTTCCATTATCATTTAGATTTCTAACTGATCCCTCCACTTCATCTGAAGGTGTGCCTGAAATCCGTAACAGGCATAAAGGATAAGAGAATTCCTCTCCATCTTGTATATTTATTATCTGAAGCATTATAGTATCTTTAAATAGTGTAGGCTAGCTATTTTTCTTTGGTATATGGAATATGTTAGCTGAAATAAAAAAAAAAAATTATATCTCTCAGTCTTCATTTAAACTTCAAGGCTTAACTCCAACTGAAACTACTCAGGAACACACAGTATTAGCTAAGCCTATCTAAGCCCAACTCCTAAATCAGATAATATATTCATGCTGTTTTATGCAAGACCCAGCCCGTCCTAGCATAATCTTTACAGTATATAATAAGTAATACAGCTTGCCTCCCAGGTGTACTGGTCAATCTTTAAATCATAATAATCAAATTAATTTAGTAGTTGCCAACCTCCAAACTAGGTTAACCAGCTGTTCTTAAGCATTTAAGTCTGAATTAATGATTACATTACATTTTATTTGGAAAACATTAAGTCACTTGGGCCTATCAAGGTTATCCAAGTCATAAGCTACACAGTACTTTGTAATCAAATTTTCAAAATGTCAATTTCAAGTCAGCTAATTAACATAAAACTATTTACAGAGCTACCAAAGTAACCTACATAACTTTAGTTAAAATATATACCATTTATACAAGTTATAAACTCACTCTCATTCATGGTCCCCTCTCCCAATGATCCAGAAGGTATGCACTAAAAAATCTGGAGACAACTGATGAAAAGTTTTTTAATGCTAACCCAATGAATTACCAGCCATGCTGTAGTTATAAGTATTAGTTTCAATATGGTACGTAATTGTCCACATGGTCATCCATCCACTAAAAGGAAGGCCTTTTAGAAGAAAGGAGGGGAAAAAAAAAAAATCAAGGGTCCAATTTCACACATCTGTCAATTTGCATACCTCAGGTGATATAGTTCTTTATTAAAAACAAACACAGTGTCACCCACTGCCAAGTCTATTCATTTACAAAAAGTGTGTGTCCATGCCCATCACATTCTCAGCAGAATTAAATTTATGACAAATAATTTTGGTACTTTTCTGAACTAGAATATTGATGAAAAATGACTTAAAATCAAAATTAGTCATAGGTACCATACTTGTAAGTACAGTGGGCCCTCATTGTTCATGATTAAAATGGGACTGAGAAAAATGTCACAAATTACAAAATCACAAACAGGATCCATTTTCAATGTAAAATGGCAAATTTGTTCCAAAAGCTCAAGGATGGCAGTGTAAAATATCCTCAAAACGCCAAAAAAGTTTTATTTTAATAAAATAAACAAAAATAGTATCAAACACTAATAAAAATGAATAACATTACTGTAATATTACATAAACAATATTTTACGTAAATAAAACTTTTTACTGTATGTAATATAAAGAAATATTTTTACATAAACAATTATGTAAAGCAATAATATTTTATAAACAACTAAATATAGTACACTGGTGTTGAAGAGCACAAAATGACAACCTCACTCAGTGAAAGACAGCATGACTGAGCCTGTGTCAACCTGCATGGGGAGGGCTGCAGACGCCACATGAAAAAATCACGAAGTTGCGGAGTCAGTCACGAATTTACCAAAACATGGTAGTAAAATGGGTCATCACAAATTTGCAAAATCACAAACAGAGAGCCTCATGAACAATGATGGCCCACTGTATTAGACAGGTTTAATTACATCAACAAAGGCAAAGGAGTCTTCTAGTATATACCTATTTATCTCTAGTAAGGGGATCCAGAATAAGAACCAAAAATTTTGCAAGACAATAATTAGAGGTACAGTATCTATTGCCAATAGAAATGGATGAATTAACAAATTATTCTGATGGGTTTTAGGCAAACTACAAGATATCTGGATAAGAGCTTGAGACAAAAAATTGCTGTAGTAATCAGTTAATTATAACCTTTCTAAACTTTGAATGATCTACAAAAAAAATGTAGTGATTTTAGATATATACTCAACCTTATTCATTAGTACTACCTACTCCTTTTCCCTTGTCTGGTTTATAAACTAGCTATGACTGAATTGTTTTTCTTCAAATTTAAAAGGATATTTAGGTCAGAATGGGAAAAACTAGGAAAAATACCATGTAAGCTTTAAAATTATAATAAAACATATTAGCTCTTGACATAATTGACTGATGGATTGAAGTTAAAGGTTGAGGGTCACAAATTTATAGGCTCAACATAGTTCTAATTAGGTTCTCAAAATAAAGAAAATAATTATAAAAATTCAATTCAAAAATGAAGTTTAAAATGAAGGCCAACTATTTTCATTATATTTTCTACAAAATTAACCCTTTCACTATGGCATACATAAGCAACAGCAGCACCCTCCTCTGCAAGGCAATTTTAGAAAACCTAAAATAAATTTTTTCCAAAGTTCAATGGTGGCAATCAATGAAGTATTTATTCATTGACAAAAATATATAATTTTTAACATACTAAAACAGTACTTGCAGCACTGGGGGAGCAGCAGAAAACTGTTGTACCCTCTTCTTTGACATTTTGACAAATACTGACCTAGAATTAGTATAATAATTATGGCAATCATGCAGTTTAGTCAGATTCAGTCAAAATAAAATTTTCCAATAATAAAATGTGTATATTTTATTCAATTTACAGGACACAAGCAGGGTTGTGGAGTCTGTGAAAAAAGTTTCTGACTCCAGAAATTTTACAACTCCAACTCCAACTGTAGTATATACTAATCGTATGGCATATATACTTATACAGTATAAGAATGGTGTAGGTAAATGAATAGTCTCCGTGAATTTTGAGTTTTAATTTTTAAATCTTGATTTTAATTATTCTTTCCTCATACAATAATAAAAACTGAAAAGTTATTTAATAGTTATAAAATAATAAAAATATAAGACATGAAATGCGATAAAAACTAAAATAATGAATTCATTTTTAAATCTAAATTTTAATTATTCTTTCCTCGTACAATAATAAAAACTAAAAAGTTATTTAATAGTTATAAAATAATAAAATTATAAAAATATAAGACATGAAAGTTGAAACTATTTCAAAATGGTTCAGCATCTAAAAAAGCAACTGCAATAAATGGAACAATACATGAATACTTTATAACCACACAGTTACGATCAAAATTGTTCACACCCCTCTCAATTGTAATGAATTGGTAGGAAATATATATTCCATCACTTTCTTAGATAGCATAAACACAAAAGAAGACATTTAATAGTTTATTAAGACAAATAACAGTTTGATTTTATTTGAACTAAAGCCCATATACCAATTTTCTTAATTTCCCATAAATCAAAATTATTCATACCCCTGTAAGAAATCGCTCATTTTTGCCAGCTATTGAGTCAATATGACCATCACCGCATCCAAGGTCAACAGGTATCTGGCTAGTTTATCCGAGACCATATGATCTCCATACATGCATTCAGTACTCATCATTCGTACAAACACGTCGCTGAAGATGGCAAAGAGAACAGAGTTGCCCAAGAGGATTAGAGAAGACATTATTCGCTTACATAAGCAAGGAAATGGATACAAGAAAATAGCAAACAAGTTGAATATTTCGAAAAACACCATTGCAAGCATCGTATGGAAGTATAAAGCTACAGGTACAGTGGAATCGCTACCTGGACGAGGGAGAAAGAGGCTGTTCTCCCCAGCTGCTATACGCTTCATGAGGAGAAAGGTGGAGAAAAACCCTCGCCTGACCACCAAAGAGCTACAGCATGACCTTTCAGCTGCCGGTAAGGTGGTTTCGCTCGCTACGATACGGCGTATGCTACACCGTGAAGGGCTCTACGCAAGAACTCCGAGACGCACTCCACTGCTGACCACTAAGCACAAGCAGAATCGTTTACAGTACACCACGGGCCATCTAGACAAGCCAGTGAACTACTGGGAGAAGGTTCTCTGGACAGACGAAACGAAATTGGAGCTTTTCGGGGCAATGGACCAGCGCTACGTTTGGAGACGGAAGAACGAAGCGTATAAGGAAAAGAACACTCTGCCCACTGTGAAGCACGGCGGTGGATCCATCATGTTCTAGGGGTGTTTTGCTTCATCGGGAACTGGAAAACTTCACCGCATAGATGGAACGATGGATTCGCTCCAGTACCAGCAAATACTGGCAAAAAACGTTGGGCCTTCAGTGAAGAAATTGAAGCTCGGACGCAATTGGACACTCCAGCAGGATAATGATCCAAAACACACGTCAAAATCCACAAAGGAGTGGCTGAGGATGAAGGCATGGAACGTGTTGGAATGGCCATCGCAGTCACCTGACCTAAATCCCATAGAAAATCTATGGTGGGATTTGAAAAAGGCCGTTTCCCCACGCAAGCCCAAGAACCTAACCGAATTAGAAACCTATGCCCACGAGGAATGGGAAAAAATCCCAAAAGAATGCTGCCAAAAGCTTATAAATGGCTATAAATCACGGCTGCAGCACGTTATTACGGCCAAGGGGTGTTGTACCAAGTATTAACCATGTCTGTTTAAAAGGGTGTGAACAATTTTGATTTATAAGAAATTAATAAAATTGGTATATGGGCTTTAGTTCAAATAAAACCAAACTGTTATTTGTCTTAATAAACTATTAAATGTCTTCTTTTGTGTTTATGTTATCTAAGAAAGTGATAGAATATATATTTCTTACCAATTCATTAAAATTGAGAGGGTTGTGAACAATTTTGATCGTAACTGTATATATACTGTACTCTTATACCTAAACTGAATTTGTTCTCAGAAACAGGATTGCTTCAGTTAGGTCCTCCTTCATTGCTGCTCTCAAGTCAGATCTGACGATTCGGAGGGCAGAAAACAAATGCTCCACACTGACTTGAGTCAGTGGCAACGTTGTGACAGTCAGAGTGGCATCTTGAACAATCTCAGGGTATCAGGGTATTGCATCTTTCACTTTCAACTTTGCAGTACGGTCAATTTTTTCTACCTCTCCCAGTGCATGAGAAAAATCCAATTTGAATTTAGCTAGTGCAGTCAGGCTCCTTTCTCCGCTTTTTTCCAAATCTAATCGATGATGCTTTGACTGCTCTTGGTCATCTAGATGTTTTTTTAAATCGAATTCTTCATCTTCAGAATTTGAATTGGATGAGGACGATGATGGAAGGCTGCCATGTTGCAGCCCAGCTACAGCTTCATCTTCCACTCATAGACCTTTCATACGAATGGCTACTTCACATAAAGCAGCTTTAGCTCTAATTTGCTATTCTTCTATCAATGTGACTTGGTACATGCCATCAACGTAGATAGCAGCCAATAGGATGTCATCGTCCAGCAGACGACTTTCTCTGCGCAGCATTGAGTTCATAATGCCATCAGCTATCATGCCACCAATTTGAGAGGCAGAAAATGAGGGTCTTCCACTCCTTATAAAACAAACCAGGAGTTAAGTCAGCTGCTTGCAAGTTTTTGTAATGGTATATGGATAGCAAAGCAAGCTTTCAAGTTCCTTCACCTGCTCCCATTGAACTTCAGTCATTGTGACATCCGGGTTTGCCATGTCACTAAGGAAAGGTTTTGGTTCAAGAACACACTGAATCATCAAGTATGTACTCCCCCACTGAGTTGCTTGATCCAAAATCACCCCTTTTCCAGCACATTGCTTCAGTATAGCATCTAGTTTTGGTGTTCTACCAGCCACCACGACGTTTTGCAACTTGCCAATAAGGCTGGCCACTAGGGCATATCATACTTTTCTGAGTCTGAATTTCACTCTGGCTAATATGTATGTTTATGTAAAATTTAATTCTAAGAGGAATTTCTTTTTTTGCAACTTTTTCCCAAAATTGTGTTATGTTCAAAATTGCAGTTTTCTGTTCTATGTTGAAATACCGAATATTCAATTGAACACAACCTCATATTTTTAACCCTTTATCATAATTTGTTGCCATTTAGACACATTAACTTTGCTTAACTCTTACACAGGTTTAATACATATATACATAAGAAAAAACTCTACTCCATTTGAATCTTTGTAACCATTTGGACGCAGAAGGCAAAGTTCAACATTCTCTCAATAGATGGCTCTGAGCAAGGAGGAAGTAATGGCCTCATCAGTTGAAGCTCTCACGCAGAGGTCAGAGGAGGAGAAGATCTCTGGGATATTCTTTGATGGCAAGCAGAATAGGAACACAAAGGTGTTGAAATATGACGAAGTGACAGGGAGATTTCATCCTGGCAAAGTGATCGAGGAGCATTACACTATCACGTGGGAGCCTCAAGGAAAGTACCTCTTCCATTTCACTCCCAAGGAACCTGAGGAAGGAGAAAAGCCTGCTTATAAGATCACTCAGGGCCTGCATGAGTGGCTTCTGGATCACGGAGCTGATGAGAGCCTTGTAATGATTGGAGGAGAGACTACCAACACCAACACAGGGTGGTCTGGAGGCGCCATAGCCCTATTGGAGAAGATGCTGGGTCACAAGTGCCACTGGATGATCTGTCAGCTCCATGTGAATGAGCTCCCCCTGAGGCACTTAATCATCAAGCTGGATGGCCCTGTAACTCCCCAGTCAGGCTTCAGTGGGCCTATTGGAAAACTTCTTGAGAAAGTGAATGAACTTGAGGTCAACTTCAACTTCAAACCAGTGGAAGGAACTGAAGATATCATAGAGCTGCCAGTACAGATAGTCAAATCTCTCTCCACAGACCAGCACAACTGCTATCTTCTGATCAAAGCCATCAAGTCTGGAAGTGTCAGTCCACAGTTGGCTGGTCTCAAGTGCGGACCTCTGAACCAATCCAGGTGGCTCACTACTGCACAGGCCATCTTGCTGTTGTGGATGAAGGAGCACAAACTGAAGGGGGAGGTGTTGAGGAGACTTGAGGTCCTCGTGAAGTTCTGCCTTAACTTCTTCTTCAAAATGTACATCATCATCAAAGTGAAGCACCACCTCAAATTTGGTCCTGCACACGTTTTTTCAAGCCTGAGGCTGCTGAGGAACCAGACTACCAAGGTCAGGAACATCATCTCTGCTGCAGTGATAAGAGGAACTTACCACACACATCCTGAGAACATCCTGGTTTCATTCCTGTGCAGTGAGGATGAGCATCAGAGAGCTTTTGCTATGAGCCAGATAGAGAAGGAAGAGACTTTGGTGATACGACAGTGAGGCCCCATAAAAATCCCAAAGTCAATCTGCAAGCCACTTCACCTGAGGATCTCATCAACTGGGAATCAGAGAATATTTATGGGCCTATTTTCACCTGCAAGATGACCTTGACTAGTGATGTGAGTCATTTTTTATTGTGTCGTTTTTTTTTGTCATTTTTTGTCATTTTTTTTTGTTTAAAACGAAGGTAGTCTGTTTTTTTTGTTTTTTATTGTTTTAAACTTATTCCATATTTTTCTTCCTTTAATCTAATAAGTATATTAGTATTACCTATAATTTACTATACTATACGGTTATACCTAGTATATATAGTCATCTTTTAGAAAAATTGAATCACGCAAAAAGTATATAATAGAAAGGAAAAACAAACCCTCATTTTTATATGTATATATATTTTTTAACTAGAACATAAAACATTCTTCCTCATTTCAAACAATATACATAATTGTGATTGGCAAGAGTACCAGTATATATATTCCAGATAGAAAAGGAAAATATTCACCTTTTTTTGAACCTTTTTGTTAACCTAATGTTGTTTAACCTTCATTTCCATGGAAGAATCATCACTAGATTGGGTAGAGCATATATGCTAGTTTCAATATCACAGGTACTGGTATAATATACATAATAAAAAATACATAATACTGGTATAAAACAATATATATAATTGTGATTGGCAAGAATACCAGTGTGTGTATATATATATATTCCAAATAGAAAAATAAAAAAATAAAAATATTCATCTCTTTCTTTAACCTTTGTGTTAACCTAATGCTATTTAACTTTCATTATCTGATTCTATTTCCATTGAAGAATCATTATCACTAGATTGATTAAAGCATATAGTTTCAATATCACAGGTACTGGTACTTATTGCAGATTTGGATGTTGACGAAGCCAATGTAGCACCATGTTTTACTTCACTTTCTTGGAATTTTGCATTTTGGGATATAAATACTAGCTTTGCTGCTCTGTCTGTGCTTAATCAGTTTCTTTTGGCTGTATGGATATTACTGTATGTGCTAAATGATCTCGGAGGTAATGAAAGGGCGAAATAGAGGTGTATGAGTTTGTGTAGGTATATATGTGAGTATGCGTGCGTATGTATCTGGAATTCTGGATGTATGCGTATGTATGGGGTATATAATAGATATAAATATGTGTATATAAGTATTTATGTATATATTGGTATATATGTATATGGGTGTATGTGTATGTATATATATGGATGGTCTCGGGGGGGGGGGAAATATGTCATCGCGGGTCTAAAGGATAGTTAAGTGGGAGATTCAAAACCAAGGCATGGATGGGAGAGTCCTGGAAAGGTTGGACAATGGGCAGTCAGCTCCCAGTCAGTGTTCTCGCAAGTTTAATGGATCTCAAGATACAAGACTTTCAGTGCAAGAAAGAGGCCAGTTTTTTCTGTAAATAGGCTGAAAAGGACATTCTATACTGGTACCATATGGACTATTTTATTATTTATTTATTTATTTTTATAATATATATCACTGCAAAAGTATACCTTATAATTAAATTGGCAATATCTATATTAATTATTAAAAAAAACAAAAAAACAATAACAAACAAAAAAAACGACAAAAAAAATGACAAAAAAAAAAAAAAAAAAACGACATAAAAAAAACGTTTTTTTAACATCACTAACCTTGACTGAGCTCGAGGATCTCAGGGAAAACTCCACTCAAAGTGGACGCTTTCTCTGTTCATACTCAGTCCTGAAAGAGAGCTGTACAGGAAGTCTCAACTGCTTCCCAAGCTGTGTATGGTTACGAGAGGAGAGATGGGTGGGTGAGAGCCAGGATAGACCATCGAGAAATGCTCCCAGTGTTCAGATCAAAGCAGGACATACTTAAGAGCTTTTCAGGTTTGAGTGGCTGAAGAGGAGGCTGAAGCCATCGTTAATGCTCATAAGAGCTGAAAGTCCTCATAAGATCATAATATAAGATCTTATGAGGCCATGCTTTTTAGGGATCCAGGAAGAACAGGCATGTAAACCTACACATGGAGGTGGCAAGTCTCCTGCTACTTGATCAGAGTAGAGCTGGTGAGCCGCGTCTATTCTTTGAAGAAAAACTTAAAATTATTAAGTTTTACGTGAAATCTAAACATTTTTTCAGCACCCAGAGGTGTTGAAACATGCAAGAAAGCAAGGATGAGGTCAGCAAAGCAGCTTTTAGACTAAATCATATGCAGAACAGCTGCGCACTTTGGTTTGGGTGCCCTGGGGCTGCGTTAGGCAGCCTTCAAATCAGAAAATCGCAATTTTGACCATGAAAATTAGATTTTTTGGAAAAGTTGCAAATAATAAACCCATCTTAGAATTAATTTTTACACAGGAATACATATTAGCCACTTTGTTTTTCCAAAATTTCAACCCTGAACCCAGAGTATGATATGCCCTACTGGCCACATGTTTTTCTCTCGAGCCATCACGAATTGCCAGTTGTAGTATATGGACACCACAGCGCATGTGATGGATCTCGGAGAGCCTTGCAGCAGCATCCACAAATTTGTCTAAAGTATCACCGCCACTGTCTGAAACTACTTCATCATCAAAATCATCTACCACTCCATCTTTGTTCAGCATCTCGATGATGCTCATCATGTTGGTGGCATTGTCAGTCACGATCGATAAGACTTGCTCTTTTCCAATGTTGAACTCTTCAAGAAAGTCCATCACTAGTTGTTGGAGATAGTCACTTGTGTGCTGGGCTTCAGTGTCCCTTACTGCCAATGTGCGTGTGACCATGACTCCAGATTTGAAAAAATTTACTGGAGCACAGCTCTGAATTTACTTTTTTTCCCTTACACCACTAGATAGGTTAATGATAGTAAACTCTTGAATTGATGACATACCAATTACAAATTGTTTTAGCTAAATAATGTACAGTTTATAACTCAACTTAAGTTTATTTATTCATTGCAGTAGCAACAGTGGACGATGTTAGACCTTGCATGTAGGCATTTGTTGTGAATTTACCACCATGTATGCTTGGCCACTGATCAATGGCTTTCTGTGTGATCATTACAGCAGATCTAGTGCCTGGAGCTGGACCCTCCTTCACAATTCTGCACAGCTTAGTCAAATGAGATGGCTTAATGGATCCTTTGTGTTCAACAATGTAACCAAGAATGGAGAATGTCCCTTCAGCTGGTGCTTCACTCCAGGCAGTTGATCCATCTTTATCAAAATGCTTTAATCTCTCTGTGATTCCTTTCCACAGCTGTTCTATATATTCTGTCAGCCAATTTATCACCGAGTCTTTTGTAAAACTACTTTCAGATCTGGTTCTGGATGGTCTAGCAACTTCAGCAACCTGGTAGTAATCAGAACGTTTCTTGATGTATTTGTAAACTTCATTTAGGATATAATCCTCAGCTGTTAGTTCCTTTTGCTGCCCTGTGGTATCGTGCTTAAATTCAGAAACTACATCATTTGCATTTCCTCCATTAGCTAATTTGGAAATTGTTTCCATCACTCTTAGCATAACAGTTTTCCCTCCTTCTTTATAAAATATATTTTCTACAAATTCTGCACTAACTGTGGTTTTTTGAGCTACTTGCAACATAATCTTTGTTACATAGGAAATCAATACATAGAACTTGGCACTAATTTCCTCTTGTGGATGATAAAAAAAAAACAATTTTCCACAAATCTGTCAAATTGATTAAATTCGTAATTAACCATGCGAGTATCAGATTTGAGTTTTGGTCTCTTAAAACCAATGATATTGTCAAGAACCATATTGGTATAGTCAAGGCCTGATCTCAGATTTGAAGTGATTCTGAATAAAGTCTAAAAGCTCACTTAGTTTACAAATTTTCTTCAATGCATCAACGTGGGCTCTGTTCACAAGATGCATTAAGTCCCATCGAAATTTGAAATTTTCTCCAAACAACTTTTTCATTTCATTTTTAAATGGCTCGTTGTCCTTACAAAAAGCCCCATCTCCAACCATTCCAGATACCTTGGATTTAATTGCTTCTTCAGATAGTTTCAAGTGATTAGGAGACTTCAACACATCAAAAATTTCATTGGCCAAATAAACTCCTGATTTGCTGCGTACTAAATTTATCCCAGCAAGTTTTACAGTCTTATCTTCTTCACTCATAACTAATACAACTAGCATGCTTAATCCCAAAATTGTTCCAATGTCAGCTGTTATTGTTACTGAAGTTTGTTCTAAGAACCACTTTACAGTTTGTTCTTTAAGTTGATTATCTAATAGCTCACAAATTGTCTCGCACGCATGTGTGCTATGATTCAAATTTCCAACCTCACAACCTGACCTATGTAATACAGCTAGAAGTACTGGATATAGAGCCCATGCAGTGTTTGTTTTCATTATGTAGTATAAGATGTTGCCACATAAGTCTTCTATGCGTTTAGTAGTGTTCCGAGAAGATGTTTTCATCACTTCATAAACAGCAGCTCTTTGATGATGCTGAAGTTTAATTAAATGTCTCTTCAGGTGGGTTTTCAGATTTCTAAACCTCTCTCTTGATTTTCTCCTTGTTTGCATACATAGGTTAAATCTTTAACATTGAAGTAACCTTTTATGTTAGAATGTTTGTCTGAAGCACATGCTTTGGGGTCTGTGCAAGCTATGCAATATAATGTAAACATTTTATCATCAGAAGCATCATCAATATCTTCTTGATTATCATCATCTTCATCCTCAACAGCTATATCTACATCAGGCATATTAGTGTCACTATTTGCAATGTTTTCCATTATATCACTTGGTACTGAAAATGAATCATCAGCATGCCCTAGATCAGTGGTTCTTAACCTTTTTACTACCATGCCCCCTCTAGGAATTGGTCCTTCCCTCCACGCCCCCCTTCAATCAAAATAACATTCTCAATAACTTCTCAATATTAGCCCATGCTCTCATTAAGAGAATAACAAATACAATTAGAGAAATTCCTGTTTCTAGGGGGGCGCGCCCCCCCGGTTAAGAACCACTGCCCTAGATCCTTCTTTTCCACCAATTTGAATGTAGATTTGATCAAATCATTGTTCAGGATTTCTTGTATTGATTTACACTTGCTTAAATGGGCTATGGAAATGTCAAAGTTGTTGCTTTTTGCTTTATTAGATTTGGATGCAACACTTGAACTTGAAGGCATATTTTGACTTCTCTTTATTAACCACAACAGCTTGGTGAGTTTCTTTTGTTAGGCGCAAAATTGCATTCAATGTCTTCTGGATTTGGGAATTTTCAAATTCCTCTAAAGCAGTTTTGTTAGTCTGATGCGCAGATTCCTCACTTACCTTTTGTTTCTTAGGTGGAGGAGAAGCACTTTCTTCAGTCTGTGAAACATCTAGTGAAAAAGTTTCATTTTCTAGATTAGCAGTTGATGAAGTTGGTTCATTTTTCTGAGGTCTAGCACTAGCACATTTTGTGAACAAACTAAATGACTGCTTTGCCGTATCTCTTTGCTGCACTTCATCCTGGTATTTCTTTACTGCAATATCTAAGCTGTGGGCCCAAACTCTGGGACCTCTTGTATTGTAACAAATATTTTTTTGGAATTAAAATGTTCCTCCCAGTTTTGCTTCTTTGAATATTTGTTCTTGCATTGACCACAAAAGTAACCCCTTTTAACACCCTCACTTTTCTCTCCAACTTCATCAATATTAGGATCCATTATTGATTATTGACTACCTGAAAAAATACAAAATAAGTAAAAGTTAGTAAATATAGTATGGTAAAAGTGAGTAAAAGTAAGTAAATATAGTACAATGAAAGTAAGTAAAAGTAAGTGCTTTAAACTTAGTAAAAGTAAGGAAGAGTAAGTAAAAGTAGGTAAGTAAAAGTAGGTAAGTAAAAGTAGGTAAGTTAAAGTAAGTAAAAGTAAGTTTAAACTTAACTAAACTTTTCAATTCTAGAGTCATGGTGGATTACTTAAAACCACACAAGTAATTATCTGGCCAATTTATCAAACCTGGCCGAGATCAATGGAACATAGTCCAATCCTGATAATTTTATATTAAAAAAATATACGTTTTAATAAAATTTTAATTATCAAAACATTGAAGCTTAACAAAAAATAAAAATAATTGTTAAATATGGAATTACCAACTAAACTTAAAATAACTAAATTTGTAATTTAAAAAAATTGGTTTGTACAAGAACGTATACGCAAAAAAATTGCATAACGTCTAGCAGATGAACAAAACCCAAACCCAAATTTACTTTTTCTCATGGTCAAATTTACTGGAGCAATGCTCCCAAGATCCCAGGAATCTGGAGTCATGCGTGTGACCACTTCTTTTAAATCATCCACGAATTGAACATTGATCGCGAAGTAATTAACTCTCTGGCGTGTGCAGGCATCCATCTTCAGAAAAATGAACCATCCATGAAGAAATTCTTTGCGTGCATGCTTCTGCTTTTTTGCCTCCTCCAGTACCAGACTTTGAATACTGTTCCTTTCTAATGAAACACCAAGTTTACGGGCCATTTCCCCATTCAAACCGACAAAAGGTGGGGTAGAGAACAAGCTCAGAGGGACAGCATTCTTAACCACCATTTCAATGGTGGTTAAGAACCGCCATTTCAATGGTGGTTAAGAACCGCCATTTCAATGGTGGTTAAGAACCGCCATTTCAATGGTGGTTAAGAACCGCCATTTCAATGGTGGTTAAGAACCGCCATTTCAATGGTGGTTAAGAACCGCCATTTCAATGGTGGTTAAGAACTGCCATTTCAATGGTGGTTAAGAACTGCCATTTCAATGGTGGTTAAGAATCACCATTGGGATGATGGCATTGTAGATGACACTTTAGATTCGATGCTCTGCTCAGGGCACTGGTTCCTTTGCCTGAGTAAGCGCTAATTTTGGCACCACAGGTTTTCTCCTCATCACCTTTGGTCACTTGGCACACGAAAAACTTTCCATTGTCAGTGATTGAGAAATATTTTTAAAAAATGCAGATTTCGGCTTTGATTGCTACACCATCACAAAGATTGTTGATAATAATGTGTTTCTGAAATAGAAAAATATAAAATGAGGGAAAGTATATTTATACTGAGAGCTTTAATACATAGTACAAATGATGAAGAAATTCATCTGAGCTGCTATGTCTAGTGAATTACACACACATCAATATTACTGTATATATTATAAATATACTTTTAAGAGCTCTGTAGATGTGAAATTATGCTAAATGTGTCCAAATGTATACAGAAATTTCCCCCGACAAACTTTTACCTTCTAGTAACTTTGTGTCCAATTGGATATGAACTACGGTATGCATAAACTCCTATACAAATATATAAGCAGTCTTAGATAAAAAATAACCTGGTAAAATGCTTCTTTATAATCAGCAGAAGAAAACAAAACCTAAACAGACATTATATTGTTAAAAAAAAACACTTAGAAAATAACAAACATTTACCAGAAAAAAAATGGCTTCTGCACACACCACGCTTCAAACTGCTAATGACATCATCACTCATGTGCCATCTATTGAGCAAAATAAAAACTGGGCCTAATGTGTACATCTGGATGCAAAGTTATAAAAGAGATGCATTTTTTCTAAGTATTGTTAGGATTTAAGTAGGTAAAAAAAATAATTTAAGTTAATGTGTCCAATTGGTCTGAAAATACGACAAAGGATTAAAAAGACATTCTAATCAGGCAGACATTCCGAGAAAACGCATGCAATTTCACACCTAGAAAATTCTGAGAAACCATGTGCAATTGAAAATTTCAAGGAAACACGTGTAGTTTTAAGATTTGGAGTCAGGGGGGGGGGGGGGGGGGGGGGGGGGGTGTACCAACTCCGACTCCACCCAAAAATAACCAACTCCATGACTCTGACCCTGACTCCACAACCCTGGACACAATTCTGAAATGAAATATTGTTAATAATGTGTGTGTTTGTAATAGTTTTGCCAAACTAACTCCACGAAGTTTCACTAGCCACTGCAATACTTGTAATTATTGATCACCCACATTCTCCACTAAAATGCACACTGGTGTAAATGTAGTCTAATGTGGCTACTTGATTTAATATCTCATCTTCACTGACTAATCATTCTAATCCTCATGGATGAAGCATCTCAATTTAAAATCTAAAACAAAAATAAAAAAAAAAAAAAAATAAAAAGCCTAACCTAAATTGAATCCAACTGTAAACTGCATGATTACTATAATTATTATGATATGTCAAGAAGTGTGTGGCAACTTTGTGGGGATAGCAACAGACTATTAAAAATGCATTTGGCATGGGAATTTTAAACCAGAAGCCATATACAGACCAACTGCAGTAAATGGTAATTTTTCTGTGCAGTGAAAGGGTTAATACTATAAATCTGTAATAATAACTTAAAAACTTGGTTGCAGAGCATAGAATATATTTCCACTTCCACCTAACCTAATCTAACCCAACCAACTTTCATGATATAACGAAGCTGTTATGGACTCTGGAAATTTGCCAAATTTTTCAAGTTTCCAAAAGTCAGATATTACATTCAGCCTAGGCTGATTTAGAGAAGGGAGTAGGTAGTAAAGTTTCTAAATTTGCAGATGATACAAACATCAGAAATAACAGAAATAACAGAGCAAAACCTCCATGGCTTAATATAACTGCCATTAAAGCTATAAAGAGGAAAAAGTATGGATGGAATAGATTCCTACAATGCCAGACATCACAAAGATACCAACAATGTACCAAAGAAAGGGATAAAACAAGAAATGTAATAAGAAGGGTAAAATGTATTTATGAAAAGAGACTGGTTAGAGACATGAAAAATAATAAGACAGCATTTTTCAGATATGCAAATAGAAAAAATTATATAAAATGTCCAGTGTGTAGCCTAGAAAAGGCTGATGGGCCACTAACCAAATCTGATCAAGAAACTGCAGAAGAATTAAATAACTATTTTGCCAGTGTTTTTTGTGAGGGGGAGGATAGGGATGTACAGTGCGGCCTTGCATAACGAATTTAATTCATTCCAGAAGGTCATTCGTTAACTGAAAAATTCGTTATGCAATGCATTAGTTCAATGGGATTTTCAGTAGTTCGTTCCAGAGCCCAAATTTTGACCCTTTTTGAGCTTGTTTACCCATTTTTTAAAGGTTTTTTTAGTGTAATGTGTTCTTATTGGTTCACTGTAATTCACTTTTTATCTTTATTATGTGCACTGTAATTAACTTTATTTAGCAGTAATAATGCTCAAAAGCATTAATTATTATTTATTCACTATATTAATTAATGATATTATAATGATAAATCACTGTAAAGCAAAATTAAAAAAAAAATTGATAGCAATTGTACACAACTGTTCATGACAGCTACCAACCTCCAACTGAACAGAAAACGTGTTATTACGTTTTTCATTACCAAATTCGTTCTGCAAGGTAAAATCGTTATTTAAATCAATGGAACCTTATGGAGGTAATTCGTTAAGCAAAAATTCGCTATTTAAGGCGTTCGTTATGCAAGGCCTCACTGTACTGACATTAAATCAAGCTGCAGCAAGCTTATATGGAAATGAAATCCCAGACCCCTTTGAACTTGAAGTGGATAGGCAAAATATAATACCACTTCAGAATATTAGTTAAGGAAGCCACGGTAAATAGACTATTAAAGGAAATAAATATATATAAAGCAACCAGACCAGACAATATACATCCAAGGATTCTGTGAGAGGCAGCGGATGAGTTGACAAAACCACTTATAATATTGTTTAATAAGTCTCTCAAAGAAGGGAAATTACCCAAGGATTAGAAATTTGTGATAAATGTAATACACAAGAAAGGAGACAAGAAGAAATCTAAAAATTATAGACCAATATCATTAACCTCCCAAGTAGTAGTAAAGATAATGAAGAAGATAATAAAGGAAGCAATAATAGATCACTTAATCAAAAATGGTTTAATAATGTCAGCATGGTTTTCTTAGAGGGAGGTCCTTTCTGACAAACCTGTTGGAAGCTCTTGAGGATTGGACAACAATGTATAATAGAAGTGAGCCATACGATATAATTTACTTTGATTTTAAGAAGGCTTTTAATTCTGTACTGCACCACAGATTGATGTATAAGCTTAACAAAATTGGAATAGAAGGAAATGTATACAAGTGGATAAAGGGCTTTTTAACAGATGTGTACCAGTGAATGAAGAAAAATCTAGATGGGTAAAAGTAAGAAGTGGAGTACCTCAGGGATCAGTCCTTGGGCTGATCTTTTTTGCAATTTTTGTGAATGACCTTCCAAACTCAATTCAGTCTACATGTAAAATATTTGCAGATGATACAAAAATATATAATAGGGCTAGTGAAGTTGATACACTCCAGAATGATGTGCTCAAATTAATGGCCTGGTCAAACACCTGGAAATTAGAATATAACATGGACAAATGTAAAGTTATGCACTGCAGACATGGAAATGCAAACAAAAACTACAAAATGTGGGCTAAAAATCTCAAGGTTGAGTCAAGAAAAGGACCTGGGAGTTGTGATGACAAACAATTTGAAATTTAGTGAGCACATATTGGAAATAGAAAAGCAAATAAAAAATTAGGCTTGATAAAAAACTCCTTTGACTTTATATGCCCCAAGACATTTATAATATTGTACAAAAGCTATGTGAGACCACATCTAGAATATGTGGTGCAAGCCTGGTCCCCTTACTTAAGAAAAGATATAGATGTAATGGAAAAAATACAGAGAACCACAAAATTAGTCCCAGAACTAAGATACCTACCATATGAGGATAGATTGAATGGACTTAGATTAACACCACTAGAAGAGAGAAGAAAAAGAGGAAACTGAACAAAAACATTTAAAATTATGAATGGAATTAAAATTATTGACAAGACAAAACTATTTCAGGAAAATAGCAATGTTTTAAGAGGAAATGATCGCAAAATTTTTAAGAAACAATGCAGCAAAGACATTAGAAAACATTTTTCCTCACGTAGTGGAGGATCACTGGAATAAATTACCAAACAAAGTTATAAACTCAACCACAGTTAATCAATTTAAGAAAAACTATGATAAATTAAATAAAAATGTATAACAATAACCTTATTAGTAAAAACAGAGACAAGTTTTAAGGTGAGCAACAAAGCACCAGTAGGTGCACACTAGTAGGGCGGGTCATACTATGCATTTTTTTTAAATCAATGGAGAGGGGTGTTCAAATGACATATTTTGGTGTATAGAACACAATTCTGAAGGAAATATTTAATTCTGATAACCCTAACCTACATCATTTTGCAGTTGATTATTATTAAATTGTTGATTATTTTACTATTGTAGTTACCCCAGAATATGTCTTCTCACGTTTTCTATCATGGCTGCTCACGTTATCTCTCATAGAGCATTGTTCTAACTAATTCATATAAACACATATAATGTAATTCATATAATAATAATAATATTTAAATACTCAAATAAAAAGGTGTGCCATTCCACTTAATTGTAATTATCATACAGTTTGGTATATGAAATATTTTGACGGTTGGCTGAGGCCAACTGCAGCGATAGCAACAGCAGCTCTGATTGACGCAGGAATCATCACAGAAGACAATACAAGTAAAGTGATTGATAAGAGCAAGATCAAGAGAGCACAGGAGAAGTTGATGAGAGAGCTGGGGGAACAGTTCGAGAAGAAGTGCAGGGAGGAGGGGGGGATCTCTTGCATCCTCTTTGATGGGCGGATTGACCTGACCAATGTGATGATGGAAGCTGAGGGCAGTGACCAATCTTTTCCCGCAAAGATCAAGGAAGAACAATATAGTGTTGTTAGTGAGCCTGGCAGCTACTATCTGTTCCACTTTACCCCAGAGAAAGCAACTAAAGAGGAGTCACATGCGGAGAAGATTGCTAAGGTCCTGTTTGCCTGGCTGAAAGAGAGGGGTTATGATAAGACCTTGTTGGCCATTGGAGGAGACTCAACAAATGTCAACACTTGTGTGAAAGCTGGAGTAATGCGGAAGCTGGAGCTGCACCTGGGGAGAAAGCTGGTCTGGTTGGTGTGCAACCTGCACACTGTTGAACTTCCCCTGCGCCATCTCATTGTTGACCTTGATGGCCCTACTCTGTCAGACAAAAATTATCCGGGCCAATAGGAAAGCTCCTTGATTCTGCTACAGACTTTGATATCAATCCAAACTTCACCCGAATCTCTGTTGGCCCTCCACTGATCAAGCTTCCTGACAAGGTCATTCAAGATCTCTCAACTGATCAATACTATGGCTATAAAATTGTCTGTGCAGTCAGGGATGGAGTACTTCCTGCAGGGCTGGCTCTGTTAGAGATAGGACCAGTAAACCACAGCCACTGGCTCACCACAGCGAACAGACTTCTCAGGCTCTGGGTGTCAAAGCACGGACTTAAAGGAAAGAATCTGAAGATTCTGCAATTCATTGTGGAATTCATCATTGGAGTGTATTACCCATGTTGGTTCAACGTGAAGGTCAAGCACTCCTGGATCGAAGGGCCTAGGCACATCCTCTTTCAGCTGGACTGCCTCAAGTCCCAGAGAAAGGAGGTGCTGGATATTGTGATGCCAACTGTGAGAAGATCTGCTTGGTATGCCCACAGTGAAGTCATCCTCCAAACACTACTCTGCTCTGAGGATCAGAAGGAGAGGATTGAAGGGGTGGAGAGAATCCTGGCCATCAGGGGAGAGGGGGACCCGGACACTCAGCTGGGGGACTCCTCTGTTAGGAGCAGAAGGACACCTGACATCAATTGTGATGCTTCCAGCATTGGTGACTTGATCAGCTGGTCAGAAGGTGTGTCAGAGCCACCTCTCACTTGCTCTCTAAGCACCTCAGAGGTGAAAAACTTCATCAACACCCCCATGGAGGTGCGCAACTGGCCTTGCCACACACAAGCATTGAGAGGGTTGTTAAAATGGTGACTGAGGCTTCTGCTAAGTACTTCTCACAGGAAAAGAGGGATGGAGGGATCAGGGCTCAGGAGACCAGCAGGAAGCTGATGTCCAAGTCTGAGTCAAAGCAGGATTTGTGCAACCTGGCAAAGTTCAAGATGTCAGGAGAATGATCTTTATAATTATATCCAGTGATATACATGCAGTTCACCTATTAATAAATATATGTAAAGTTGATTTGGCCTTGTCAATATAAATGATTTACCTTATATATTTTAATATATTATAAAGGGGTTCAAAAGGGTAAAATTGGCAATTTAGAAATACAAAATGATGTAGGTTAGAGTTATCCTATCCAAAAAAGCAGCTCATATTTGAATTCCCCATGTAAAAACACATAATTTAGACACCCCTGATGGTAGGATTTCCTTCAGATTCATGTTGTCACCTGAGTACGACCCACCCTAGCACACTAGTCTCTCATTTATACTGGTAAGTTACATAGTTCCTCCAGTTACAAATATAGAAAATTCTTATAAACTACAAAAAGATCCTGATAGATTAGTTGCCTGGGCTAGTAAATGTTAATGCAAAGTCATCCATTTTGGTAAAAATAACAAAAACTTTAGTTATGATGATGATGCAAGGAAACTGGTTGGAGAATGTTAGACAAGTTATAGTTAGTAGTTGGTGATCTAAAATTTTCTAAGCAGTGCTTAGAGGCTCAAAATAAGGCAAATAAAATGCTAGGTATTATTGAGAGGAATGTTAGTTACAAGAATAAGGAAGTAGAGCTTTTAAGGGAGTTAAAGAATAGTATTTTTTAAGATGACTTTAGACTGTGACTGTAAGGTTTGTAAGAAAGAAGTTAGGGAAGGGGATAAGGCTGTACCATGTGAAAGTTGTGATGAATTGTATCATTCAGCCTGTATCAAAATTACAGAACAAGTGTACAGGGGTACAGTATGAAATCATTAACTATTTTGTAGTTTTGCAATAACTGTTTAGCTGAGGTTAGGGACATGCTCAAGGCAAAGTTTAAGAAAGCTGCTAGCTCAGTCTAGTGGGCCTAAGTTAGTTGGCCCTTTGATTGAGAGTGTAGCTAGTGAGAGTAATGGAACAGTTAGGTCAGAAACTGAGTCTAATACAGGAAATACTAACGTAAGATGTAGTGAGGTTGAGCCTAGTCTTAGTGTTAGACATAGAGGGATACAGGCCCAAGTTAATTAAGGTAAGCCTAAGCCAAGTGTTAGTGGTAAGGTTGCAGATCCAAGTAAATTAGGCCTGATGAATGGCACAAAGTCAAAGGTCAGTCAAGAATAGTATTAGAGAGAATAGTACTCATGTTGTAGTAAGTAGTAACATATTTCAAATACTTGGGAATTTAGATGAAGCAGTACAGGGCCATTCCATGTTAATGTCAACATCATCATCATCATTCAAAGTTTATCCAATACAGACATATGATATACCATTTTAAAGAGAGAAACCTCAGGAATTCAAATTTAAAATCAAAAAAGTTCTACGACTTACCAAATAAAAAATGAGAGTTACAAGTGTGAACCTTAATCAGTTATGTTAAATTTTACCAAAGAAATAGCAATATTCAAAACTACACCTTTTCACTCTCAAATTAAAACAACTGAATTTCAAATTAAAATAAATGAATTTCAAATTAAAAGAAATGAATCTCAAATTAAAAGAAATGAATTTCAAATTAAAACAACTGAAGTTTAAATTAAAGCAAGTGAAATACAATTTAAAATATATGAAAGTCAATTTAAAACAGAGATTGTGTAAAATCTGAATGTGCATCGAAAGCTTTTATTTTATAGCTGGTGGGAGTACTTGGCATCTGAAACACGTTGGCAACATTCACAAGTCCCTAGCAACCATTGCTATCCATGACTCGACTCTCTGTTACCAAGGACGTCCTCTCTGACCCGGCCAGCTCTCACTCGCTCTCACAGCTGTGTATTTCAAGGTTATTAAAAGAACTGAGTTACGCTTTACTGTGATGATTTGGATTATTTTTACAATATAAATTTCTACAGGGTGATCCAAAAGTCTCTCCGCAGTAAGAAACAGCCTAATAGCCTATGCTTTGATAGATGTAGCCTAAACAAAAGGCCTAATAGCCTAGCTCCCATTATTCAATCATGGACGTGAAATAACTGTGGAGAGACTTTTGGATCACCCTGTAGAAATTTATATTATAAAAATAATCCAAATCATCACAGTAAAGCGTAACTCAGTTCTTTTAATAACCTTGAAATACACAGCTGTGAGAGCGAGTGAGAGCTGGCCGGGTCAGAGAGGACGTCCTTGGTAACTGAGAGAGTCGAGTCATGGATAGCAACGGTTGCTAGGGACTTGTGAATGTTGCCAATGTGTTTCAGATGCCAAGTACTCCCACCAGCTATAAAATAAAAGCTTTCGATGCACATTCAGATTTTACACAATCTCTGTTTTAAATTGACTTTCATATATTTTAAATTGTATTTCACTTGCTTTAATTTAAACTTCAGTTGTTTTAATTCGAAATTCAGTTGTTTTAATTCGAAATTCAGTTGTTTTAATTCGAAATTCAGTTGTTTTAATTCGAAATTCAGTTGTTTTAATTCGAAATTCAGTTGTTTTAATTCGAAATTCAGTTGTTTTAATTCGAAATTCAGTTGTTTTAATTCGAAATTCAGTTGTTTTAATTCGAAATTCAGTTGTTTTAATTCGAAATTCAGTTGTTTTAATTTGAGATTCATTTCTTTTAATTTGAGATTCATTTCTTTTAATTTGAAATTCATTTCTTTTAATTTGAAATTCAGTTGTTTTAATTTGAGAGTGAAAAGGTGTAGTACTGTATCTCAAACATATATACATATATGAATATTAGTTTTTCTATAATTTCACCATGAAAGTGATCCTTTGTAAAGACAATGGAGGCCAGTTTATGCCTTAATGATGGTTCTGTTAGTTACAGCACATCAGAGGAGGAGCCTTACTCAAAATGTTAAAATTGTCATGGCAAATGGTCTATTTTCCTTTTGGAAGCATACTATTACAATTTTTCCCCCTAACTTCAAATCTTTTTTCATTAACCACATAAAAGCCTTATAACCACAAATATTTATCCTTGACTATTTTACATTAGGAGATAAATGAGCATAGTCAAAACAATTGTAAGGAGTTACAACCATCACACATGAAAAAATTAATTGTGTTGGTCAGATGACTTTTTTTTTAACTGACTGTTGTAGTTCTAGATTGTACGAGCCTCAGTATATTATAAATGGCCACAAAAAACTTTGACACCAGCAGAAAGGACAAAATGGTACCATAAGAGAAAATGACAAAGCATATAAATTTAAAAATGCGCAAAATACAGGTGTAGCATAAGCAACTCAGCTTGAGAACTCTACAAAAACCAGGCCAAGCTAAGAATGATTATGCATAGGGAATGAAAAAAGGCAGCAGCAGCCCTTGTCCCTGATGCCAATCAGCAATCCACCATGAGTTGAAAATCTCCCTATGCATCTCATCAAGCTTTTTAGGCAAGTATATGTGGGTCACAGTAACTCCAGTATTAGATAAGTTTAGTCATAGAAGAAATGTAAGAAATGTGAAATAGCACATGCATTTAATAATAGTGTAAATTGGGTTATTTGTCAACAATATGTGTAACATAAACAGTTACATTATTTAGCAACCTGTTTCTCCTTTGTTTGCAGGGAAAGTGACAAGCAAACAAATCAAAGGTCCTTCCTTGAAATCTTTGAAAGCAGGTAGCAGTCATTATGAAGCTGGCAGCTGAATTTGCAGTAAGGGTTGCAAGCCCCCAACAAGGTTGCTAAGGGTTATCAGAGACAGTAAAAGCCGAAGTCAAGTCTTTTTATATGCAAGAGGACATATCCCATTAGTTACCAGGGCAGAAAGATGTGATCACTGTAAGAGACCCTGAGCACTACAAGAACAAAGAAAAAATCCCCAAGCATCTATATACTGCTCTATAACCTGCATGAAGCACATAAGCTCTTCCTAGAACAGCACCCAGATATCTATATTGGCCTTGCTAAGTTTTGCAAATTACAACCTAAACAACTCTTGTAGGCAGCAAATTCTCAAGAGGTTTGCTGTTGTCCATACTGCAAAAATGTAAAGCTTATATTCAATACACTCTCCTGGTCAAAAGGAAAAGGAGAAAGTGATGTGAAATCAGTTGCAGACCTGCTTTTTAAAATTGTGGTAAATACTAAAAAATTACTTAAACACTTTTTTGCGTATGCAGTATGATACATACATGTTTGATACACACCTACAACACTTTGGCATTTGCAGCAACATGCCCAGTAGCTTGTCTCTTGTATGACTGTATATTGCATCTTGTATCACACTCCTCTGGATTATTACATTATTTTTATAGTGATGTGTTTGAAATTTGTTTTACAAGTTTTTACTACTTACACTTCTTGTTATATATTATTTTACATGCATTATTATTATTATTATACATTTATTGTACAATGATTTAAAAGCTTTTATTCAGCTAAAAATTACTTTATACATGATTTTTTAAACTTTTATCCCCCTAACCCCATCTATATTATGTATGGGGAGATTGTTCCAACCTGCACAATTTTGCACTACACAAGTTTTTTCAGGAATGGAACCCTCATGCAGGTCAGGGGATCATTGTAATACTTTATTATGTATGTAATATATGAGGCACTCTGTGCAAAAGTGATGAGCCCACCATGGTCACAAAAATTCATTTTTTATGGTACCAGAAAGGTCTATCCATTGTCTATCATAATGCACAACACAGTCCTTGTATGGCAGGCTCATCTTTATCAGCCAGTAATTTTCCATTGTTTTAGAAGGGGTAGTAGACCATGTGCACTAGCTTTAAAACTTTAATGCACATTTTCTCAAAACTTAAATTTGGCATACTTATCACTGTCACACAGTGCAATTCATATTTCACATACAGAAACAATACATAATAATAGAATTATAATTAATAATGCACATTTTCTCAAAACTTAAATCTTGTGCACTCATCACTGTCACATGAAGCACCTCATATTTTACATTAATATTAGAATTATAATTAATACATAATTTACTTGGGGACTTGTATGTGTGGCAGTGGTGTAATGCATATCACATGTGGGCAGCCTTTGGTAGCAACTAGGCAGCAACAAACAAACTAGGCAGCAACAAACTAGGTGACAACAAATATATATTTATTTATTTATTTATACATTATGTATATTCATACATTAGATAGAAATTAAAGGTCCAAGTTTGAAAAGACTGTTTTTAACGAAAATCATGACTTAACCTAACCAATTGTCAAGGGCATAACAGTTGACCTAACCGGACATTCAATCGACCTAACCAGGCATTCAATTGACCTAACCAGGCATTCAATTGACCTAACCAGGCATTCAATTGACCTAACCAGGCATTCAATTGACCTAACCAGGCATTCAATTGACCTAACCAGGCATTCAATTGACCTAACCAGGCATTAATTCTTCATTTTTTCTGCTACTTTTATAGATCTGACTGACGCTTTTGGCAACGAAAGAACTCGGTATTTTTATCAAAGGAACACACTTTCCCACACTTAGAGCACTTTTTCATAAACAGTAGATTCTACTCTATCTAAAGGGTGTGGGGTACAATTTTGTTCCATCTGCATAACAATTATATAATCTGCCCCAATTATATAAATCACGTTTTATAATTCTCTTATCTTAATGATTTATCATATTTTATTGTGTGTGTAATAAAGTCTTTCAAACTTGGACCTTTAATTTCTATCTAATGTATGAATATACATAATGTATAAATAAATAAGTAAATAAATAAATAAATATATATTTGTTGTCGCCTAGTTTGTCACCTAGTTTGTTGTTGCCAAGTTGTCCTGTCAGCTAGTTGGTCATTGCCCATTTGTCCCATCGCCTAGTTGTCTGTCGCCTAGTTGTCTGTCGCCCAGTTGCCCCTGAACCATGGGCAGGTATAATACTGGAAGTACATGTACACTAAGAGCCTTTGTTCTGGACTTATAAATTGCTTGTGAAAAAGTGGTCATTTTTTAGTATTTACCACAATTTAAAAAAATTTGTGCTGATCTATCTTTGAATCTTAGTTCATACAGATAAAAAAAAAAAGGTAGTGAAATATCCTTATTCTATATCTGAATTCATGCACATCAAACCACATACAGGTGAGGTGGAGAGCACAAGAATCCAACTCACTACTTCACCAGGCCAACTCGAGAGGAGGAGCGACAAGCTTGACCTTCACGAAATGAGAAATCATCGCGCGGAACCTTTGTAAGGTTGTAAGGTAAGGTATATATACAGGGTGTCCGAGAATTATCTGTACAATTTTTGGCTGTTATTAAAAGTCAACCATGAAGTGTAGAAATTCCAGTGTTATCCCATTTTACAGAGAGACTCATTAAGTTTTTCTTTTTCAGATATTCATACATACCCCTCATCCTTAATGAATCCACAGGAGAAAGCACAGTGTGTTGAATGGCTTATCGAAACAAAATCAGATACACAAGTTTAACAAAGGTTTAGAACTAATTACAACAGAAACCCTCTATCAAGAGTAACCATACGAGCTTGGTATGAAAGGTTTAAGGAAACTGGAAGTGTAGAGCATAAGAAAGGAGCAGGGCAGCCTTGAACGTCTTTTGAAAAAGTCAAGCGCATTCGAGAGGCTTTTGTTCACAGTCCACGCAAGTCAACAAGAATTGCATCACGAGAGTTACAGATACCTCGTTCGACAGTGCATGATGTCTTGCGTAAATGTTTGAAGTTGCAAATCTTGCAACAGATTACGCAGGAAGATAAGGTCTCCCGTAAGGAATTTGCAATGACTCTGCTTGACAGAGTCAACCAGGACAATGCGTTCTTGGCAAGAATCATGTTTTCGGACGAGGCAACTTTTCATGTTTCAGGTAAGGTAAACAAACAAAATGTGCGCATATGGGGTCACAAAATCCACATTGCATAGAAGAGCACATCAGAGACAGTCCTAAAGTTAATGTGTGGTGTGGCCTGTTACAAGATCGCGTGATTGGACCATTTTTCTTCGGTGAATCAACAGTGACCTCCAATACCTACCTGGACAGTGGACATGTTGCAACACTTTGTCTATCCGCAATTGGAAGCACTGCATCCACGCATCATTTTTCAGCAAGATGGCACACCGCCACATTGGGCCTTGATCGTCCGTAAGTCCCTGAATGAGACATTCCCAAACAGGTGGATTGGCCGTGGAGGTGCAATTCATTGGCTGGCTAGATCTCCCGACATCACACCATGTGATTTCTTTCTTTGGGGATTCGTCAAAGATCTTGTGTACAATACGCGGGTGACAGACATTGATGATTTAAAAGCAAGAATCACAGCTGCTATTGAGCAAATTGATGTGGATATGCTGCAGCGTACATGGCAACATTTGGATTATTGATTGGATGTTTTGCGAATCACTGATGGTGCACATATCGAATGTTTGTAACAACGTTACTTTAATAAAAGAAACTTTTGAAAATGTACAGATTCTAAATAATCTTGTTTAAGAATTTTATTAAAAGATGAAATTGTACAGATAATTTTCAGACACACTGGAATTTCTAAAAAACTTGTCAAAACTTGGTATCAGAAAAAAACTTAATGAGATTCTCTGTAAAATGGGACAACACTGGAATTTCTACACTTCATGGTTGACTTTTAATAACAGCCAAAAATTGTACAGATAATTCTCGGACACCCTGTATGTATGTATATATATATATATATGTATATATATAATGTAAAGAACGATGCTTGTATAGGAGAACATTCCGTGCAAGATGAGGAGGGAGAACGAACAAATGAAAAAATGAGCAAACCACCCAGGAATCAAACCCAGGATCTTCCAATTGGTGGTCAGATATGATAACCACTACACCATGGTCCTCACTCGATCAGAAGTCATAATTCTCCTACATGCGTGCAGAAACCAATGCCCCAAGGGGGCACCTCCCGCATGCCACACCTATATATATACATTTCAACTGCAAAGAACACGCAGTACATATAGGTATGGCATGCGGGAGGTGCCCCCTTGGGGCATTGATTTCTGCGTGTATGTAGGAGAATTACGACTTCTGATCGAGTGAGGACCATGGTGTAGTGGTTATCATATCTGACCGGCAATTGGAAGATCCCGGGTTCGATTCCTGGGTGGTTACCTCATTTTTTCATTTGTTCATTCTCCCTCCTCATCTTGCGTGGAATGTTCTCCTATACAAGCATCATTCTTTACGTTAATTATACTGCATGTTCTTTGCAGTTGAAATGTGTATATATATATATATATATTAGGGTGGCTCTTAGCTACATACGGGCAAAAAAAAAATTTTAATTGTTTTACTCCTAACCTTTAATTTTTTTGGTATTGAGGTAAAACTTCTGCATGTGAAATATTTTTTGAATACATCAAGTTTTAGGGGTTGCACAGTGACCTTAAAGTTTTTATAAATATCGCAATTCAGGATACTTTCATCATAATAAACAGGAGAACTTCTGGTGGCCTAAAAACGCAAGCACTCGGGTCCCCCTTCCTAAAAAGGGAGTATTAGCCACTCATGGTTGCCAGCTACTCATTGATTTCCTGGAATCGGGAAACCTCGTGTGATGTTCTGTCACAACTTGAGGCAGATACTGGGTTTGCTGTTCATCCTGTGTCAGGAGACGATTGTACTCTTCAATGAGAGCAACTCCACACTCTGTATGATCACTTGTGACAGTGAGGCTGTTGACAACTTTGAGAGCCTCCCTATAATCCTCTCTAGCTGGCCAAGTGTCTGGATCCTGGTCTAGGAAGTCAGTGGACAGATGAAGCTTTTCAAAGAAGGATAGAGACCCTCTAGTCACAAGATCAGAGCGCTGAAGCTGCTCAATAGCTGCTGGATTGACTGTCTATCGCTTAGGAGCATCTTCTGTTCCTTCACATTCCCTTGTTGCCCTTGCCATAAGCTTCTTTGTAGAAGAGGACACACATGGATCAAAAAAGGCAAGGGCCACCAGCTCCTCTGACAGGTACCAGAGGTGTGATGAGAACTTGGCTAGAACAGCTTTTGATACAGCAGTATTGACAGTGGCATAGGCAGGGAGAGCCTTCAGAAGATTCAGGTCATTGTTTGGTGCTGATGCAGACAGAGGAGCTTCAATCCATGCCTTGAGCATGACTCCAGATTTGAAAAAATTTACTGGAGCACAGCTCTGAATTTACTTTTTTTCCCTTACACCACTAGATAGGTTAATGATAGTAAACTCTTGAATTGATGACATACCAATTACAAATTGTTTTAGCTAAATAATGTACAGTTTATAACTCAACTTAAGTTTATTTATTCATTGCAGTAGCAACAGTGGACGATGTTAGACCTTGCATGTAGGCATTTGTTGTGAATTTACCACCATGTATGCTTGGCCACTGATCAATGGCTTTCTGTGTGATCATTACAGCAGATCTATGCCTGGAGCTGGACCCTCCTTCACAATTCTGCACAGCTTAGTCAAATGAGATGGCTTAATGGATCCTTTGTGTTCAACAATGTAACCAAGAATGGAGAATGTCCCTTCAGCTGGTGCTTCACTCCAGGCAGTTGATCCATCTTTATCAAAATGCTTTAATCTCTCTGTGATTCCTTTCCACAGCTGTTCTATATATTCTGTCAGCCAATTTATCACCGAGTCTTTTGTAAAACTACTTTCAGATCTGGTTCTGGATGGTCTAGCAACTTCAGCAACCTGGTAGTAATCAGAACGTTTCTTGATGTATTTGTAAACTTCATTTAGGATGTAATCCTCAGCTGTTAGTTCCTTTTGCTGCCCTGTGGTATCGTGCTTAAATTCAGAAACTACATCATTTGCATTTCCTCCATTAGCTAATTTGGAAATTGTTTCCATCACTCTTAACATAACAGTTTTCCCTCCTCCTTTATAAAATATATTTTCTACAAATTCTGCACTAACTGTGGTTTTTTGAGCTACTTGCAACATAATCTTTGTTACATAGGAAATCAATACATAGAACTTGGCACTAATTTCTTTCTTTTGTGGATGATAAAAAAAAAAAAAAATTTCCACAAATCTGTCAAATTGATCAAATTCGTAATTAACCATGCGACTATCAGATTTGAGTTTTGGTCTCTTAAAACCAATGATATTGTCAAGAACCATATTGGTATAGTCAAGGCCTGATCTCAGATTTGAAGTGTGATTCTGAATAAAGTCTAAAAGCTCACTTAGTTTACAAATTTTCTTCAATGCATCAACGTGGGCTCTGTTCACAAGATGCATAAGTCCCATCGAAATTTGAAATTTTCTCTAAACAACTTTTTCATTTCATTTTTAAATGGCTCGTTGTCCTTACAAAAAGCCCCATCTCCAACCATTCCAGATACCTTGGATTTAATTGCTTCTTCAGATAGTTTCAAGTGATTAGGAGACTTCAACACATCAAAAATTTCATTGGCCAAATAAACTCCTGATTTGCTGCATACTAAATTTATCCCAGCAAGTTTTACAGTCTTATCTTCTTCACTCATAACTAATACAACTAGCATGCTTAATCCCAAAATTGTTCCAATGTCAGCTGTTATTGTTACTGAAGTTTGTTCTAAGAACCACTTTACAGTTTGTTCTTTAAGTTGATTATCTAATAGCTCACAAATTGTCTCGCATGCATGTGTGCTATGATTCAAATTTCCAACCTCACAACCTGACCTATGTAATACAGCTAGAAGTACTGGATATAGAGCCCATGCAGTGTTTGTTTTCATTATGTAGTATAAGATGTTGCCACATAAGTCTTCTATGCGTTTAGTAGTGTTCCGAGAAGATGTTTTCATCACTTCATAAACAGCATGACCTAGATCCTTCTTTTCCACCAATTTGAATGTAGATTTGATCAAATCATTGTTCAGGATTTCTTGTATTGATTTACACTTGCTTAAATGGGCTATGGAAATGTCAAATTTGTTGCTTTTTGCTTTATTAGATTTGGATGCAACACTTGAACTTGAAGGCATATTTTGACTCTTCTCTTTATTAACCACAACAGCTTGGTGAGTTTCTTTTGTTAGGCGCAAAATTGCATTCAATGTCTTCTGGATTTGGGAATTTTCAAATTCCTCTAAAGCAGTTTTGTTAGTCTGATGCGCAGATTCCTCACTTACCTTTTTTTTGTTTCTTAGACGTGGAGGAGAAGCACTTTCTTCAGTCTGTGAAACATCTAGTGAAAAAGTTTCATTTTCTAGATTAGCAGTTGATGAAGTTGGTTCATTTTTCTGAGGTCTAGCACTAGCACATTTTGTGAACAAACTAAATGACTGCTTTGCCGTATCTCTTTGCTGCACTTCATCCTGGTATTTCTTTACTGCAATATCTAAGCTGTGGGCCCAAACTCTGGGACCTCTTGTATTGTAACAAATATTTTTTTTGGAATTAAAATGTTCCTCCCAGTTTTACTTCTTTGAATATTTGTTCTTGCATTGACCACAAAAGTAACCCCTTTTAACACCCTCACTTTTCTCTCCAACTTCATCAATATTAGGATCCATTATTGATTATTGACTACCTGAAAAAATACAAAATAAATAAAAGTTAGTAAATATAGTATGGTAAAAGTGAGTAAAAGTAAGTAAATATAGTACAATGAAAGTAAGTAAAAGTAAGTAAAAGTAAGTGCTTTAAACTTAGTAAAAGTAAGGAAGAGTAAGTAAAAGTAGGTAAGTTAAAGTAGTAAAAGTAAGTTTAAACTTAACTAAACTTTTCAATTCTAGAGTCATGGTGGATTACTTAAAACCACACAAGTAATTATCTGGCCAATTTATCAAACCTGGCCGAGATCAATGGAACATAGTCCAATCCTGATAATTTTATATTAAAAAAATATACGTTTTAATAAAATTTTAATTATCAAAACATTGAAGCTTAACAAAAAATAAAAATAATTGTTAAATATGGAATTACCAACTAAACTTAAAATAACTAAATTTGTAATTTAAAAAAATTGGTTTGTACAAGAACGTATATGCAAAAAAATTGCATAACGTCTAGCGGATGAACAAAACCCAAACCCAAATTTACTTTTTCTCATGGTCAAATTTACTGGAGCAATGCTCCCAAGATCCCAGGAATCTGGAGTCATGGCCTTGAGGTAGATCTTAACTGCAAAGACACACATCTGCTGAAGACCATTCTTCTCCCTGTCTGTCAGTTTAAACTGATGATGAAAAAGCCAGATCTTGAGCGAGTATATTACCTTGGACAGCCACCTAGCACAGTGCATGGGACCAGGTGCCATAAAGTGGATGCCCCATGGAGGAGTGACTCCCATGAAGATCAATGAGAGCTCTATGAATTCCTGGTAGTCATCATGAAGGTCCTTTTGCTCTGTCAGTGACTTTTCAGCCCAAGCCACTAGCTCTGGGTCATTGATGAGATCAGCTATCTCCTTGTCATCAGCTGCAGTTGCATATGAATTTCTGTCAATAAACTCCCACTGATCTTGAAACCTCTTAAAAATCAAAACATCTGGTCCTTTGGTAGTACTCATGAGTGTGGTAAAAGCTGTCTCAGCAAGAAGCTCCAAGATATGGTGGCAGCATGCCAGATACAAAAGATCCTTCTGCAGCTCCTGTTCTATGAGAACACATGCACCTAACTTTCACCCAGTATTAGCAGCTGTAGTATCAAATGACAATCCTATAACCTTCTCCTTCAAACCCCATTCATTAAGAGCTGCTATTACAACCTTGGCTTGTTCTGATCCTGTCCCATTTGCTAACTTGGCAACTTCCAGCAGTTGGGAGACCCCCTTGCCAGTAACAATAATTGGTAGGTGGTCAATATGTTCCTTGGTTGTCAAGTCCCTGAGAAGTTTTCCATCCCAGTGGACAATCAAAGGCACATCAGCTTAAAACTCAGCCTTCAGGGTTTCTGTGAGCAATTTCCGGTGATTCTGACGCAGGCATTGGATGGAGAAGTGGTTGATGTTGAATTCTTCAGGATTTTGACCAATTGAGTGTACTATTTCTGTTAGAACATGAGTAGCAGCCCTGTCTGACAGCTTTGTCCTGTCAAGAGCCATAGAGAGTGATGGAGATATGTTCTTTTTAGCTCTGAGATGTTTTGAAAGGCTGGCTCCTTCAACAGCAACAGCAGAACCTTCCTCTTCATTTCCAGATTCATCTGTGCTGGTGGTGGAAGATGACTCCAATTGTACTGTGTTTGAGGATGCTGCATCTTCCTTCTCCCATTCACTTCTGTTCTTTTTCCATTATCTTCCTCTTCAGAGATCAGTTCTCTTTTGCAGCTTGCTTGGCATCAATTGGTCCCATTGTTCCTCTACGGCCTGGTTCCCGTTGAGCAATTTGGAATTCTCAGTCTTCTTGATTTGTCATTATTGTGAGGGCATCAGAGGTGGCTATGTCAAACAAGTTGGACATTTCTGCCTCAAAGTTATTCTCCTTCTGTATCTGTGAGGCTGATCTTCTGTTTTTTCCCTTTCTTCAAACTCTGATAAACTGTGTACAGCTTTTCTACTTTAGTAATTGCATTATCTTTGCAAATCACTAGAATTCTTGCTTTCTCCCAGAATTCTGTTACACGCATGATCACTGTTGTGGCATTTTCCCTAATTGTCTTCCCCTCCTTAATGTGAAGGTGCAGAAAGAAGTTTTGTTCCTTCAATCCCTTCATCTGGTTTGCAAAGGTAATCCTTAGAACGAGTTGTCATGATCAATCACTGATAGATATAAATTATTCTGAAAAAAATACATGAAATTGATTAGAATTTAATAAAAAAAAATTACAGTAAATAATAACTAAATGATAATACTAACTAAATAAATAGATTAATCAATCAATATAAGATCTGGAGTATAATTGATTTCTTCTTCCCACTGTTAATATAGTCAGAGTTCAACCGATTGTTGGTGGCTTTATGTGGCAGAGAACAGGTTTGTGTATGACTCATTGTCTCCCACTGGTCTGCATACACCAGAGTACTGCACTGTACACAATTAACTTAAAAACAACTTCAAAATGTGCAGTACACAGCAAGGTCAACTGGAATGGTCAAAATCACAAGTATAGCAGTGGAGAATAAATAATCAACTCCAAACATTTATGTGAGCCATATATGTGAAATTACAAACTCTGTGTGCAACCCCTAAATTTAGTCCAAATGACTTAAAATTTCACAACAAGGGTTTTTTCATACATACAAAACATCTTAAGGGTTAGGAGCATGACTTTTCTAACTTTCATTTTGAAGAACCACCCTAATATATATATATATAACAAAGAACGACCCTTGTATAGAAGAACATTCCGCGCAAGATGAGGAGAGAGAACAAACAAATGAAAAAATGAGGTAACCACCCAAGAATCAAACCCAGGATCTTCCGATTGCCAGTTACATTAATTATGCTGTGTTGTTTACAGTTGAAATGTATATATGTGCGGCATGCAGGAGGTGTCCCCTCGGGGCATTGGTTTCTGTGCGTATGTAGGAGAATTACGACTTCTAATTGAGTGAGGCCCATGGTGTAGTGGTTATCATATCTGACCGGCAATCGGAAGATCCCAGGTTCATTTCCTGGGTGATTACCTCATTTTTTCATTTGTTCATTCTCCCTCCTCATCTTGCGCGGAATGTTCTTCTATACAAAAGTCGTTCTTTACGTTAATCATACTGTGTGTTGTTTGCAGTTGAAATGTGTGTGTATATATATATTTGGGTGGTTCACAAGCATAGGGAAAATTTAGCATCTGAGATTTCACTTTTGGGTCATTGTTGCTTTTGTTCCTACATTTAGTGTGAATAACTGTGTGAAGTATGGTTGGTCTACAGTGTCATTAAGAGGTCGCTCAATCATGCATGACGTGTCTCACTAATGACTGATTACACTGGGGAACAAATTTCAACTTTTTGTCTATTGAATTAGATTTGACAGTTAGTTCTAGGTAATTTGGGTGCGCTGAGCACGAATTTTTACTCGGTTTTGCTCTATCAGGTCCTGATTTTGCTCAACACCCCTCCTCTTTCGTCGTATTCATAAAAAGGTTTTTTTCTCAATACTCGCTAAGTCTTTTTGCAGTTACACATTATGCAACTAGGTTTTTATCTAGGTATTTGTACCTATTGTTATGGTATTGTTGTATTATGTATATTTTTATATGTAACACCCTAAAAATATTTTTAATTTTGTCATTTTTAACCCATTTTAATATTAGTAAATTAAGCTAAAAATATCATAGAATTCTAAAATTTTCTCGAGCGTTCCTGTTCTCTGTAGAGTATTCTAGAGGGACAACTAAAATATATAAAAGCGACTCGTTTCCAGAGTTAATCAGTCAATTCAATCAGTCAGTCAGTCGAGTTAGTTAATTAAGTTTGGGCATTAACATAATTTTGAATTGGCATATGATTTAGTGAGTAATTTTGTCATCGTGATTTAATATAGTTGATTTAATTAGACGTAATTTATATTGTACCTACTCATCCGTGTTTCTAGTTTAATTTCATAGATTGTAAGTACCTATTTCATAATAAGTACCTATTTAAACTAATTTTTGTGTTTATATTTCAGATTTTCTTAAATTTATATGAATTAAGGGCTTTAAATACCTTTACAAATTGGCAGAACAATCAAGCAATATGTCATCAAGCACTAGAAAGTTCAAATGCAAAAACAACCCTGATTCCTTCTGTTATATATGTGGAAATTTTACACTTCCACATCAACGAGCAAATATAACTGACTTCGTAAAAAGAGCTTACTTAGCTTATTTTGGCATAAAACTGGGGGACCAAGATAAATCGTGGGCTCCACATAAAGCCTGCACTATATGCATTGAAAGACTGCGACATTGGACGAAGGGTTCGGATTCAAAAATACCTTTTGGAGTTCCGATGGTAAGTTTATGATTTCATAAAACTACGTAATTTAATCACTAGTATACTGTAACTTACCTAAATGTAATTGTAACTTAGGTACATAAACAAAAATTTACAGAAAATGTTTATAAGAATCTCAAATATTGCATAAAGTTGAAACACACAGAAATGTTAAATGTTTGGGTGATAACTTTTGATAAAATTCATAAAAACAAGTCTCTCGTCGCTTTTTTTAACGCTTTACAATTTTTTTCCATATCAGGTGTGGCGAGAGCCTACTAACCACGAGACCGATTGCTACCTTTGCTTTGTCAAGACTTCGGGCTTCACTAAGAAAAATAAACATTGTATCGAGTACCCAAATTTCGACACCGCGATACGACCTGTGCTACATTCAAATGAGATCCCCATTCCAAAATTTAAGGGTCTGCCAACTCAAGAATTAGTTGAAGATGTTCCTGAAAATATTGTTATGCACTTTGAGGAGTCAGACACCGATTTTGACCCCAGCGTATTTGAAAGTCAAAACGATCCGCAAAAGTTTAACCAGGCCGAGTTGAATGATCTTGTAAGGGATCTAAATTTGCCAAAAAAGGCTGCGGAAATTTTAGCTTCAAGACTTAAAGAGAAAAACTTGCTTACTTCAAACACATACATTTCATTTTACAGAAAAAGAGAAGAAGAACTTGTTAAATATTTTAGAACAGAGGATAGTTTAGTATATTGCTGCGACATAGTTGGTTTGTTAAAGAAGATGGGGGTTGAGTCTTACGATGCAAATGATTGGCGCTTGTTTCTAGACAGTTCGAAAAGAAGTCTTAAGTGTGTGTTGTTGCATAATGGCAATCTATACGGCTCGATACCGATTGGGCACTCAACAAAATTAAAAGAAAAGTATGAACATATAGAAAAGGTTTTAAATCTTATCAAATATAGGGAGCACGAGTGGATCATATGTGTTGACTTAAAAATGGTTAATTTTCTGCTAGGACAACAAGGAGGGTATACTAAATATCCCTTGCTTCCTTTGCTTATGGGACAGCAGAGCCAAGGAAGAACATTATTTCAAACAAATCTGGCCAGCACGAACATCACTTACTGTCGGAGAAAAAAACGTAATTAATCCACCTTTAGTGAGCAGAGATAAAATCATATTTCCTCCTCTGCATATAAAACTAGGCCTCATTAAACAACATGTAAAAGCTTTAGATACGAACGGCGAGTGTTTCAAATACATAACTTCAAAATTTCCAAGTTTAAGTTATGAAAAAATCAAGGCGGGAATTTTCGACGGTCCACAAATAAGAACAATGATTAAAGACAGCAATTTTCCTAATGTCATGAATGAACGCGAAAAAAATGGCTGGTTCTCATTCGTGGACTTGATAGAAAACTTTTTAGGCAATTATAGGGCAGATAACTACGAAGAAATCGTAAAAAAACTTTTAAGGGACTACAAAGAGTTAGGTTGCAATATGAGCATAAAAATGCATTTTTGAATAGCCATCTTGACCAATTTCCAAGTAATTTAGGTGATGTAAGTGACGAACAAGGGGAGAGATTCCACCAAGATATAAAAATTATGGAGGAACGGTACCAAGGCCGCTGGGATTCCCACATGATGGCTGATTACTGCTGGTGCTTGAAAAGAGACCTGCCATCAACAAGCAAATACGCTAGAAAGTCTTACAAAAGAAAATTTTTGCCACAGTGAAAGCTTCATATCTGTTTGTTTTTTTATTTTAAGTCATTTCTATCGTTATAATGTAATTTTATTGTAGTTTGAACTGCTTGTATTCATGAAACTTGAAAAAAAAATTTAACACATGACTTAATTTTTTAGTCCTAATTTGAAAAATCTGGAAAATGGCACATAGGCTGTCGACAAGAATCAGGACCTGATAGAGCCAAACTGAGTTGAAATTCGTATTCAGCGCACCCAAATTACCTAGAATCAAGTGTCAGATATCATTCAATAAAATACGTGTTGCCCGGTGTTATTATAGTATGACTAAATTTGGCTTCTTCTTTTGTAGGAATGTGTAGAAATGCTGCCGAAGCAATCAAAAACACAGTCTAGCATTAAGGTGTGGTTACTCGGGAAGGCAGAGGAGAAGTTAACTACGGCAGGACTCCCTACCAAGCTTCATGTCCTTCGGAAATTCATGTTCCGCCATCTGGAGGAGAGGAAGACAGAATATAACAGTGCGGTGATGACCATTGAGGCTTTCATCCCATTTTGGACAAAAGCAAACGTTCCAATGATGGATACCAGATATGCTGACAAGAAGCTCCTGAAACTGTACGAGCAATACAAGGGGCTGAAGAAGAACCGCACAAAGAATTTCCCATCCTACAGAATGAAGGAGGACATATTTCATGGAGACCTTGATGATGTGTTCGATCTTTCACGTCATGATGCCCTCGAGACCATGATGAATGAGGACAAGAACTTCCTTGTCGCTCAGCTCGATAATCCCACTTCCTCCAGCTTTGGCCCCATTGACAAGAAAATGGCTGACCAACAAATGAGGAAGAGGATTTGGTGTGAGGCGGAGATGAACCGAGAGGAGAAGGCCAAACGCGAGGCGGATGCGAGATGGTCCCAGGGAGAACTGGAGGCTTCTAGTTCAAGCACATCCGAATCATCAGATTCAGATACTGTAGTTTTTAAGGAGTCAGCACGAAAATGTTCCACTAAGCGATTGAAGTCTGTGATCACGCCTGACATTTCCTTAGCCTTGGATCGCCACAACATCAGTGACAGGAAAGGAATGGCAGTGGTCGCAGCAACTATTAAATCACTGGGGCACAACTTGGACGAAGTGTCAATCTCACGCAGCACCATTCGTCGCGTGAGACAATGTACACATGAAGCGGTGTGCCGCAAAGATCAGGCCACTTTCAAGACCCATGAGCCCCTTCTCTTGCACTGGGATAGTAAGCTGCTTACAGATATCTCCCATGGGTTAGAGGTGGTGAACCGTATGGCTGTGCTTGTAACCGGTAACAGGGAAGAGAAACTCCTTGGAGTTCCAATGGTAGCTGCTGCAACTGGAGCATCTCATGCTCAGGTATGCCTGAAGCTTGTGGATGACTGGTCTTTGAGGGGCAACGTTCAAGGTCTTGTTTTTGATACAACTGCGTCCAACACGGGACTTCATGCTGGAGCTTGTACTCTCATTGAAAAGGAGTTGGGTATTGATTTGGTGTGGATCGCTTGCCAACACCACGTGGTAGAAGTCGTCCTTGCTGCAGCCTTCGGTGCTTGTTTCGGAACATCCAGCAGACCTGAAATTGGCCTATTCAAGCACTTCAAGTAGCACTGGGTTTTCATTGATCGCAGCAAGTTCGAGAGTGCACCTGACAGCCTGTTCATTGAAACAGCAGAGCAGAGGAAGGAAATGGTCTCCTACTACAAGGAGGCTGTCAAGAAGAGCCAGTGGGATGACTATGATGAACTGATGCTTCTCTGCCTCCTTTTCTTAGGAGGGAAGCTTGAAGCTTGATGGTCCTATGAGAATTCGAAGCCCTGGAGCCATGCACCATGCGCGATGGATGGCCAAGGCCATTTACACGCTCAAAGTGTTCCTATTCAGAGATCAATTCACCTTGCTTCAGACTGAGAAACAGAACATCAAGGAACTAAGCCTGTTTATCACACTCCTTTACAGCCACTACTGGAATGAGGCCAGTGTTGCATACATGGCTCCATTGAATGACCTCACTTTCTTGCGCCAGCTGAAAGCTCACCAAGGAAAGACAAACAATGCGGTAAATGATGAAGCACCATTTGTGGTTCATTTCTGATCACTTAATCCCCTTGGCACTCTTTGATCCTCGAGTTCACGCGTCCATGAAGGAGAGGATTGCTCACATCGTAGCTGTTCCCGAAAAAAGAAAAGGACTCAAGCACATGGATGGAAAAACATTCTCCTCGAGCAATCCCTTGGAATTCTATGCCACCAAACATTCAGCAATCTTCTTCAACCTCGTCATGCATAGTGATGCGAGTCGTTTTTTATTGTGTCGTTTTTTTTGTTTTTTTGTCGTTTTTTTGTTTAAAACGAAGGTAGTCTGTTTTTTTTGTTTTTTATTGTTTTAAACTTATTCCATATTTTTCTTCCTTTAATCTAATAAGTATATTAGTATTACCTATAATTTACTATACTACCATGCTTATACGGTTATACCTAGTATATATACTATATAGTCATCTTTTAGAAAAATTGAATCACGCAAAAAGTATATAATAGAAAGGAAAAACAAACCCTCATTTTTTTATATGTACGGTATATATATTTTTAAACGAACATAAAACATTCTTCCTCGTTTCAAACAATATATATAATTGTGATTGGCAAGAGTACCAGTATATATATTCCAGATAGAAAAGGAAAATATTCACCTTTTTTTTAACCTTTTTGTTAACCTAATGTTGTTTTAACCTTCATTTCCATGGAAGAATCATCACTAGATTGGGTAGAGCATATATGCTAGTTTCAATATCACAGGTACTGGTATAATATACATAATAAAAAATACATAATACTGGTATAAAACAATATATATAATTGTGATTGGCAAGAATACCAGTGTGGTATATATATATTCCAAATAGAAAAATAAAAAAATAAAAAATTCATCTCTTTCTTTAACCTTTGTGTTAACCTAATGCTGTTTAACTTTCATTATCTGATTCTATTTCCATTGAAGAATCATTATCACTAGATTGATTAGAGCATATAGTTTCAATATCACAGGTACTGGTACTTATTGCAGATTTGGATGTTGACGAAGCCAATGTAGCACCATGTTTTACTTCACTTTCTTGGAATTTTGCATTTTGGGATATAAATACAAGCTTTGCTGCTCTGTCTGTGCTTAATCAGTTTCTTTTGGCTGTATGGATATTACTGTATGTGCTAAATGATCTCGGAGGTAATGAAAGGGCGAAATAGAGGTGTATGAGTTTGTGTAGGTATATATGTGAGTATGCGTGCGTATGTATCTGGAATTCTGGATGTATGTGTATGTATGGGGTATATAATAGATATAAATATGTGTATATAAGTATTTATGTATATATTGGTATATATGTATATGGGTGTATGTGTATGTATATATATGGATGGTCTCGGGGGGAAAATATGTCATCGCGGGTCTAAAGGATAGTTAAGTGGGAGATTCAAAATCCGAGGCATGGATGGGAGAGTCCTGGAAAGGTTGGACAATGGGCAGTCAGCTCCCAGCCAGTGTTCTCGCAAGTTTAACGGATCTCAAGATACAAGACTTTCAGTGCAAGAAAGAGGCCAGTTTTTCTGTAAATAGGCTGAAAAGGGCATTCTATACTGGTACCATATGGCCTATTTTATTATTTATTTATTTATTTTTATATATATATCATTGCAAAGTATACCTTATAATTAAATTGGCAATATCTATATTAATTATTAAAAAAAACGAAAAAAACAAAAAAAAAAATAAAAAAAAAAAATACGACAAAAAAAACAAAAAAAACAACATGGACATAAAAAAAACGGTTTTTTAACATCACTAGTCATGCAGCATGGAAGTGAACAGGCGCAATCATTCCTGTCCAAGACACCAAATGATTGGAACACAGATCCAGCTTACCAAGGAATGAAGGAACATGTAAAGATGATGGCAGTGATTAATGATTGCGCAGAAAGAGGAGTTGCGCTCATTAAGGCTTTCAACAGCACAATCACGAAGGATGAAGCGCAAAAGCAGTACCTTCTCCATGTAGTCGCTCAGCACCACAAGGAATTCAAAGAGCCGACTAAAACTGGTCTCAAGAAGACCTAAAGATCTTCAACTGTGTGCATTATTTGTTCCGCTGTTATAATTTAATAATATATTTATGTATAATATACATATATATATATATATATATATATATATATATATATATATATATATGTCATAAATTGTCAAGTCATTATTATCCTTATTCAATAAATGTTCCAGTCATAAATTGTCAAGTCATTATTCAAATTGTTTCATTTTGAGTGAGTGCATAAAAAGGTCCTAGAGCAAAGATAATTGGCACATTTATTCTTGTGGGGGAATAGAATAAGGGCAGATATGACTGAATTTAAAATTCCAAAAAATGCTGTTGTGGACTATATATATATTATATATATATATATATTATATATATAATATATATATATATATATATATATATATATATATATATATATATATATATATATGCTGCAAACCCACAAGGAAAAAGAAAAAATTCCAAGGCCTTTCGTGTATTCAAAGCTACACCTCATCAGGGAATGAAGATAAAAGGCGAGATGCCCATAAATATATACAACGTACAGGAAAAACAAAACAATTAGCACATACTTAAGGGTTAATGAGAGGCAAAAGAAATTTTAACATGATATCGTCAATTTTATACGTCCCCGCACTGTTATTGAAATTGTTTTTAAAATGAATAAATGCACATTCTAGAATATTTCTTTCTATTATATCTCTGTTTTTAACAAGCGCTTTAGAACTATCCCACTTGATGCTATGGTTACATCTATACATATGGTTAAATAAAGCATTGGAAGTATTCACTGTTCTACAAGCATATTTATGCTGTTTTACCCTAATATCTAATGTTTTACCAGTTTGGCCTATATATACTGAGTTACATTGTGTACATCCGATCGAATACACACAACCAACAACATTATCAGTGCTATTCTTTATTAGGCGTGATTTAACAGTATTATTATACTTAAAGATTACATTAATGCCAATTGCTTTAAGTACAGTTAGAAGGTATTGAAAATTAACATGGTAAGGTAGGCTAAGGATATTTTTACGCTGAAATTCCTTTACAATTACATTATTATAATACCTATTCTTGGCTTTCTTAAGACAGTTATCTAAAAATGAAATAGGATAACATAATTTAGTACCAATATTCATGATATTGCATAACTCGGAATCTAAAAATTCAGGACTGACAACTCTCAATGCTCGAAGAAACATAGCAGAGAAAATAGAGGATTTAATTGAAGGATGATGGTCAGAATAAAAATGCACATAAGAGTTATTATTAGTAGGCTTACGGTAGACTTCATATTTGAACTGATTAGAGCATCTACAAATTTTTAGATCAAGAAAAGATAGGCTTCCATCATTTTCTTTTAACTGTAAACTTAATAGATGGGACTAAATTGTTGAGCCTACCAAGAAATAAGTCCACATCCAAATTATTAGGCCAAAGGCATAAAATATCATCTATATACCTGTACCAAACCAGGTTAAAATTAACAATCATAGGCAAAATTCTACTTTCAAAAAATTCCATATATAGATTAGCTAGTACAGGTGAAAGGGGATTTCCCATTAGGGCGGAGTGAAAAACTCATTTTTCGAATTTTCAAATTGGCTAGTGTGGAAAATGTGTGGAGTAGTGAGGAAATAAGCTGGTATAAATTTAAAATCATAACATTAATATCTTCAGGTGCCACAATGACCTTCAATATTGAAAAAAATTGGAAAAAGCAGATTTTAACCAATAATTACAGAAGAGTCCACGTTGCACAATGGACAAGAATTTATTCACACTTGTATAAAAATAGCTCAGTCAACCTTTAAAAAAAGTTTCTATTCTCTAAAAACAGTTTTCTATAGTCAGCTCACTCAGCTGTCACGTGAGTACCTCGGTTCAGTGTAGCTGTCGCTCTCGTAGCAGGTGGGTGTTCTGTTGTTGGCGTTACTCAGATAGTCTAAACTATATTTCTTATATATTTTGCATTTCTGTATTGTGTTGCCCTAAGTTTGCCATGTACTATTAACTGAAATTAACGTATAATTGATATTAGCTCTTTCTTTTTCAGATTTGTATACTTTCAAAATGTCTCGAGTTTGTGCAAAATCAACCAGGGCCTCAACTGAGTGCCCCATGTTTGGTATGGGGGAAGATTTGTGGCACAGGAATCTTCCTACATACGAAGGAGTTTTTAAATATTACTTGTTTGTAAGAAACGATTTGAAACAGAATACTAATAAAGATCCTTCAATATCTCAAATATTAGAACAAGTTGTTGATAAATTGAAAACAATTTGGGAAAGTGCTTCCGTCCCAATTCTGTCAGACAGGCGAATTGAAACAATGTTCAGAAGCTACCACGAAAAGTATCGTGTCATTATGAAGCCATACCAAAGCAGAAAAAATTCTGAAGCTTACAAAGCAAAGATTGATATGTTCAAAAAAGAAGCACACACGAAACTTTTTGACATTGCAGCGTGCAAGTGCAAAGTACTAACACAATGTTCTTGTCCCAAAGAAAAAACAGTTCCAAAGGAAGAAGTGACGTTGTTGCGGTGGGGTTATCCAATAAACCAATGAAGTTCCGAGTCAATGTGAACCACCCGACAACATTTTTATTTCATGCAATTTTTTGTCTACCGGTACGGGGAGAAGACTTACTTCAAAACCAAACACCCAAAGGCGGCTCGTTGGCTGAGGGAGGACGGGCTTCTAAGAATCCCTGATGCGGTAAACCTTCCCAGAGTCTCGTTGATCCCGACGCGACCCTCCAGGCGTGACCTCGTTATCCTCAGAACAGAGAAACAATGCGATTAGTTAAGTGTCCCAATGCCCACCGGACTGACCCAACCTCAGGACCTCCCAATATTCCACGAACAAGGAAACAAAAATGCTCACCACATTCCCGATGACAATGCCGTAGCCAAATCAAACTGTAACCTCAACGGGTTGGAAAAACACACTAGAGGAAAAACCATGGACAAACTTTATTGATGGGAAGGGGAGTTTACATTCTATACAACACATGAAAGGGAGGAAAAAGTTATGAAAAGCGGGGGTTAGGCAGGGTGAAGCAAGGACATTAAGGTAAGTGGGCAGACAAGCAATAAGGTATATCTTTCACAAATGTACACGCAGTGTCAATCGCAAGAGCACAATTTCATATATATGTTAACACATGGTCACAGACAACTGGATTTTTGCAAAGCAAGTGATCTATCTTCGCATTACAATGGTCAAGAGAGGCTCCTTTGGGTTACAATCAAGATGAATCAAGAAACAATGAGGAGTTGCGTCCTGATTCCTTATCTTGAAACTTAAATGTCCTCCTTTTAGTTGTTTTTGTTCGCATACAATAATTATACCCTAAATATCCCTGACTAGGCTAAATGGAAAGGAGGGCAAGGTGTTATTGATACCTGGCCTTAACTGATGTGCAGGTACCACCACTTAAAACTTTCAAAAGGTTCGGGGATGATTGTTCGAGTTCAAGGAGTCAATCGCACTAGATGAATGTCATCTAATTTCTGTCTTTCTTAACTTCTAGCTTCAGCAACCGACATTACACGTATACCCAGTCGCACTGTGCACTTTGTTGGCCTGTTCAGATTTGGCAAGCCTACCCATTTCAGGACTTCTTAAACAAAAAAAAAAAAAAAAACCCCTTTTTTTTTTTGTTTGTTTTATCTTTTTAGAACATTAAGCCACAATTCTGACGTTAGATTCTATGGGGCTAGATTTTATGGGGGTTATGGCATTCAAACCTGTATGGGAGAGAAAGGATGAAGGTTAAAACACACAACTACCATGATTTGTTAATCAGTGGTCCCTACTACATTCCCCCTTCGAGCGGCAGAGCCACTCAAAAAGACCAATCCACCAGGGAACCACTCTCGTCCCAACAGATCCAAATACCATCCCTAGCAAAATCTCTCCTTCCATTTAGCAATGCCTTACAATAATCTATTTACATTAATTCACAAAAATCCTTAGAATTTCCTTTCCATTTTACATAGATTCTAACTAGCTAACTTTATTAAACATGGAACTACTGATTTTGAACTGGCAATTCTAAAAAGTTTAAACATAAATAACCCAAACACATTCACATGATAATATTCCGGAATCTACCGATGCAAGTCATGGTCATACTCAACTGGTTTCTTCGGGACGTGGGAAAATCCATGACTGGTCCGCGGGAGCGGGTTTGTGGAGGAGAACTGCCGGTTAATGCCGGGAGCACCTCCCCCAGCCGTCTTCGGGTGACCACCAATCGCTCTCGAGATCTCCTCCGGTTTTCCTGAATCAGGGCACGTCCCTCTAAAACAGCTCTCTCATGGGTGACAGACTCAATCTAATCGGGCGCCCATCCTCATGACCAGCATCAAGACCCTGTTCACACAAACTTATCTGGCCTTCCAATAACTGGTATATCTCCTCCCTATCCTCCTGTATGAACTCTAGAGTTACCTCTAACGATTTCACTAGGGAGGAAGAGTCTGGAGAAGATAAACCACTTGACCCAGCGACACTACAAGGGGAACTATGGTGAGGTGGACTATCACAACTACCCAATTTATCATCCACAGGCAGTTCCCGTGCCTGGCCAGTCACATGGAGAATCGGCGACATCTCACCAATCGCATTATCCAAATCACTACTGGGCAGTTCAGGACAATCTCGGAATGTGACTTTTCCCACTCGCGACTCCGGTCTGAGAATGGGCCTAACAATAGAGGCATCGGGGAAGCCTGAGAAATCCGGAGGATTGTCAGGAAACCCCAAGAAATCTCGACGACTATCAGGAGACTCTGACAACCTTGGAGAAGTGCCAGGAAAACCTGAGAAATCCGGTTCAGTTGAACCAAGTGAACTCTCCGATGATTCACTGGAAGACTCCCCAGAAGAGTCCAGCGCTACAGAAATCCAAGGATGCACCAAGGGTACCCCCTGCTTTCCCGATTCCACCTCATCATGAGAATCACTAGAAGAATCCCACAAACTTTCTTCAGATGACTTTTCGAACAGATAGGCATAGTTTGGGACTTCATTCGGACAAGAATATTCCTGATCAGGTACATCAGGCTGATCTTCTGGGATAACCCAGGGAAGTTTACCAATCGGGAGTAGCTTGGATGGTTCCTGAGAAAAATAGGAGCCTCCTTCCAAGCGCGTAACTGTGTGTGATGGGCACGTGATGATGTTAAGAATGGTTGGTCATTTGGGTAGGCTGGAGAAATCACATAAGTGACTCCATTTGACTCTACCTGATCAATACAAAATGGGCCACAATATTTGGGGAGAAGCTTGTTCATGACAAGGTGCCCCTTTTGGACTACCTTCCTGATCACCAGCTGTCCTCTAGAGAAGGAACAAAAACTAGGGTGACCAGGAACCCATTGTCCTTGAATCTGAGCCGAGATAAGGGCTGGAATTGGGTCTGGATGCGAGTTAGCCAATAAAAATTGCGCTGGAGACATCGTTAACTCCGTATGCACAGTACCATTGTATGATATGATGGCTCTGGGAAGATGTAAATCCCATGAGCTAGGACCTTGAACAAGGTTTCTAAGAAACTCTCCAATGGTACGGTTGACTCTCTCGACTGCCCCATTCCCTTCAGGACGATTTGGTGTCGTAAAAACATGAACGATGCCATACTGAGCTAACATTTGCTCAAATTCTTGACCCCTGAATTCAGGCCCATTATCGGTTAATAACCGACATGGCCTCCTCAACAAAGTAGGCAGGACACGGGTCTCGAACAATCTTGCGATGGTGTGGGAAGTCTTATTCATGATTGGGATGGCTACCACCCACTTTGAATGGTGGTCTACGACTACCAGACAACCAATGTTCCCTCGAGACGTCTTTGGGAACACTACCAAGTCGGCAGCCACCAATTCAAAAGGTGACCTGGTCATGATCTTTAAGGTAGGTGGACCCTTAATTTGACTTGAGACTTTGTTCAGTTGGCACTGTGAACATGACGTGACCACTTCCTGTACAACCTGATACAATCGAGGATGAAATACGTCTCGAGAAAGAACTTCCAGGACTTTATTACGGCCAACATGGGCCATTTCAAGATGGACACTGATGGCAAGTTCAATCAGGAAGTTAAATGAGATCAAGGTCTGTGGATACAGTTCAAGATCTAACGAGTCGTATTTAACTAGAATCCCTAATTCTATATAGATGTCTTTAAGATAGCGGTTGTACCGAGATAAGTTTCTCGGGCAACGGGCATTCGCATTCCTTCTCCCTAGATAATTCCTAAGCCTGCGCAAGTCTAGATCGTTTCTCTGCAATGTTTCAACATTAACCCGTTCGAGAAGAGAATACGGCCTAACGTTTCCGATAATGATCACTTCAGGACCCTCTGATGGGTCTACTGCCATTGCCAAGAAGGTAGCGACCACTTCTCCCTCCTTCAGGACGCTATCATTGGATAGATCTAGCACTAGTCCTGAAGTAGTCATGAAATTTGCTCCAAGCAAAAAGCATGATGGGAGAGAACCATCATCCATGATAGCAAATGGATGGTCTTTTGCTTTCACTTGCGTTCTCAATGATACATCCAAATTTACGAATTTGGTCACCATGACCCGACGTTCAGCCATCCCTTGTATATTTACAATTATGTCTTTTGAGTAATCTTCCTGCTCACCTAATATGGTTTTCCAGGTAGTCTCAGACACCAAACTAATCTCAGCTCCGGAATCCACGAGAGCACAATAAGTCTGGCCATTGCATTCAAGAGGAACAATTGCTCTAGATCGAGACGAATGAGCACATACGATATCCACTTGATACTCAGGAAAATGCAGGTTAACCTCCTGCCCCTGAGGATCAGGGTTTTCATGGCTATCCATAATTGGGTTCACTGGATCCGGATCTGAGTCAGTGGCGTCATAAGAATTAATGGTGTTTATGAGCGACAGGTTATTAGCGTGGAATGTGTTCGTTTCCTGCAACAAGTTAAAGTGTATCCCACCCAAGCACTGAAGGTGTACCCTTTCTCTGCTATCATCCCCCACTCCTGCGGGGACTTGAAACACGAGGGGATGAGTTGAACCAAAATGCAGGACAATATCCAGATTGTATAAATGACTGCAAACCAGCAAAACTTCAAGAGTCATGGGCTGACCAGCCAACGTCATCAACCGAAGACTTTGCTTTTTCTTTGCATTCAATTGGATCTTATATCGTGAGGGTTTCGTCATCAGTTCACCCACGAGCTGCTTCCTGAGCGAGGTGACACTGTCCGGACATTCCTTTTCCAAAACTTGAGTCAAGACATGCAAGAGACATTCGATTAATGAGTCACCCCCTCCGTCTGGTTTAAAAAGCACCATTAATCCCTTTGGAAAATCAGTGGGGTCACTTCTGTCCCATCTTCCTGGGGTGTCTGGAAATGGCGTGATAAAGTGTCAGCAGCTTGATTTTCTTTTCCTGGTATGTAATGGAGTTCAAAATCAAACTCGGCCAGGTCTTCTAGCGTCCGAGCAATTCTATCGTTTACCAGTTTCATGTTGTGGAGGTAAAATAAAGCCTGATGGTCCGTATTTAAGACAAAAGGGATGCCATATAAGAAGGCGCGAAAAGTTTTCACACCCCATCGCATTGCGGCTAGTTCGCGTTCAGTCACGGAATATTTACGTTGGGGTTTCGAGAAGGTCATGGAGGCATGTGCGATAATCCTAACCCTCCCATCTTGAACTTGAGTTAAGCATGCTCCGGCGCCGATAGCAGCATCCACCCATAGGTTTATCTTTTCGGCAGTTTCCCGATAATCTGGAAATGCAAGCTCTATCTCCCTCTGCATCTCAGTCTTGAGTGCATCAAAAGAAGACTCCATTTCAGATGTCCATTGAAGATTAGTCGAAGCGGATTTACCAGTGAGCTCTGACAAGGGTTTTGCGAGAGGGGAACATTGCGGTAGGAATTTTCGTTGGAAGTTGATGAGTCCAAGAAATTCCCTCAATTCACGAATGGTGGTAGGTTTCGGGAAGTTACTAACCTTTTCCATATATTCTGGAGACTTTGATAATCCACTAGAGCTAACTGTGTGCCCTAAGAAGGGTACTTTTGACTTGAACCATCTGCACTTTGGAGGCTTGATCTTAATCCCATGATCTTCCAGGACTTTCAAAACACTGCCTACTAACTTCAGGTGAGCTGCAAAAGTCTTTTCCATAATCAAGATGTCATCAATATAAACCAGCACGTTCTTTCTGGAAAAACTCTTCAGGACTTCCTGCATTTCACGTTGAAAAGCTGATGGAGCATTCCTCAAGCCGAAACTGAGTTTTCTGAACCGCCAATGGCCATGAGGTGTTGAGAATGCGGTATAGTCACGACTATCCTCTTCAATGGGCATTTGATAGTAGCCGCGGACAAGGTCTAGGGTCGTGAAGTACCTTACTCCATGGAGACTATATACCGAATCAGTAAGGTTGGCCATCGGGAACCTATCTGGCTTGGTAATTTTATTCAACTTGCGATAGTCAACGCATAACCGGATGGAACCATCCGGCTTTCTAATCGGGACTACCGGAGCACTCCATGGTGAAGTAGTAGGTTCAATAATACCCAGTTCATGAAGTTCTTGACACTGATCTTCAATTACCTGTGTGATAGGTTCTGGGAATCTCCTTGGACGTTGAAAAATTGGGGTTTCATCGTAGAGTTCGATGCGGTGTGGGGTCATTCTTGCTGCACCAACATCGGCATCTCCACGACTCAATACTTCCTTTCGGGATTCCAACAGGCGATGAACACTTTCCTTCTGGTCTGGGGTTAACCCATCCAGGCTTATTCCTGACTGTATACGCTCTGGAGTCCAATCTTGAAGAGTTGGAGACACTTGACTCGGGCCTACATCTCCCTGCGTCGCAGTTCTACACTGGAGCACATTACTTTCATGTTCAGGTATAACGATTGTGTACATGTATCCTATTAGGTCTCCCTTTTTAATCTTTCCCAATGACTTCCCCCTTGTATACAATAAAACTGACGGTTGCTCAACATTCATGATACCTGGCACTCCGATTACCTTATCCCCTAAATGAGCATTCACTGCACTACCATCATAAAACCACATGCTTGCCCCTTGTGAACATGCGCAAGGACCATTCAATTCACTTTCTCTCCCCTCCCACTCTACTGGCACTCGAACAGGTCCACAATCATTTCTTTGCACACTTTCAGCTGCCCAACATTTAGCTTGGTATCTAAGCTTCGTACACTCTGTCCCACCTGAACCCAAATACACATCCCATTTAGATCCATCCTCACAAGTTCCAGATATTCTTCGACGGGACAAATTTACTTGCAAGCCATTCTTTCTTAGAAAATCTAGACCGAGGAAAAGTGGATAATTTGTGTCCAAATGCGGGATTACCAGAAATGTACAAGGCTTCATGACGATGTTATGTAGAGAAAGTGCAATATTTATTGACCCCAGAGTGTGGCATGCAAGGTCTTTACCTATCCCACGAATAGGTATCCTGTCTTGGGTATCCAGAACCAACCCCAACTGCTCAACCAGCCCTCCCGATATTAAACTAACTTGAGCCCCTGTGTCGATAAGACTGTTTATGATCGTGTTATTAATCACGACATCCAGTGTGAGTACATTTGCTGGCTCCAGCTCTGCAAACTTAACTCCTCGAAAATCAAGGGTAGGTAGATCAGGTTCCACAACTGGTGCCGCTTGTTCGTGAAAAATCGTTTCAGAAGCTCCAAAAGGGGTCGTTGGCGGTTGGCCAAGCTCCCCTGGTTTCTCTAGAGCATGACTTCTCAAATCGCCCGGTGAGTCACACAACCAGTGGTCTTCAGGAAAGGCAGTTGCTCGGGGGGCAAACTCTGGGGTGCATCTAGCTCTGGGGTGGTCATCATTATCAGGGATTGTGACAATCCTTTCCAACGAGTCCCTGTCCTCGTTGGACATGCTTAGTTTTCCGACTGGGATGGTGGTTGGCCGTCATGATCTTCCATATTTTGATTTCCTGAGGTCGATTGATATTGACTTCTCACGGGACAATACATACCAGGGTGAGGCCCCTGACAACGGGAACAATGATATCGGGCAGTAGGGTCAGGGGTTGGTGTTCTCTGGGAATTTCTGGAGCACTCACGGACAAAATGGTCCAACGCGCCACACAACAAACAGGCACCATTCTTCCTTCGGCAATTGGCCTCGTTATGTCCTTTTCTGGTACACCACTGACACTCTTCATCTGTTGCTCCGTTGCTGGATTCCCTCTGGCCATGAGTTCGGGGTTGTCGTTGTTCTCTAGGGTGGGGCGAGGATCCTGGCCGGTAACTGCTTTCCTGATTTGGTCGTGGATTTCGTGAGCGATCCTGTCCTCGCTGGTTTTCTCTTGACCCTCCTTGCCTCCGTGAGAAAACGCTTGTCCCATTTCCATTGCTTCGTGGACGACTGCGCCCTCTATTCCTACCTAGTCGTGGCTGGCTCTGAGGAACAAATCCCTGTCTGGAAGTGTCAAGATTTTCGGAAACCTGAACAGGGACCTGCATTTGCAAGACTTCTATTGGTTCAGGTATGGTCGGAATCCCAGAACTTTCAGTTCCTTGTAAGGCCACAAAATCCAAAATGTTGGACCAGTAGACCTTCTTCTGGTGCAGAGTCTTGTTTTCCGTTATTATCCTCGCTAGGTGTTGTGACAGGGCTGAGGGGACAGTCTCGAGGTACTTCCTCCTTAACTCCTTGCTGGTCTCGATGTCTTTCTGAGGGAATGCCCTTCGTGCCAATGTCTCCAATCGGCCCGCATATACATCGGGAGATTCCCCTGACTTCATTTTGGCATTCTTGAATTCGGCAACCTTTCCAGTGGTCACGGTCTTCTTGATTCTCTTATGCCATGTTAACAGTATTTCCTTCATGTGGTCATATTCGACACCACAACCCCCATAAGCATGGTACAAGTCTTGAAGTTTTCCGGTCAAGTGCTTTCCTAACGTTCCTGTCCAATCTCGTCTTTCACAATTATATTTTGAGGCACAGTGGCGCTCAAACGCTTCAAGATATTCAGGGAAGGAGCGCCCACTATTGACATTGAAGTCATCCAATTCGGGAGCGTTCATAGGTGTTCGCTGCGGGACCCTATGATGATATTTTCTGGATGATGGGTATCTAGGCCGCGTTTCCTCCTTCTTGACGTTGACTTCGTCTGATGAGCTTGACTCCTCATTATGAGACGATTCGGAACTGCGGTTATGAGGTCTGTGGAAACTGACGTCTGAATGTTTCCTTGTTCGAGGATCCTTGGACGGCTCTTTTCTGACCTCCACCTTCTGCTCCATGTCATTATCTGGTACAAGGTCTTCATATTCCTGACGGGCACTCTGAAGTTCTTGTTCCTCTCTGGTGGCCTGTTTCTCTCCAGTTGGTTCACTCGTCCTTGCCAGTATTCACTTCGGGCCACAAGATCGTCATATTGTTCCTCTCTGGCTGCTTGTTTTCTCTCCAGTTGGTCCATTCGTTCTTGCCAGTATTCACGTCGGGCCACAAGATCATCATTTTCTTTGGACAACCGGTCATACTTTCCTTTCCAGACCGTTTCAAGGTCCACCAACCGCTGCGTCCAGTTCTGCTCTGATTCTAGAGCTTGTTGTTTCTGCTCCTTGACCAGGTCAACAAGTTGGGCAACCTGGGTCTTGAGCTCAACTAAATCTGACATTTATTTTTTTTTTTTTCGTCCGTGCTAAGCCGAAGCCGTCAACGTTGGGTGCCTCCCGTTCCCGGGTCTGGGCACCAAAAATGTTGCGGTGGGGTTATCCAATAAACCAATGAAGTTCCGAGTCAATGTGAACCACCCGACAACATTTTTATTTCATGCAATTTTTGTCTACCGGTACGGGGAGAAGACTTACTTCAAAACCAAACACCCAAAGGCGGCTCGTTGGCTGAGGGAGGACGGGCTTCTAAGAATCCCTGATGCGGTAAACCTTCCCGGAGTCTCGTTGATCCCGACGCGACCCTCCAGGCGTGACCTCGTTATCCTCAGAACAGAGAAACAATGCGATTAGTTAAGTGTCCCAATGCCCACCGGACTGACCCAACCTCAGGACCTCCCAATATTCCACGAAAAAGGAAACAAAAATGCTCACCACATTCCCGATGACAATGCCGTAGCCAAATCAAACTGTAACCTCAACGGGTTGGAAAAACACACTAGAGGAAAAACCATGGACAAACTTTATTGATGGGAAAGGGGAGTTTACATTCTATACAACACATGAAAGGGAGGAAAAAGTTAGAAAAGCGGGGGTTAGGCAGGGTGAAGCAAGGACATTAAGGTAAGTGGGCAGACAAGCAATAAGGTATATCTTTCACAAATGTACACGCAGTGTCAATCGCAAGAGCACAATTTCATATATATGTTAACACATGGTCACAGACAACTGGATTTTGCAAAGCAAGTGATCTATCTTCGCATTACAATGGTCAAGAGAGGCTCCTTTGGGTTACAATCAAGATGAATCAAGAAACAATGAGGAGTTGCGTCCTGATTCCTTATCTTGAAACTTAAATGTCCTTCTTTTAGTTGTTTTTGTTCGCATACAATAATTATACCCTAAATATCCCTGACTAGGCTAAATGGAAAGGAGGGCAAGGTGTTATTGATACCTGGCCTTAACTGATGTGCAGGTACCACCACTTAAAACTTTCAAAAGGTTCGGGGATGATTGTTCGAGTTCAAGGAGTCAACGCACTAGATGAATGTCATCTAATTTCTGTCTTTCTTAACTTCTAGCTTCAGCAACCGACATTACACGTATACCCAGTCGCACTGTGCACTTTGTTGGCCTGTTCAGATTTGGCAAGCCTACCCATTTCAGGACTTCTTAAACAAAAAAAAACCCCTTTTTTTTTGTTTTGTTTTATCTTTTTAGAACATTAAGCCACAATTCTGACGTTAGATTCTATGGGGCTAGATTTTATGGGGGTTATGGCATTCAAACCTGTATGGGAGAGAAAGGATGAAGGTTAAAACACACAACTACCATGATTTGTTAATCAGTGGTCCCTACTACAACGTTCCTCTTGGATCAAAGGAGTGAAAGAAAACTGTTTATTGATAGAGTAGATATTACACTCTCAAAGAAAAAAGCATCTACGTTGCTAAGAAAGCAAAAAGAAGCTGTGAGGCTCACCAAAGAATCTTCACAGGAGAAATTGCAGGATACAAATGTTGAATTATCATCATCGACATCAAATAGTGAAAGTGAATTTGGCGAAATATCAGACAATACATTTCCAGAGCCAGTTAGCTCGAAGAGAAAGCTCGAACAACCTGAAGAACAATTATTCAAGAAAAGGAAAACTACAAATCTACCTTCAGTGGCTACTGCTTGTGACAGGACTGCAGTTTCAGATCGAGCTGCAGCATTCATTGTTAGTGCAGTATTGCAAGATATTGGAGAAGTTTCTATTGACAATACATCTGAAGTAGTGGATAGGAGTAAAATCAGAAGAGAAAGACAAAAGAAGAGATCAGAAATTATGAAAGATCAAAATCAGGTCCCAATCAGAGGAATCTATTTGATGGTCGAAAAGATTCTACACTCTTCCAAGAAAAAAAGAGTCCAAAGTATATCAGAAGAAGGTAACAGAAGAACATATCACTTTAGTGAGAGAACCTGGTTCAGATTATTTGGGCCATTATTCTGTGAATTCTGGATCAGCTGAAGAAATATGTAAAGGAATGTTTGAGTATATTGGAAATAATGACATGAACCTGGAAAACCTTGTTGCCATTGGATGCGATGGTGCAGCAGTCAACACTGGAGAAAAGGGAGGCGTTATAAGGCTTATAGAATTGAAGCTGAAGAAGCCAGTTCAACATTTAGTGTGCCAGCTCCATGCCAATGAATTGCCATTACGCCATTTAGTTGCAAAGCTGGATGGAAAAACATCTGGCCCCCGCGGATTCACCGGTCCTATTGGCAGGGAATTAGAGAACTGTGAGAGTCTTCCTATTGTCGAGTTTGAAAGGATTGATGCTGAGGAACCAACTGTAGACTGTGAAGATCTTAGCACCGACCAAAAATATCTAATTGATATTCATCAGGCCATAACAAAGGGATATTGCTCTCCAGATCTTGCTCATTGTAGTCCAGGCAAAATGGCACATTCACGATGGCTGAGTACAGCAAATCGTTTGCTTCATCTATACGTTTCAACTGTAAGTCCATCTGAGAACCTCATAAACATTGCTTCTTTTATAATGAAGGTCTACATCCCAATGTGGTTTTCTATTAAGCAAAGTACGTCTTTTGTCAATGGCTCAAAACATGTTTTCAAAACTATTGAACTAACAAGAACACTGAATGATGAAGTAAATGATATTGTAAAGCCTGTCATACAAAGAAATGCATTTTTTGCAAATCCAGAAAATATTCTAGCATCAATGATTCATGATGACCGCAGCGCCATAAGAGAATTAGCGTGGAGGCGAATAAGAAAGCAAGGCAAACAAACAAAAAAGTTGTGAGGCATTTCACAGTACCTGTTATTCAATTTGAAGCTACTGATTATACTGATTTAATTAATTGGCAAAAATGCATTGTCACTGAACCACCTGTGACAAGACACCTGACAGAAAATGAGATTGAAGAATTCATAGAAAACAAGAGTACCCCTCCATTCGAGAAATTCCCTTGTCATACACAAGTAGTAGAAAGAATGGTAAAATTAGTGACTGAAGCATCATCAAAAGTATTTGGATTGAACGCGCGAGATGGCTTCATAAGATCAACACTTCAGTCACGTAAAAAAATGCCATCATTCGAAAGTAAAGCTGAATATAAAGTTTAAATAAAACGTTAATAGAAAAAAACATGCGTAAGGATGGGTGGTTGGGAGGGCATGGGTGGAGCTCGACACGCAGCCACCTCCTCGTGGTGAGTTCTGGATTATTTAGATCATTAATCAAAAGAACATTGATCTAAATAAACTAAGAGCTGCGTAATTCAGTAACTATTTTGGTAATTGGAACACTTAATATATAATAATAACAAGTAAGTTTCAGTTATTGTACTAATGCAGAATATAAGAAAATCATTATATTTCACTTTTTTCGACGGCTTTGTGGCACCTGAAGATATAATTTCGCAGGACTAATATTTATGCACAGTCATTATCTATAGCACCCACATATTTTTCGCACTAGCCATATTTGAATTTCGAAAAAAAGTTTAAAAACCTCATTTTCGATCCGCCCTATTTCTCATAGCCAATCCAAACGACATAGCATAAAACTTATTTTCAAACTGAAATTTACAATCTTTGACACAAAGCTTAATTAACTCAATAAGAGTGTTGTGTTGAACAGGGAAAGAATATTCAGAGATATTATCTTTTAAAAAATCAAGTAGGTCATCAACAGGGACTTTCACAAAAGTTATGTTTTGTATTTGGAGATAAAAAAAAATAACTTCAATGTTTTGTTTCATTACTTTCTGGTTCCTTATAATATAACACAAAGGGATGCACTGTGCATTGGGTATTTTCCCAATGAAAACCTTGGGCTGCATCCTGTACTACAAATGAGTAGTTTTCTGAAAAGTCACCAAGAACTACAGCTGTATGACTATTTAAATTATTCTTCGTTTTTTAGAAATGCACTCTGATTCTTTGCTATAAAGTGATGGTGTGTCAATTTGACAATTTTTGTGCTTAATGAATTTATAAAATCATCTACAGATTCTGTTTTTTCAACCATATTGCATCGATCGGTAGTAACCCATTGTTTATATTTTATTTCCTCATATTCAAGATCGTTAACACTGAAAAGTGAGCAAAAAACTCTTAATACCTTGTTCTTTTAGACAGAGATTACATATTTGTATCATGCAATTCCTGTTGTTGACATCACACACTGCTTTCTCCATAAGAGTTGTGTATTCCAACCCTTTGACACGCAAAGCTGAGAATTGTATTTTGGCATTCTGGTGGTATGTATATACACACACAGAATGGGTACCAGCAGCTCCAGTTAAAAAACAATGTCTTGGGGGTGAAGGCTGGCAAAACTAGAGAAGCCAATTTGGGGACTATCTGGATTATTTTTATAGAGACTAAAAGCTTCTTTCAGATTCATTAACACCAGTCTTTTCTGCACAGATTGTTTATACCCACTTTCATTTCTGATACTCAGGCAGTGTTTTGTACCTGGGCACAAACGACTAATTTCATCTGATTCAAAAAATTTCTGAACAGAATCTTTAGTACCTTTAGTTATTACTTTTCCTTTTGACATGGGTTCAATTTCAGGAATAATTCCAAGTCTGTTTTATATTTCTGCTTTTCTTAACTAAATATTCAGTTGTCTGAAATAGATTTATAGTTTTTGATATGGTAAATGGAGGGTTCCAGCACAGGTGAAGCAAAAAATTTTCATTTTGACACTCAACCATCTCAGATCTTGCTTATTTTTGGTGTATAAGGTAAGTTTGTGCAAGAAAGCCAGCTGTGAAAGTTTCAGCTTTCTACAACCATTACTTCACAAGTTATGAAGGTCAGAAAAATCAAGGTTAAGGTCAAAATAGCTCAAGGTCGGCATCTTTGGATGCACCTCACACATTCACTAATTATCGTAACCATATGAAACTATATGTTTTTGGACTCAGAATGAGCTGTAGAATCCAAAAACGCAACGAAATCAGCAATAGGAGAACAAATAAAAATGTTCACCCTTTTTCAAGGAATGAATTGACCTTTTGACCTTGAAGTTCACACATTTTGGGGAAACATTTCTTTACACAAAATGAAGTTCCATCATTGCACTTTTAATATAAACAATAAAAATGTATCTTATTCACCAACTATACTGTCTTAAAGAATTTTTCAAATTGGCTATTTTTCAAATTTCTGGCAAAATCGCCATATGTACCGTATATGCATATATGTACTGTTAAAATCTAGAGATATTCATTATTTAAACTACTTAAGCAAAAATAAATATTATTAGAAATGTGATACAAAATCACTTAGATATAAGCTAGGTACCATAGGTATAACTATGATATAGATCTCTATTTTATTGTGGTCTCCTCCACCCCTACAACCACACCTTTCCACCCTTAGAAATATTTTACTTTTTTTTATAATTACTTTTATTAATAATACATTAATACAAACATATATATATAGGAGTATCATATAAAATAGGAGTAAAAAAGGAGTATCATATTATGTAGACCTGTATTCTATAGATACATATTAAACTAGATCTCTGTACACTTTCGACTCAAGAACAGGAAACTGTGGCAAACAGGTCTGCATGATTACCCTCAGCTGTTAGCATCTCATGATCATCAAAGGCATACTGAATTATTCTTGAACCTGCTGTCAATGATGGAGCAGTCATTGTCTGGATAATATAAGATGATAACATCCAACATGAGTAGTGATGTTAAAAAATGGTTTTTTTTATGTCCATGTCATTTTTTTTTGTCGTTTTTTTTGTTTTTGTTTTTTTTGTTTTTTTTAATAATTAATATAGATATTGCCAATTTAATTATAAGGTATACTTTTGCAATGATATATATTATAAAAATAAATAAATAAATAATAAAATAGGCCATATGGTACCAGTATAGAATGTCCTTTTCAGCCTATTTACAGAAAAAACTGGCCTCTTTCTTGCACTGAAAGTCTTGTATCTTGAGATCCGTTAAACTTGCGAGAACACTGGCTGGGAGCCGACTGCCCATTGTCCAACCTTTCCAGGACTCTCCCATCCATGCCTCGGATTTTGAATCTCCCACTTAACTATCCTTTAGACCCACGATGGCATTCCCCCCCCCCCCCCCCCCCCCCCCCCGAGACCATCCATATATATACATACACATACACCCATATACATATATACCAATATATACATAAATACAGTACTTATATATACATATTTATATTTATTATATACCTCATACACATGCATACATCCAGAATTCCAGATACATACGCACGCATACTCACATAGTATATACCTACACAAACTCATACACCTCTATTTCGCCCTTTCATTACCTCCAAGATCATTTAGCACATACAGTAATATCCATACAGCCAAAAGAAACCGATTAAGCACAGACAGAGCAGCAAAGCTAGTATTTATATCCCAAAATGCAAAATTCCAAGAAAGTGAAGTAAAACATGGTGTTACATTGGCTTCGTCAACATCCAAATCTGCAATAAGTACCAGTACCTGTGATATTGAAACTACCTATATGCTCTAATCAATCTAGTGATAATGATTCTTCAATGGAAATAGAATCAGATAATGAAAGTTAAACAGCATTAGGTTAACACAAAGGTTAAACAAAGAGATGAATATTTTATTTTTTTTTATTTTTCTATATATATATATATATATACACTGGCATTCTTGCCAATCACAATTATATATATTGTTTTATACCAGTATTATGTATTTTTTATTATGTATATTATACCAGTACCTGTGATATTGAAACTAGCATATATGCTCTACCCAATCTAGTGATGATTCTTCCATGGAAATGAAGGTTAAACAACATTAGGTTACAATTTTGTAAAGGTTCAAAAAAAGGTGAATATTTTTTTTTCTATCTGGAATATATATACTGGTACTCTTGCCAATCACAATTATGTATATTGTTTGAAATGAGGAAGAATGTTTTATGTTCTAGTTAAAAAATATATATACATATAAAAAATGAGGGTTTGTTTTTCCTTTCTATTATATACTTTTTGTGTGATTCAGTTTTTCTAAAAGATGACTATATGTACTAGGTATAACCATATAAGCATGGTAGTATAGTAAATTATAGGTAATACTAATATACTTATTAGATTAAAGGAAGAAAAATATGGAATAAGTTTAAAACAATAAAAAACAAAAAAAACAAAAAAAACAGACTATCTTCGTTTTAAACAAAAAAAATGACACAATAAAAAACGACTCACATCACTAAACATGAGTCAGGACGAGAAGGGAAACTATGTTTAGAACGTCTTCCATGTGGAGACATAAAATTGACCTTATAATCACTAAATTCTTCTGATACTTCAACCACTAATCCAAACCAAATTTTATTATCATAGTTACAAGCTACATATACCCCAACTTGTATATCTTCAGTTGAAATGTGCTTTTGCTCATGTAAATTATCTTTAAACGATGGATGCACAACTGTCATAATTTTTGTAGGACCTGAGGAAATCTCACCAACCTCCAACTGGGTATGACTAATAGGCACAAATCTATGAAATCTACGAGTACCTGGGATGGTTACAGAATTTTTATATCTATTTTCCAGGAATTCAGTTGTCTGCTGGACATTTTGTTTCGATAAGAATACAAATTTTGTGCTGGTATCTTTCTCATCCAGAAATTTCATCATGTCAAGTGGTGTCAGAATTTGGTCTTTAAATGTACGTTGAAGACTGGCACGAGCCGTCATTCTTTTTGCTGTGCCTCCGACTCCATCACAAGCACTTTTGCCATGTGAAGTTGCAAAAAAGTGCAATTCAGCATCCAGTCCAAAGTCCTCTTTGTGGTGACACAAATTGGTGAAGTTATATTTATTCTTATACTGCCCTCCGCAACCATCAGTAAAGTAATGAATCTTCCGCAGGCCTGAACTCTCTTCTTTTATCATGGGGATCAGTTTGCTTTAAGAACGCAAAGACAAGGTTTGTACTATGTTTCATGTCATCAGAAATGAAACAATAACTTTTAACTTTAATTTCAACATCATTTTCATTTACTTTATAGTAGAACACAAATGGATGAACTGTTGCCTGACTATTTTCCCAATGGTAACCTTGTGCAGCATCTTGTACAATAAATGAGTAGTTTTCAGAGAAGTCTCCTAGGAGAATACCTTCAGTGACCATCAGATTAGCTTTCAGTTTTTTTAGGAAACTTGCTTGTGCATCAGCCACATAAGTGTGTCTTGTTAGTGCACAAATTCTAGTTGCCAAAGACTTAATGAAGTTTTCAAGGGATTCACCGATGTTAATAAGGGTTGTCCGATCCGTGGAAGTCCACTGCTTGTATGTAATTATGGTGCCGACTGCATCCTGAACAGATTCCAATCCTTCAAGGAATGCAATAACACCTTCTTCTCCTGGACACAATGCACATTTTTGTAGCATACACTCTTCCTTTTCACTGTCACAAACTGCATAGAGAATGAGGTCTTTATATGATAGTTGTTTTTCCCCAAAGCTGATAGCTGAAGTTTGGGATTTTGGTGGTAGGTACAGACACACACAGTGTGTGTTCCTCCAGCTCCTGCCAAGACACACCACTTGGGTCTCAATGCAGCAAATGATGAGAAACCTATTTTTGGATTAGTGTCATTTGCCTTGAAAACAGCGAAAATCTCACGTAAATTACCAAGCACCAATCGTTTCTGCTGTAGTTGCTTCTCTCCTTCATGATTCCTAATTGATAGACAATCCTTCTTGCCTGGACATATTCTGCTTATTTCATCTGATTCATAGAAAGTGCACACTGCTTCCTTCTCTTTCTTTGTTATAACCCGACCTTTGCTAATATGTGGAACTTCTGGTAATATGCCATGTTCTTTCTTTATTTTGCGGCTGGTTGAAACCATTCTTGTAGATGCATTGAAGAAAGATGCTGTTCTGTGAATGGTGTATGGTGAGTGTGTTAGTATTTGAATCTTCCTCTTGTAGTCAGTCGTCTCACTGAAGGCATTCTTGAGTGCTTGCATCACTCCTGCATGCCTGCGAAAATGATATACATGTTTGAGTAAATTTATATGCAAACATATGATCTATATATAGGCTTAGTATACTTTAATGAAGGTACTACAGATATATATACAGTACTCACAAATTATTGTCATCCATTTTAGATTGCTTTTCTTCACTTTCTTGTGTAAAACTTGTGTCATATGAAGTTTCTAGCTTTCTCTTCAAGGATGTTGATGCCATTTCAAATTTTGTTTCAGCCTTTGAAGATCTCCCTTTTCGTGACAGACCCTCTGAAAAACAAATAAAATAAATTGTTATAACTTTTTTTAATCAACTGTAGGCCTATAGATGTACATGTACATTACATATGAATTTGGTAAATACCGTATATATAATCATAACTGTATTGATCTTCATTATATAAATTGATATGCATACATCTGAATTTGTCAAATATATAAAGGTTGTAATGTTCATACATGTAGTTATATATATTGATGTTTTGTTGCTATAATATCTACATAAATTAACACTTTAAAAATACTTAAACTTACTTGTCTTCACTGGTGTCACATTCAGCATTGGAAGAATTGTGTCTAAATCTCCTTGGAAACCTTCAAACATTATTTCAGTAGTACACCCATAGGCAGAGGAACATTTTTCTGTGGCAGTGGCATCAGTGTCTGAGTTCGAATCTGAGACAATATCAGAGACTTTTTTGTCTTCATCTTTGATTTTATTGATATCATTAACACAATTTTTACAAATGTAATCTCCATATATTAATCCGTGAATTCCTTGCAGTGTATTACGGACTGGCACAAGTGCTTTTTCGATCTTCTTCTTATGTTTTCTAAGAGGATCAGCACAAACTTTTCTACCCATCTTGTTTATCTGTAAGAAAGGCATAAAATAAGTAATTAATTTATGTTCACAAAATATATTATTTAACAGTACAGTACATATATGCATATACATATGGCGATTTTGCCAGAAATTTGAAAAATAGCCAATTTGAAAAATTCTTTAAGACAGTACAGATGGTGAATAAGATACATTTTTATTGTTTATATTAAAAGTGCAATGGTGGAACTTCATTTTGTGTAAAGAAATGTTTCCCCAAAATGTGTGAACTTCAAGGTCAAAGGGTCAATTCGTTCCTTGAAAAAGGGTGAACATTTTTATTTGTTCTCCTATTGCTGTTTTCGTTGCATTTTTGGATTCTACAGCTCATTCTGAGTCCAAAAACATATAGTTTCATATGGTTACGATAATTAGTGAATGTGTGAGGTGCATCCAAAGATGCCGACCTTGAGCTATTTTGACCTTAACCTTGATTTTTCTGACCTTCATAACTCGTGAAGTAATGGTCGTAGAAAGCTGAAACTTTCACAGCTGGCTTTCTTGCACAAACTTACCTTATACACCAAAAATAAGCAAGATCTGAGATGGTCGGGTGTTAAGCACTGATTCACCTGTGCTGGAACCCCTCGGATGTTATTTGAGCATACTTCGTGAGTAGCTGAGAGACTAATGTAAGATTGAATTCTCTCATGGAAATCTGCTTTTTCATAGTTTTTTGTAGAGTACAAAGGAATTGTAGAGAGAAATATCCAAAAGATGAAAGAATACCTTCTTATACCACTTCATAGTTTTCCTAACGCATTCTACGCTACTAATTTGCATATCAGATTTGTCCACCAGATGCATATTTTTGTTATAGTCCACAACAGCATCTGGTTTGAATTTTATCTCATTTGTTCGACAATCGACCTTTCCTGAGTCAATCATTCTTCCACTGTGAATTGTTGTTAGCATATGCACATCTCTTTTATCAGTCCATTTTAGTGCTAATAAAGGTTTTGATTCCATCAGATGGCACTCTCCTTTTCTACTTGGGCGAAACTTGGGCATGTTTTTTCTATTTACTTTTACAGTTCCACATGATCCTGTTTTATTTACATGCAGATATTTGCATAGTGATGGGCTCGGATACCAGTTGTCGGTATATAGAATGTGGCCTTTATTCAAATATTTAGCTAAAAGTGTCTTTACAATCGCTCCAGAATGTCCTAGTGGATCATTTGTAGGATAATCTATGTCCAATCCAGTGTAAATGATGAAATCCAAGACAAATCCAGTTTCACAATTGCAAAGGATAAAAAATTTCACTCCAAATCTATGACGCTTGGAGGGTATGTATTGTCGAAAAATTACCCTCCCTCTGAAAAGTACAAGAGATTCATCAATAACTAAGTTTTATCCTGGATTGTAAATATTTGAAAACTTTGACTTCATATGAGTTATACAGTGTCTGATTTTTACAAGACGATCATTTGGCTGATTTGGAGGAATTGAAATGTCTGTGAAATGCAGAAATCTCATGAGTAATAAATATCAATCTCTTGACATATACTTGCGAAAGGAAGGTGTTTCAGTCAAGGAGTCTGAACCCCAGTAATCCTGCAGTCTATGTTTATTTATGTGTGGCATGAGCATTATTAGAGCAAAAAAGACACAGTTCATCATTTTTTGTATCATGCCATCGTTGCATCCTGGAAGATTGAGATGGGCCTAATCTTCTTTTCTCATATTGATAAAACTCATTTGTTTGTTCCACTATATTTTGCATCATAACATTGTCAAAGAAATACTCAAAAAAATTTAGGTGCTCCTTTAGTATGCGGTCTACAAATTCTGCCGCGCTCTACTTTTTTCAAAGTGTAGTCTACAGGTTTTTTTCATTAAATTTGTGCCTGCTCACGCATTCTGCCACTCTTTTTTTTTTGCTAAATGACTCACATGACTTAGACCCTATTTGACCTTGAAATTCAAAATGATAGTTTAACATCAGTAGCTTGAGAAATTTGAAGCAGTAAAGTTGTAAACAATTCAATTGCCGGTGCTACTATAGTATGCGGTCTACCTACGATTGGTTAGGTTTAGTCAAGATATTTTCGTTAAAACTAACAAAAATATCATGACTAAACCTAACCAATCGTCGAGGGTGACTGACATTGGGATGTAAATAAGCAATTAGTAAACAAGCTAAGAAGGTATACTTACATTTAAACTTTTTGTGTTTTTAACTTTTCAATAAATTTTTTTCCTTACATTTAAACTTTTTGTTTTTAACTTTTCAATAAATTTTTTTCAAGTAAGATTGTCATTTCAACCTTCTTTAACCCTTTATGGTACCATGTTGTTTCTATTTAACATTTCAAATACACGCATTTAGACTTAACCCTACAAAAAATTCATGCGATAAAGGGTTAACTACATTTAAAAAACAAATTGGTATAGACCATATACTAAAGTGTGAATTTGTCTGTAGACCACATACTAAAGGAGCACCAAAATTTATTTCTGAACTTGCTTCATTTAGATTGCAACCTTGTTGAAGTCCTACATTTTCTTGAAAGCGATATCTGTTACACTGGCAACATTGCACACTTTGCCATGAAAATGAACTATTACTACTTGCTGTAATATCATCTCCATTGTCACTTATATCAGTTTCACTATAACCACTTTCACACTCATTGCTTCCAGAGCTTATTGCATCTAACGCAGCTCTCATTTGTTCATAACTTTCCAGTCTTTGTTTTTTAGCTGCCATAGCGCACGTTTCATTCCCCCAATTTCTTATGCAAGACAACATAAATGCTTGAAAACGCGTAAATTTTCATAAGATTCTACTCAATCATATTCCCAAGTTACCCACTAAATTATGTTTTTTGTAAGAGAAAATGTTTATTTTGTAAGAGAAAATGTTTATTTATTAAGGGAAACAAAAATAATTTAACAAAATTGTGCTTGACTTGATTTATTTTACTTTAACAAAAGGGTAAATTTCCCAATTGTTTTGCGCATAGGTGGAAAGTACACGGTCAAGAATTGCGCATCCAAAGGGTTAAAGCCTCTAATTTCCTTTCTTTAGGAGCAGGTTTTGGTACTTCTGCAGGATTTGGTGCATTCTCAGATTATTCTTGGGCAATCTTGTACACACTATTGTGTTTCATTTTTACATGTCTGTAGAGTGAAGTGGTACTATATGCTTTTGGTATGGAACCTCTCTTTATTTTAGCATGGCACAATTTGCATAACTCATCCTCATCTTTAATTGTGAAATAGTTCCAAATAAAGAATGACTATTTTTAGTTTTTACTTTATTTCTTTAATTTTGATAAATTAAATGATGCATAAATGATGACTAAAATATGGTTTAAAAGCATTGATGCAATTTGTAATAATTAAAGCTGTGAAGGAGTTTGATACTGGCCTGAAAATAAATTGAAAAAATACTGAATAATAAACATATAGCTAAATTATAGGAATGGGTGGTATTGATATCTAAGTATCACTATTTCTGATACCATTAATTAATTAAGCATTTTCTAAATTTATAAAAGATAATAAAATATTTATGAAATGAAAATAGAAACTATGTATTATCACTCTCACCTCCCAATGGTGAGTAGAGGGGATATACTGAAAAACCAGGTGTATTGTTAAAGAAACTGAATAACCATTAAAACATGAAATAATTTTATTTGAAATTTGTAAAAAAGTCTCCAGTCCAGCTGGACTTTACCAAAAAGTCCGGCCAGACCCAGAAATCTTGAGTCTGGTACAGCCCTAGACACATTACCACAAGAAAAATTGCAAAACACCTCAAAATTAACCAGAAAAGTTTGCTCTCATCATTTTTGTTTAAACTAACAAAAATATCATGACTTAACCAATCATCAACCAATCATCAAGGGCATTCAGTTAACCTAACCGGGCATTCAGTTGACCTAACCAGGCATTCAATTAATCATTTATGTAATTAATCATCTAGGACACATGATGAATAAAGTTCTCAAAGTTGAAACCACATGAACAGCACATCATAATTCTATCACAAACACCACCAAACTGAATCCAATTAAAAAAAAAATAGCCAGAACAGAAATCAACAAACTAATTAAGTCGCAGAATAACATGACATCATACCACCCCCAACTACAAATACACTAAATATATTTATATTATTATTGTTATTTTCTACAATAGTTTGCGCACAAAAAATGAGTGACAAATTTGAATAAAGCTACTAAAACTACCACATAAAAAGTTATTTTGATTTACATGTCCAGCCCATGTCATTTAAAACATATTAACCTAACTAGACTTCTGTGAGGGAGAAAAACTTCTGAAAATTCTTAGAGTTAAACAATATTTGCCTAACAAAACTCCAGAGAACCAGATAAAGCTTGAAAACCCTTGCAATGACTAATCCACTGCTGGATTGGTTAAAAAGACTGAACAGGAAAACTTAACAAATTAATGGGACCAAAGGACAGAGGGGCCATTAATAAGGAAACTTGGGAACCTAGTCCAAGCCTATTGCTTGAATGTGAAGCTTGGTAAAAACTTCACAACCCCTACAGTAGCATATAGTTGACCTAACCAGGCCTTCAATGGCGGACATCAGAATAACATTGAAGGCCCAGTTAGGTCAACTGTATATTATAGCCTACTCAGTTTTTTTTAAGAAAAAGTTTTCAAACATTTTCAAAAATGGTGCGCATTATTCCGATATCAGTTACAGTTCCGTACTATTAACCCCCACATTTTTTTCTTAAATAGTAGTTTCGTATATATATTTTATTGAAAAATTGGTATTTCTTGTTAGTAAAAAATAACCATGGTTTTTTACTTCTGATAAAAATATTCGGTTAATATTCGTTTTAATGCTTTGTTCGTTTTCGATAGGAGACATTCTATGACAATTTAACATATACATTCGTATTCAGGACACCTTGAAACCTCAGGGAAACTGAAAAAAATCAAGGAAATATAATAATTATTTTTTATGAAAAAAAAAAAAATTTAGACGTAAAAAGCAGCCATTATCGGCCATTGACCAAGTATTTAGCTCTTAACGCTGTTAAAATTTTAACGAACATCGCCCTCTCCAGTTTTATGGGGAGACATCTCGTGGCAAAATTAGGAAACATAGGTCAAAACAACCAATGAAATCTGGTTTTGGTTTCACGTGACCTTATCCGACCAATCAGAGACGTATATTTTGAATCTCTCATAATTCATACTCATTCAATAGTGGCAACCCTGTTCAAGAATGCTTTTTCAGTCTGGTTTTCATTATGGATTGCGGAGGTTGTGATTTGGATTACTATCAATTAATACCTACCCACCTCAAACTGTGGCAAAATTTATTGTACGTTGGGTTATTCTTGACAAAGCTAGATGCACAGCTCTATTTAGCATTGGCTTCCGAAAGTGCAGTTAATGGGAGGAGTTTTTGCTTCAACGTCTGTGAACATTGGCTAGGGCGGCCTAGACCAACGAGTTCAAATTTGTGGGCCTGGCGAAATCGTCTATTTATTCCTGTTGGTCGCCGCTCATTTGTATAAACACCCCAACGCTGCTATTGAAGGTTAGAAATTGCGAAAAAAGTTAGGTTAAGTAAAGTTAGGTTAAGTAAAGTTAGGTTAAGTAAAGTTAGGTTAAGTAAAGTTAGGTTAAGTAAAGTTAGGTTAAGTAAAGTTAGGTTAAGTAAAGTTAGGTTAAGTAAAGTTAGGTTAAGTAAAGTTAGGTTAAGTAAAGTTAGGTTAAGTAAAGTTAGGTTAAGTAAAGTTAGGTTAAGTAAAGTTAGGTTAAGTAAAGTTAGGTTAAGTAAAGTTAGGTTAAGTAAAGTTAGGTTAAGTAAAGTTAGGTTAAGTAAAGTTAGGTTAAGTAAAGTTAGGTTAAGTAAAGTTAGGTTAAGTAAAGTTAGGTTAAGTAAAGTTAGGTTAAGTAAAGTTAGGTTAAGTAAAGTTAGGTTAAGTAAAGTTAGGTTAAGTAAAGTTAGGTTAAGTAAAGTTAGGTTAAGTAAAGTTAGGTTAAGTAAAGTTAGGTTAAGTAAAGTTAGGTTAAGTAAAGTTAGGTTAAGTAAAGTTAGGTTAAGTAAAGTTAGGTTAAGTAAAGTTAGGTTAAGTAAAGTTAGGTTAAGTAAAGTTAGGTTAAGTAAAGTTAGGTTAAGTAAAGTTAGGTTAAGTAAAGTTAGGTTAAGTAAAGTTAGGTTAAGTAAAGTTAGGTTAAGTAAAGTTAGGTTAAGTAAAGTTAGGTTAAGTAAAGTTAGGTTAAGTAAAGTTAGGTTAAGTAAAGTTAGGTTAAGTAAAGTTAGGTTAAGTAAAGTTAGGTTAAGTAAAGTTAGGTTAAGTAAAGTTAGGTTAAGTAAAGTTAGGTTAAGTAAAGTTAGGTTAAGTAAAGTTAGGTTAAGTAAAGTTAGGTTAAGTAAAGTTAGGTTAAGTAAAGTTAGGTTAAGTAAAGTTAGGTTAAGTAAAGTTAGGTTAAGTAAAGTTAGGTTAAGTAAAGTTAGGTTAAGTAAAGTTAGGTTAAGTAAAGTTAGGTTAAGTAAAGTTAGGTTAAGTAAAGTTAGGTTAAGTAAAGTTAGGTTAAGTAAAGTTAGGTTAAGTAAAGTTAGGTTAAGTAAAGTTAGGTTAAGTAAAGTTAGGTTAAGTAAAGTTAGGTTAAGTAAAGTTAGGTTAAGTAAAGTTAGGTTAAGTAAAGTTAGGTTAAGTAAAGTTAGGTTAAGTAAAGTTAGGTTAAGTAAAGTTAGGTTAAGTAAAGTTAGGTTAAGTAAAGTTAGGTTAAGTAAAGTTAGGTTAAGTAAAGTTAGGTTAAGTAAAGTTAGGTTAAGTAAAGTTAGGTTAAGTAAAGTTAGGTTAAGTAAAGTTAGGTTAAGTAAAGTTAGGTTAAGTAAAGTTAGGTTAAGTAAAGTTAGGTTAAGTAAAGTTAGGTTAAGTAAAGTTAGGTTAAGTAAAGTTAGGTTAAGTAAAGTTAGGTTAAGTAAAGTTAGGTTAAGTAAAGTTAGGTTAAGTAAAGTTAGGTTAAGTAAAGTTAGGTTAAGTAAAGTTAGGTTAAGTAAAGTTAGGTTAAGTAAAGTTAGGTTAAGTAAAGTTAGGTTAAGTAAAGTTAGGTTAAGTAAAGTTAGGTTAAGTAAAGTTAGGTTAAGTAAAGTTAGGTTAAGTAAAGTTAGGTTAAGTAAAGTTAGGTTAAGTAAAGTTAGGTTAAGTAAAGTTAGGTTAAGTAAAGTTAGGTTAAGTAAAGTTAGGTTAAGTAAAGTTAGGTTAAGTAAAGTTAGGTTAAGTAAAGTTAGGTTAAGTAAAGTTAGGTTAAGTAAAGTTAGGTTAAGTAAAGTTAGGTTAAGTAAAGTTAGGTTAAGTAAAGTTAGGTTAAGTAAAGTTAGGTTAAGTAAAGTTAGGTTAAGTAAAGTTAGGTTAAGTAAAGTTAGGTTAAGTAAAGTTAGGTTAAGTAAAGTTAGGTTACGTAAAGTTAGGTTACGTAAAGTTAGGTTACGTAAAGTTAGGTTACGTAAAGTTAGGTTACGTAAAGTTAGGTTACGTAAAGTTAGGTTACGTAAAGTTAGGTTACGTAAAGTTAGGTTACGTAAAGTAAGGTTACGTAAAGTTAGGTTACGTAAGGTTAGGTTAAGTAAGGTTAGGTTAAGTAAGGTTAGGTTAAGTAAGGTTAGGTTAAGTAAGGTTAGGTTAAGTAAGGTTAGGTTAAGTAAGGTTAGGTTAAGTAAGGTTAGGTTAAGTAAGGTTAGGTTAAGTAAGGTTAGGTTAAGTAAGGTTAGGTTAAGTAAGGTTAGGTTAAGTAAGGTTAGGTTAAGTAAGGTTAGGTTAAGTAAGGTTAGGTTAAGTAAGGTTAGGTTAAGTAAGGTTAGGTTAAGTAAGGTTAGGTTAAGTAAGGTTAGGTTAGGTTAAGAGGTGAGGTTAGGTTAGGTTTGAACCAAAACACATTTTTCTGGTGTTTTTTGGTGTGATTTTCTCAAATCTGAACTTCGTTTCTTTGGGAAATGAGCCGTTTTTTGAGAAATTTTCAATTTTAAAATTTCTCAAAAACGGCTCATTTCCCAAAGAAACGAAGTTCAGATTTGAACAAATCATACCACCAAACACCAGAAAAATGTGTTTTGGTTCAGAAAGGAGGAAAAGCACTAAAATGAATAATTACCAAATATTCAATATGGTGAGGAAATATTGGTTTGTAATAAATTTTAAAAAGTGCACTTAACTTTTTTATCCTTTACATTAGTCCTGTTATTACATTATCATTTGTATAATTTAAGTCTCGGGGGTACGGGGGCAGAGCCCCCATAAAGATCACGCATTACAAATTGATCAGTATAGGTTTTTTTTTTTTGCAGCCAAACTTAATATTTTGTATCAAAATAATTTATAATCCTAATGTTCAATAAAATCACATTTTGCGTTTTATTTTGAATTTTTAAGACCAAAATAATTTGTAATCTTAATGGTCAATAAAATCATATTTTGCGTGGGGACAATACATAACTGGCCCCCGATATCCGCCTTGAAAACCTCTATATTGACAATTTCATAAAAATCTCACCATAAATAAATTACACAGAGGATGCTTTTGCTTTACGTGCGCCGCTTTTTGTCCTCGTTAGACTTAAAAGGTAGGTAGTCTACACCTAACTTAGTTACCTAGTTTAGAATGGAAATTAGGTTTGAAATTTAGAATTTAACCTTAGGCTACTGAGTAACTACTATATCCAAATATATTTTCCATTCATGCAAACCATTATTAGGCCTACATCAATACAACTACTGAAACCTCGGAATGCCAAGTGTGGATAAAAATTTTCATAATTCCAGAACCATTGCCAACAACAAACACATATACGGACTATGCTACAACCATAGTCAAAATAGTATATAGTCTGACAAAATATGCAATTTTTGCTTACACCCAGCCAGTTTGGGTAAATTTATAGTATTACACCCGTCTCCCTTTGGAGGTGAAATTTATGTTTTTCCTATGGTTTTTGATGTGCTTTGAACGAATCTGACCTTCAAAACCGTCGGAAATGACTCGTTTTTGAGATAACCCCCCTCCCCCCAGCCGGCAATCGAAAACGAGTCATTTTCGACGGTTTTGAAGGTCACATTCGTTTAAAACATAAAAAACCATAGGGAAAAACAAATTTCACCTTCAAAATTGACCTGACCTAACCTATCCTAACCTAACCTATCCTAACCTAAATCACTTATAGTCTTGTAGGCAGCCCAGGAATCACTATAAATCACAGAGCCAGGCCTAATGTACTTCTGAATGAGTGGAATGAGTGTTCCATTCCGGTACGAAAGTAATTCAAATTCGAAATGGATGAAGCGCAGTGATTGGGCAGACATGTAACGACTAACGAACACACAAACGAACGTACGAACACACACTAGATACACACCAAAAAAATGTTTATATCTCGAAAACGAAGCATTTGCGACGGAAACGCTATAGAAGGAAAGTGTCTTAGAATTAAAAAATCTACTTAATAAACATATAATAATTGCTGGACGTTAGACGGGTGTAATACTATAATAATACCCCAGTTTGTCTGATTCTTTGCAGAAATAAATAGCCAATTTTCAACGCCAAGTTTTCCCCCCATTCATCCACCAATTTCTGCAACCCTCCCCAAGCGACGTCACAGCCGAGATGCCAGTTACGAATTTTTCTTTACTTCTTGCATATTACAAAGTTTGGCAGAACAAAGAAAATCATTATTTATAATGTTTAACAATATATAGGTGGCGTTGAAAGGAATGAAGAAGGGGAAGGCATTGGGACCGGATGGGATACCAGTGGAGGCGTGGAATTGTTTGGGAGATGAGGGCATAGATCTATTGTGGGATCTGATGCAGAAGATATATGAACAAGAGGAAATGCCGGAGGAGTGGGGGATAGTACACTCGTACCTATCTACAAAGAGAAGGGGGACATCCAGGATTGTGGAAATTATAGGGGAATAAAGTATGTCACACACGATGAAGGTTGGGAAAGGATTATAGAAAAAAGGTTAAGAGAAGACAACCGTGGGGGGAGAGCAGTTGGGTTTTATGCCAGGTAGGGGAACAACTGATGCGATTTTTGCACTGAGGCAGTTGATGGAGAAACACCGGGAGCGACAAAAGGGACTGCACATGGTTTTCATCGACCTAGAGAAAGCATATGATAGAGTGCCACGCCAGGAGGTTTGGAGGTGTATGAGAGAGAAAGGTGTGCCGGAGAAGTACGTTAGGTTGGTGCAAAGTATGTATGAAGGAGCAAGGACCCAGGTTAGGAGTAGTGTAGGTGTAACGGAATGGTTCCCCGTGAGGGTTGGTCTACATCAGGGATCTTCTTTGAGCCCGTACCTTTTTGTTTTGATTATGGATGTGTTGGCCCAGGGGATAAAAGATCAATCCCCTTGGTGTATGCTCTTTGCAGACGATATTGTTCTGTGCAGCAACAGGAGAGAAGTAGTAGAAAGAAAATTGAAGGAATGGAGGAGGGCTTTTGAAGACAGAGGGTTGAAAATCAGCAGAAAGAAAACGGAGTACCTGAGGTTCTACGAAAATCAAGACCCAGAAATTAGTTTAGAGGAGCGAGGTTAAAGAGAGTAAGTAAGTTTACGTACTTGGGATCGACAGTGGCTGAGGACGGTGAGCTGGACACAGAAATAACACACAGAGTGCAATCTGGTTGGAAAAATTGGAAGAAAGTTTCAGGGGTGTTGTGTGACCGAAGAATAGGCGCAAGGGTTAAGGGAAAGGTGTATAAGACTGTGGTAAGACCGGCTATGATGTATGGGGCTGAGTCTTGGGCTATAAAGAAAGATCATGAGAAAAGACTAGATGTAACGGAGATGAGAATGCTGAGATGGATGTGCGGAGTGACAAGGTTGGATAGAGTAAGGAATGAAAGGACAAGGGGCACAACAAAGGTTGGAGAAATCTCGGGGAAGATACAAGAAAGTAGACTGAAATGGTATGGACATGTGATGAGAGGGGACGAAGATTATGTGGGTAAGAGAACGATGAATATGGAGGTGCATGGCAGAAGAAAGAGAGGTAGACCGAAGCGAAGGTGGATGGAGAAGGTGAGGGACGATTTGAGGGAGAAGGGTTTGTCGGAGGAAGAAGCCCAGGACCGGGCTGTGTGGAGGAGGCTGGTCAGAAACGCCGACCCCGCATAGAGGCGGGAACGGGCGAAGAGAAAGAAGAAGAACAATATATAGCTAACTAATAATAATTAAATGGTCAGAACTTTTATTTCAACATGTATCAAGGCATGACATGATGACGATGAAGTTCATGACTTGGATTACCTCGATAGGCCCCAGTGGCTTCATGTTTTCCAAATGAAATGTAATGTAATGACTATTGGTTTCAGTTGCTTGTAAACAAAGCTCCAATAGCTTTCATCGGCTAGTTCCCAAATATTACCAAATGAATGTACAGTCCCCTTCAGTAGTCGCGCTCCGCCCCTGTATGGCCCTCTCCGAGATGTGGAAAAACGCAGTGATGGGGGAGAGAGAAGCAGAAGGAAAGAGGAGGTGGGGATATGAGGAGGGGGAGGGGGGACAAGGGTATCATCCAGTCAGAGCGAGAGGTGGATATCATGTGATATGAAAAGAATAGACCCGTAAACAAGGCTTTATTCAACTCAAAACATAATATACATCTGAAAAGCAGAAAACAAAATTAGTGGAAGCAAACACTGAAACACATATGCAATATTAATAATATAAGGAAGCAGTAATGGTCAGTGATAATTATTACATTATCACGACATTCTCCCCGCCTAGCAGAGAAATCACCATCCATAACGTTGGGGCTCTCGACGCTCTCGAGTGGAACGTCACAATACTGGTTCTTCCGGATGAGCAGAAGGAAGGGCGGTGTTGTCTGGCATATCTGCTACATCTGTAGGAAAACTAGGAGGTGCATCCAGGGGCATATTGTCACTCCGATGTATAGGTGATGCGGTGGTGGGGCCTGGTGCAGGCGGTGAGATAGTAGGACAGGGTGACAAATCCCGTAGGGACACTGAAGACTCACGGCCATCTAGGTACTTAACGTGTGCGTATGTCGGGTTAGCCTGCAAGAGCTCGACTTCCTCCACCAGTGGCTCACTCTTGTGGGATCTGACAAATCGACGCAGGAGAACAGGACCAGGAGTCATCAACCAGGTCGGTAGCGATGTGCCCTGACATGACTTTCTTGTAAAGCCAAAGAACCTTTCATGTGGGGTCATGTTGGTAGAGGTGGATAGCAAAGAGCGAACAGAATGGAGGGCCTGAGGCAGAACCAACTCCCATTCGTCTTCAGGTATGTCATAAGACTTCACGGCCAAACACACAGATTTCCAGATTATGCCATTGTAACGTTCAATCTGGCTATTTCCTATAGGATGGTATGGGGTTGTCTTGCTGGTCGCCAGTCCACGACTAGTGAGATATTCCTGCACCTCACGTGACAGAAACGCCTGTCCTCGATCAGAATGAATAAAGTTTGGCATACCACAAAGAGAAAAAATAGTGTCGAGGCACCTCACGACAGTCTGGGACGTCATGTCATGGCAGGGAATGGCGAAAGGGAATCGAGAATACTCATCCACCGCAGTGAACAAGTACTTGTTTCTGGTACGGGATGGGACCGGCCCCTTAAAATCAATACTTAATCTCTCCATGGGATGGGTCGCCTTGATAAGGGTACTTTTCGCCGGCCTGAAGAACTTTGGCTTTATTTCCGCACATACACGACAAGATGAGCACCCACTTCTTACGTCACTGGTAGAGAATGGTAGGTTTTTCGACCGAACAAAGTGCAACATCCTAGTGACACCCGGGTGACATAGACCAATATGTATGTCCGTGAGGCGGCTTGATGGGGAAAGCGAAGCACAGCAGGCTCGAGTAAGTGCATCTGGAGCGACGTTATCTTTACCTGGCCGATAACGAATCGAGTAACTGAAAGAAGCTAGTTCGAGTCTCCATCCTTGTATTTTATCATTTTTGACCTTCGTCCTTTTCCGATTGTCCAACATAAAAGCCACAGAGCGCTGGTCAGTAACAATGGTGAAATGTCGACCAGATAGAAGGTGAGACCATTTTCTAACAGCCTCGATTATGGCTGTTGCTTCTTTCTCCACGGGAGGATAGTGCGTTTCGCTCACATTTAATGTTCTAGACATAAAGGCGACCGGGCGACCATCCTGGTTCAAGGTGGCCGACACAGCCACGTCGGAAGCGTCACATTCCACAACGAATGGGATCGTGTCATCAATGCTACTAAGAGCGGCAGTTCCGAGCAGTTTCTTTAAGGTATTAAAAGCTGTGATGGCTTCGGGGTTTAAGGGAAACGTTTTTGCTTGATACAGTGGTCGAGCCTTATCGGAGAATTCAGGAATCCATTTCGCATAACGCAAACATGCCAAGGATCCGCTGAAGCGCTGAAGAATTAGTAGGAGGTAAGAGGTCCTGAAGTGATTTTTAACCTGTCCGGATCCGGTTTGATCAGACCGTTTTCTAGTTGATAGCCAAGTATGTTGATTGATGGCGCTGATATTACCGATTTTGACTTGTTGAAGGTCAGATTCCTTCGTCTCGCCGCCGCAATGAAGTTTGCAAGATTAGTGTCGTGTTCCTTTTGGTCCCGTCCAGCGATAGTGATATTATCTAGGTAAGGAAATGCGCCACAGAGACCCTCTTCCTCGACGAATTTGTCGATGACCCTTTGGAAGACTGCAACTCCATTAGTAACGCCGAATGGTACCCGGGTGAACTGGTACAATTTTCCGTTTGCTTCAAATGCAGTAAAAGGCTTATCCGAATCATGGATACAGTGGCGGTTCCTCATATGGGCAATATGGGCAGCCGCACAGGGCGGCATTTGTGGAGGGGCGGCATGAGCGCCTGCAAAAAAAATAAAAATAAAAATAAGAATAAATAAATAAAGAAATAAATAAAAATAAAAAATAAAATAAAATAAATAATAAAAGATCAATGACTTTGCATCAAGGAAGGTAAGAAGAGTCAGGCTTTAGATGGCAGTTGTGCTGTGGTGCAATTTATTTTGTTTCTTGTTCAAAGTGTAGCATAATAATTACCCTCTCTTAAGTGTCTTATTCTATTTATGTGATAGAGCATTTGTACAATTTAGAAATTTGATTCTCTAGTTTATTTATGGCAGTTGTGCAATTTAATTTGTATTTTTCCTGTTCATAGTATCATAATTACATTCTCTTAAGTGAGTTATTCTATTTACGTGATGAAGGATTTGTAAAATTCAGAAATTTGAGTCTTTGTTTTGGTTCTGAAGTTCCAACAATTAGTCCAATAAAAAGTTATTTTGTGAAAGAGTTATGTCTGTCCTTTATTTTGGGGGGATTCGAATGTGTGTGTGTTGGCGAACAGGGGGGGGGGCGCTGAAGGTGAGGTTCGCCCAGGGCGTCATGTAAGCTAGGACCGCCACTGCATGGATACGTATTTGATAATATGCACTCTTCAAATCAAACGTCGAGAAAACTTTATACTTTGCTAAATCATTGATCATGTTTTGAATTCTAGGAAGCGGGTAGGCGTCGAGGTCAGTATAGATATTGACCGTACATGAGTAGTCGATACAGAGTCGCTTCCTGTGGCGCTCTGTCTCATCCTTTACGATGACTATCTGCGCTCTCCAGGGCGATGTGCTAGGCTCGATAATACCTTCGGAGAGGAGGTTGCGGATCTCCTGGGCGATGAATTCTCGGTCCGTCGAGCCAAAGCCCCTAGACTTTGTGGCTATTGGTTTAGCGTCCCTCTTCATGTTAGCGAATAGGAGAGGCTCTGGTATGTCCGCTGCAATCAAACAACAGGTGGCATTATTTTGATTGGAAATTCGGAGCTCAGGCTTCTCTCCACCATAGTCAATTGTCACCGAAGAATGCTGCTTCTGGAAGTCTATGCCAAGTATGATATCACCATAGATCTCTCACTACTCCAAGACGCGTTCTCGGGTAATCGCAATTGCTCAATTGCAAATCCGTAATGCAGATCCCAGTCACGGGAGCGACTACTGAAGTCATAGCTAGGGTAATATCTTGCTGTACTGGTTCAATACAAAGCTGCAGTCGACGAGCGACCTTTTCATTTATAAAGCTGTTAGTGCTTGCTGAGTCGACAAGGGCTGGAATTGGATGCCCATTGATCGTAACCGTGATGCAAGAGTAACGCAGGCTCTGTGGAACTGCAGCTATGATTGAGCAGAGGGAGGGGGAAAAGATAGATGCGGTAATCCTTTTAGTTGTCTTGGACTGACAGTCCTTCGCCCAGTGACCCACTTTGCCACATGATGAACAATCAGAGTTCTTGGCTGGACACTTGGCTCGGGGATGGATACTACCCCCACAGAACCAACACTGTTGCTTTTTTACGGTAGCAACAGCAATCGTAGAATGCTCAGTCTGATCATTTTGCTGAGAGGCTGACGTGGTTGTGTCCCCAGACGGCTGGTAGAGTTCTGTGACCGCAGTGAATTGACCAACCGATTGGTATGATTCTGAGTTACGTTGCGCAAGGTCAAGAGCTCTAGCCCGGTCGGATGCCTGCGTGAGAGTCAGGGTTTCATTCTCCAAAAGACGCTGCCGGATCACCGCAGAGGAGAGTCCGTTGATAAAGGCGTCACGAACAAATTCCACTCTGTATTCTTCCGCCGATACAGGTTTCAGATCGCAATGCTTGCTGAGTCTGTGCAATTCCTGGAGAAATTCGTCCAACGATTCAGACACCTGTTGTCGTCTTGTGGCGAGAAGATGCCTAGCGAATATTACATTTTTTCTTTACATATAGTTTCTCAAGCACCGCCATGGCGGCACCATAAGTCGTCTCGTCGGCAATGTGCTCATATATATCAGCCGAAACATATCTTGTTAGACAACGATTTCTATCAGGGGCCTGATCTCCGCATTCTGTGATGAAATTTTCAAAAGTTCTTCGCCAGTGCTTAAATTCTTTTTCCGCATTTGGAACGTTTGGATCAATGGCTAGTTTTTCCGGGCATAATATACGTTCCATATTTTGATTTTCAAAACTGACTAAGTGACTTTAAACTAATATGTCAAAGCTAATCGACTCTCTGAATGGCTGAATCTCATCTGAATCTAAATGACTTCTCTAAATGACTGAATCATTGAATGAGTTGAATAAATTGATATGAAAAGAATAGACCCGTAAACAAGGCTTTATTCAACTCAAAACATAACATACATCTGAAAAGCAGAAAACAAAATTAGTGGAAGCAAACACTGAAACACATATGCAATATTAATAATATAAGGAAGCAGTAATGGTCAGTGATAATTATTACATTATCACGACATCATGTGTGTGTAAATACTCACACACTGTGGTGCCGCGTTTGTTAGCGGGCTAGAGATAAAGTAAAGGCCAATTTGAGGCTTTATTCAACATAAACATAGCATAGATCTGAAACACAGAAAACAATAATTAGTAAAGACTTGTTACACAGAAAACAATAATTAGTAAAGACTCATTACTCGTCTCGGAGGTTACTGACACAGGTGGGCCTCTCTCGACTTCGACTGGAGTCGCTTCGACGGGAGCTGTTGGGACCGTGTGTCGGCGGATCTCAGCGGGTTCTGAGTCGTCCGTTAGCGGGATGGAATTGATTGGCGGACTGGGTACGGGGGGTTCATAGTGATTCGTGTCATCCGTATTGCTACGTCCCGCCGGTGCCAGGTCCCTGATGGATACGGTATCTTCTCTCCCATTCGGATGCCGTATAAACGCGTAGTTGGGGTTTGCCTCAATTAACTCAACTTCCTCGACGAGGGGGTCGTTCTTGGATCGGCGAATGAATTGGCGAAGGAGTACAGTTCCCGGAGAAGACAGCCACGTCGGTAGTGCAGAACCGGTAGAAGTACGCCGCGGGTGCGTGAATAGACGCTCGTGAGGAGTTTCGTTCGTGGCCGTACACAGCAGCGATCTAATCGAGTGCAGCGCGTCTGGTAGGACGGACTCCCATTGCGACATCGGCAACCCGCGATCTTCTATGGCTAGTTTGATGGTGTTCATGATGATTCCATTGTAACGTTCGCATTGCCCGTTTCCTTGGGGGTGATACGGCGTTGTGCGACTAGTCGCGATACCATGTTTAGTTAGGAACAGTTTTAGTTCCGAAGACATAAACGATGTCCCTCGATCTGTGTGGATGTAAGAGGGAGTTCCGAAGGTAGAAAATAACTCGGTGAGACGGGCGATAACGGTTGACGTGTTCGTATCACGGCACGGGAAGGCAAAAGGAAAGCGTGAATACTCGTCGATTACTGTTAGGATGTAAGGTCGCGAAGTTGCGCTCGGAAGCGGGCCCTTTAAAGTCGATGTTAAGTCGGTCAAACGGGGACATGGCCCGTATTAAGTGACTAACTTCTGGTTTATAGTACTGTGGCTTACATTTAGCGCATGTTTGGCATTCCGACGTAACTCGTTTGATGTCATCCACTGAGAATGGTAGGTTCCTAGCTCTCACAAAATGAGTCATTCGCGGCGGACTCCTGGGTGTATCAGATTAACATGCAGCTGGGCGAGGGATATTCTTGGAGTAGCAGCGCAAAAGGATCGCGACAATGCGTCTGCGGCTCGGTTCTCGGGGCCCGGTCTGTATTTTATTGTGAATGAGTAGCCGGCTAGTTCTACACGCCAACGGAGAATCTTATCGTTCTTAATACGACCAGTAGCTTTTCCATCGAACATGAAAGATACGCTCCGCTGGTCGGTGACGACAGTAAAGTGTCGATAAGCTAAGAAGTGCTTCCACTTGCGAATGGATTCGATTACAGCGTATGCCTCCTTTTCAACGATGTGATGGCGACGTTCTGTGTTATTCAGAGCGCGAGAAAAGAACGCCACCGGGCGGCCGTTCTGGGTGAGGGTGGCTCCGATTGCTGAAGAGGAAGCGTCCGTCTCCACAGTGAACGGCAGTTCTTCATCGATTGAACCGACGACAGCTTTCGAGATATCATCTTTGAGTGTTTGGATCGTTGATACTTCCTCGCGAGTTAATGGGAATGATGAAACGTTGAGCAGAGGTTTGATCTTGAGGGAATAGTTCTGAATCCATTTAGCATAGTATGCGAATAGTCCGATTACGCGTTGTAGAGACGACTTGTTGCGAGGAGTTTGAAGTTCTTGTAGTGGCCGGAGGCGTTCGGGATCGGGCCGCAATACGCCATGAGAGATAGAATATCCGAGCAGGTGCACTGATGTCATCGAAAGCTTGCATTTTTCCTTGTTTAGACTCAGATTTACTCGTTTAGCGGCTTCCCAGAAATGTCGAAGGTTCTCATCGTGCTCTTCCCAAGTGGTTCCGCAGATGGTGAGATCGTCGAGGTAGGCGTATGTTGATGATAAGTTGTTCGAGGATATGAATTCGTTCATGACGCGCTGGAAGGCCGCGGCTCCGTTAGTTACTCCCATAGGGATCCTTCTGAATTGGTATAGATTTCCGTCAGCCTCGAATGCTGTGAAAGGTCGTTCAGACGGATCGATTTCTACCTGGTAGTATGCGCTTGACAGATCAATTACGCTGTAGTATTTGTGTTGTGAGACTTTGTTGGCTATATCATCGATTCGCGGAAGAGGATATGCATCTAGCATGGTAAATCGGTTGACGGTTTGAGAGAAATCGATTACCATGCGTTTTTTTTTTGTTTCGGTAGATGTGATGACTACTTGAGCACGCCAGGGTGAGTTACTGGGTTCAATTATCTCATCCCTGAGTAGCTTTTCGATTTCTTTCCCAATGAAAATTTTGTCCTCAGAGCAAAATCGTCTGGACTTCGTGGCGATGGGACGACAATCGGCAGTTAAGTTGCCGAATAGTGGTGGGGCTGAAATTCTTGATCGAGTAAGGCCGCATATATGGAGTGCTGGCTCCGGACCTCCGAAATTGATGTTCAATTCCTTGTGTCTGATTAAGAATGGGGTACCGAGTATTATGTCAGCGCACAGATCCGACAAGACGGATAGTTCGAGCTTTTCGTAGTCGCGGTCTCCCATCGTAACCTTCACTGTACATCGACCTGAGATGGCTGCGGATAGATTAGGCGAAGCCATTGATACGACGCCCGAGTGCGGAAGAATGGGCAGCTCTAAGTGTTTGGCTAGATCCTCACGAATGAAGTTGTCCGAGCTGCCAGTATCCAACAAGGCGAGACACGAACGGCCGTTGACGAGGATATCGACTGTTGAGTTGGTAGGCATGGAGGAGCTACACGATAGAGTGGTACTAATGGTCGCTAATGCTGCGGCTGAATGAGACGCTGTGGTTTTATCCTGTTTTTGACGTGCCGAGGAAGTACTTGAGCGGCAGACTTTGGCCCAGTGGCCGGTCTTTTCACATTTCGCACAGATAGAATCCTTTGCTGGACACCTGCTTCGTGGGTGGCGTCGAGACCCGCAGAAGAAGCACAGAGCGGCTTTGTTGTCGAAATTCGTAGCGGCTGAAGAGTTTGGGAGATCGTCTCCTTGGACGCAGGCAGGCCGGGCAGAGTCAGTAGTCGGCGACGGTTCGTGGCGAGAGCCAGTGGCTGCAACAGCACCGTAATGAGTGAGGTACGATTCTGAGTTTTTCTGGGCCTGATCTAATGTTCGAGCCTGGACGATAGCCTTTTCCAGTGAGAGTGTGTCATTTTCGAGTAAGCGGGTACGGATGGCGCTATCTCTAATTCCTCGGATGAAAGCGTCTCTCACAGATGAACTCCTGTTTTCGTCGGCGGAAACCGATTTGAAGTTGCAGTCATTGGCTAGTTGTTGAAGAATTTGCAAGTACTCATCGAGGGTTTCCTCGGGCTTTTGGTGACGGGTGGACAACAGGTGGCGAGCGCATACCTCGTTTGGCTTCTTGACGTAGGTGGCCTCTAAGGCTGCCATGGCATCCTCATAAGTAGAGCAGTCTTGAATGATATCAGCGACATCGGGGCCGATATGTATGAATAGAACCTCCAATTTATTGGGGTTGTGTTCGGCGATAGTACTCAAGAAATATTTGAATCCGCGCGACCATAATTTCCATAGTTTCCCAGCTTGGGGAGAATTCGGAGAAGTAATAAATTTATCCGGGCGAATCACCTTCTCCATGATATAGTAAGATTACTGGATGAATATTTGCTTGCTGTATCTGAAAGGCCGACTGAATGGCTGATTGAAATGTTGAATAAATTGTGGTGCCGCGTTTGTTAGTGGGCTAGAGATAAAGTAAAGGCCAATTTGAGGCTTTATTCAACATAAACATAGCATAGATTTGAAACACAGAAAACAATAATTAGTAAAGACTTGTTACACAGAAAACAATAATTAGTAAAGACTCATTACACACACTTTATTTTTTATCCTTGAAACACTGCTCTATATACCGCTATCACATATGTTTTCCATCAATTTTCAATGCAACATAAAAAATAGATAATATTCTTAAACAGAGAAAAGAGTAGTATGATTAACAATTGTTATACAAAGTATCAGGGGTGTAAAAAGTATTAAAATATGTTACTCAAGTTCAAGTACAAGTACTTTATCAAAAGGTTACTCAAGTACAAGTAAAAGTATCCATCCTGAAATTTACTTAAGTTAGAGTAAAAAAGTATCTACTGAATAAAGTACTCAAGTGACGAAAGTAAAAAGTACTCACCTACAGTTCTCGCAAACCATACCGGTACATTTATGTTGTGAGCCATGAGGTCTTTAAACAAAACTCTGTATGTAAAAGATTTGCCGAACTACGTAAATTACCACTGATGTAAAATTTGTGACGCTTGTGACTTTGCAAGGCGCCAGCCTGCTGATTAGGGTGGCCCACTTTTCAATTTTTTTTGAAAAGTAGTCTATAGGTGATCGTGGTTTTTCCCATTATTTGGCACTATACTAGCACATTGGTACCATTTTTACAAAAATTGATCAATATTTAGGGGTCTCGCATCGACCTTGAAATTACGTTGTTTTTTTTTAAATGCGTACTTTTAACTTTTTACTGAATCAAGATAAATCATTAAGTAGGGATGTTTTCTGAATCCTCTTAATGAGAGAAGTCGTTTGGTGTGCCTGCCAATGTCATACAACTAACGGTTTAAAGGTTGTGCCTGTATACAGGTAATACCAATGTGCTAGTATAGTGCCAAATAATGGGAAAAACCACGATCACCTATACTTTTCAAAAAAATGAGTCACCATACCCGGGCGGAATGTATAATGTATATAGGTAATTAGAAAATGCACTATGCCTGTGCCAGGTACCTAACCTATTTCTTTTTTTGCAGATCATAACATTTTGAAATTCTGTCTGAGTTCCTCATCCTTTGTCATGGACAAATCGATGGCAACCATAACTGGAAGAACTCTTGAAGCTACAAATAGAGAGTCATCAAAAGGAAAGGCGAAAATAACATCGCTACCTTCTCTAAGATCGGCCTCGGAAATTTTTTTAGTTGGCCAACCGTCGTCTCCATCAGTGGTAGCAAATTGCCAACAACACGGCAGGTTTTGCAATACTTCTTCAGTGTTATCCAGTACACTGCTAACAGGAAAGACGCATTCAAAGAAACCGTAAACAACGTCTCAAAGTTTTGGAACATGGCCCGCATTAAAACAATCACAAAGCTCAACTGCGAACGGAAGCTAGAGGCATTGTGGAAAGAGTGGCACTTACTCCAAAAGAGCAGAAAACGAGAAACTGACGCCGAAGGAAAACGGCAGAAGTTTTCGGACAGTGTGGACAAGCTGTGGGATATCGGAGCATCTGACGCTGTCGAAGATATAAAGAAAATCGACTGCTGTCCGACAAGGACAAGAAAGAAGACATTGACTTCTACCTCGATCACGTGGTCCTCGGGTGGCAACGATGAGTGGGAACGATAAAGTTTTCGCTGTAAAAAGAAAGCTACAGGAAGGAAGAAAACGTCCTCGCCAGGAGCCGCAAACCTCAAAGTGTGCATACGAAACCGGAGATGAGGCCATGGAGAATGATGATACTGGCATGTCAGGAGAGTCGGAGACAGAACTAGCGTTCCCCCTGCCGAAAGAGCCAAGTGTGTCTGTCAATCTTCCTCGCCGCATCCTTAATGCACCTGCTGTCATGGAAATGGCTGATCGTTTCCGCATGTCCAATAATCAGGTGCGTACAGTGTATTGTGTATAGTATTCATCGATAGCGTCAGTTTTAAAGTGTCCCGTAACCCACATGTATTCTTGACAGTTTCCTTTCCACTTTCCATTCTGAGGTGACGTGTATGTATATATATGTATATAGTCTAAAAGTCACTAAAGAGTAAATATCACTAAATCTAAGCTGAATGGCAAGACGAAGCCATAAACGAACCAACGGGCTGTTCGTATTGCTTTGGGTCTGGCCTAGACATGTTTTTTCCTATCTGACCTAATCTTGGGTGCTGAGTAAAATTAGGTGATGAATCTAAGGTAACAAATCGGGTAGGAAGTTGTTCGTACTTAAGTATAGTTAGGGGTAATGTCTATAGCTTCTAAATTGGTAATGTAAGAGAGAGTTAGGTAGGCTGTTGTGGGACACAGGAATAAAACGGTAGGCTTCAAGGAATACCTAATTCAACGCACCGGTAAGTGCTTTTGATTGTTTGCTAGAACCTAAGTAACCTAACTGGGGTGTCTACCCCACGCTATCACATTTGGCGACGAGGATGGGATTTGGCTCATTTGGTTAAATTTTGTTCATTGGGTTAAATTTGGCTCATTGGGTTAATTTGGCTTATTGGGTTAATTTGGCTTATTGGGTTCAAGTGGTTGTTTGGAAAATTGGATGCAGACTAGTGGGTCGTCCGATTTGGTTTGTTTGTGTGGGGAAGCTACCGTACTATAGCGTAGGTCCCGCCGCCCTAATTCTAAAACTAATTCTTACTCAGCCCTAACTCTAAAACTAATTCCTACTCAGCCCTAACTCTAAAACTAATTCTTACTCAGCCCTAACTCTAATACAATTCACTATTCAGCCCTAACTCTAATAAAATTCACTATTCAGTAACTAGACCAAATTTAAACCTAACCTAACCTACTTCACGTGAGTTGGTCTAATTCGGTTTTGCTCTAGCATGTCGGTGATTGGCCATATAAGCCCCTACGAAGACAATGGGGAGGACTTCGAAGCTTATGCCACTAGGGTGAGGTTGTTTTTCGAGGCAAATTCCATTCCGGATGCTAAGAAAGTACCTACCTTTTTAACTATAATAGGCCCTAAAACGTTTGGTTTAGTTATGGACCTAGTTTCTCCTAAAGCACCGGAAACTTGCACCTATAAGGAATTGGTACAGGCCCTAACCGATCACTACAAACCCCGAGTAGTTCTCATCTATGAACGTTTCAAATTTTATTCAAGGCATCAGACGGGAAATGAAAGCATTGCAGAGTTTGTTGCAGGAATAAAAAGCCATAGCCGTACGTGTAAATTTGGGGACAAATTAGATGAAATGCTAAGAGATAGGTTTGTAATGGGTCTCAAAGAGGAGTCTACCCAGAGAGCCCTATTAGCCATACAGGACCTAACTTTTAGTCAGGCTGTAGAAATAGCTACGGCTAGAGAAGCAGCTGCTAAAGATGTTAGAGCTTTTGGAAATCATAGTAGTAAAGCCCAACACGTAAATAGCTTTAAATCTTCTAGGCCTAGCAGACCTAACGAGCCTACTAGACAGGCAAATAAAAGGTATGAGGCGAATATGACTAAGCCTACTAATTCTACTAAGCCTTCCAAGCCATGTACAGGGTGTGGAAAACACCATTGGAAGAAAGATTGCCCTTTTAAAGAAGCAGTTTGCCGAAACTGTAGTAAAATAGGCCACATAGCTAAAGTGTGTTATTCAAAGAAAACAAAGGGTGAAAATTCTAATTTTAACATTTCTAGTATAAATCCTCAAAAGGGAAATACTTCGAACATTGGAGTGGAGTACCTATTCTATGAGCAGCAAAGTGGGGAAAATACAGGCCCATATATTGTAGAGGTAGGCCTAGATGGAATTACAGTTCCTCTAGAATTGGATACGGGTGCTGCCCGGACGGTCATGTCCAAGGTAGTTTTTGATAAGATTTTCAAAAACACACCTAAACTACATGCATCTAAAACGATTTTGAAGAAGTACGGTGACATACAAATACCTATTTGTGGAGAAGCATACGTCACAGTTACACTTAACCAGAAAACTTTGTCTCATCCCTTAACCCTTTTACTGGTGGATGAGCAAGGGCCTACTCTACTAGGCCGTGATTGGATTGATGCTTTGGAAATGCCAATTGACAAAATCTTGCCAAGGGGTCAGGCAGATGTGCATACACTTTCATATCCATCTGACATAGACTCATTGTTAAGGGAGTTTTCTTCTATTTTTGGGCCTGAAGTAGGCAACCTAAAAGGCCATCAGGTCTGCATAGAAGTAGATCCTAATGTAACTCCGAAATTTTGTAAGGCTCGTTCAATTGCGCATGCACTGCGGAGAAGGTAGATTTAGAAATTGACAGGCTGCTAAAAGATAAAATTATTGAACCAGTCACACATGCTAAGTGGGCTGCCCCAGTAGTTCCTGTACTAAAACCGGACAAGTCCGTGCGGTTATGCGGGGATTACCGTTTAACAGCAAATAGAGCCGTCCTTCTAGATTGCTATCCTATACCCAAGCCTGATGAATTATTTAGTTCTCTTGCTGGGGGAAAATATTTCACAAAACTCGATATGTCCCAAGCCTATGCTCAACTAAGTTTAGATGAAAACTCTAAAGAATTAACTATCATAAATACGCACCGAGGCCTATATAAGTACAATAGGCTATGCTATGGAATAGCATCGGCTCCAGGTATTTTTCAGAGGACAATGGACCAAGTTCTAGGTCACATTCCAGGGGTACTTTGCTTTCTAGATGATGTCCTCATTTCAGGTTCGACGAAAAAAGAACACCTAACTAGATTAACCACGGTTCTAAAAAGACTCCGGGATGCTGGACTTAAGCTAAAGAGAGAAAAGTGTTCATGGGTCACTAACGAGGTTCATATTTAGGGTTCCGCATAGATGCCTCAGGCATTCATCCAACGGTGGATAAACTAGAAGCAATAGAAAAGGCACCACCTCCACAAAACATCACACAGTTACAAGCTTATTTAGGTCTCCTAAATTTTTATAGGAAATTTTTGCCTAATGCATCGACTTTCCTTGAACCCCTAAATAAGCTATTACGATCTGGGGAACAGTGGAGATGGGAGAAAACTCAAAAAGGAAGCATTTGAGGCTTCCAAGGACGTACTACTAAAGTCCACTATCCTAGTGCATTATGATCCTAAACTTCCTCTCGTAGTTTCAGCAGTCAGCAGTTCTTATGGAATTGGGGCAGTGTTATCTCACCACATTGATGGTGTAGATAGGCCTATCTGTTTTGCTTCTAGAACACTAACTGAGACTGAAAGACGATATGCACAAGTGGAACGTGAAGCATTAGCCTTAGTATTTGCAGTAAAAAAATTCATTTCTATCTATGGGGTCATGAATTTAAACTAATTACTGACCATAAGCCTCTTTTAGGTTTATTTTCACCTAATAAAAATATTCCAGTTATGGCCTCAGGTAGGATTCAACGATGGGCACTGATTCTACAAGCCTATAAATTTGACTTAGTACATCGGTCAGGTAAACTTCTAGGTACGGCTGATGCGCTAAGTAGGTTGCCCTTAGAAAATCCAAATGATTGTGTACCTATACCTACAGAATGGGTTCACTTGGTGGAGTTTTTGGAATCCACTCCAGTATCTGCAGTACAAATAGAGCAGTGGACAAAATCAGACCCTATTCTGTCTAGGGTCATCCATTTCTGCTCAGTTGGTTGGCCTACTAAGGTTGAGAGTGAATTACAGCCTTTTATTCAGCGTCAGTCTGGCCTCTCTATTCAAAATGGCTGTCTCTTATGGGGCCACAGAGTGATTATTCCAAATAAAGGCAGGTCGAATTTAGTGAAGGAACTTCACGCTGAACACATGGGCGCAACAAAAATGAAAGAGCTGGCGAGAGCTTATTTCTGGTGGCCTGGTTTAGATGGAGAACTCGAATCATTGGTTCGTTCCTGTCAAAGCTGCCTAGAGAACAGAGATCTCCCAAGGAAAAGTCCACTTCATCCTTGGGAATGGCCTACTATACCGTGGCATAGGATCCATGTTGACTATGCAGGTCCTATAAATAATTTATTTCCTAGTCATGGTGGACGCCTACTCTAAGTGGTGGAAATTTTTCCAACCACTTCCACGACTTCGGGTGTAACGATTCGCTTACTCCGTTCAGTTTTCGCTCGATGGGGTTTACCCGTAGTCCTGGTTTCCGACAATGGTACTTGTTTTACCAGTGAGGAATTTCGTTCCTTCGTCCACCTAAATGGCATTAGACATGTCCGGTCTAGTGTTTTCCACCCATCTACTAACGGTCTCGCGGAAAACATGGTCCGTACTTTCAAGTCGGCCTTGCGTCATTCTCGTGGGGAGGAAATGCAAGTGGTGTTGGATAAATTTTTGTTTAAATATCGAATAACACCACACACCACGACAGGGGTGTCTCCCTCTAAACTTCTGATTGGCCGGGGAATTCGTTCAGTTTTTGATTTGTTACGTCCAAACGAAATGTTACAACAACGAGTTTTACGCCATCAGGAAAAACAGAAGTTGTACCACGACACTAAAAGAGGGAGAGTTCTAGAAGCGAAACCTAATGATCCAGTTGTGATTCGCAACTATGGGGCTGGACCAAAATGGGTTCCTGCAACTGTGCAGGAGAGAACGGGCCCTGTTTCCTTCAAGTGCCAACTAGAAGATGGTCGTTCTATTAAACGCCATCAGGACCAGATATGGGAACGGGAAGTGCAGAAGGACCAGAGTCTTCCGGAAGAGAGAACTGATCCTCCGGAAAATGGTTCAACTTGCCCGCCTATACAGGTTGCACCTGATCCTACTACATCAACCCCGCTCCGCAGGTCGTCTAGGGTCCCTCATCCCCCTGACAGACTAAACTTTTAGGGGAGGAGTGAGGTGACGTGTATGTATATATATGTATATAGTCTAAAAGTCACTAAAGAGTAAATATCACTAAATCTAAGCTGAATGGCAAGACGAAGCCATAAACGAACCAACGGGCTGTTCGTATTGCTTTGGGTCTGGCCTAGACATGTTTTTTCCTATCTGACCTAATCTTGGGTGCTGAGTAAAATTAGGTGATGAATCTAAGGTAACAAATCGGGTAGGAAGTTGTTCGTACTTAAGTATAGTTAGGGGTAATGTCTATAGCTTCTAAATTGGTAATGTAAGAGAGAGTTAGGTAGGCTGTTGTGGGACACAGGAATAAAACGGTAGGCTTCAAGGAATACCTAATTCAACGCACCGGTAAGTGCTTTTGATTGTTTGCTAGAACCTAAGTAACCTAACTGGGGTGTCTACCCCACGCTATCACACATTCTCTACATAGGTAGTAAGCATTGTGGCTGCTATCACACGTTCGGCGGATCCACCAGCAGACATCAATCAGTTCAGCATCTCGAAAGAAACGGCTCGCCGGGGAAGAGTGTCACATCACCGTGAAGTGGCGACGGCTGTGAAGGACTCCTTCACGCCACCGAGGCACACTGTTGTCCACTGGGATGGCAAAATGGTCAAGGTCAGTTGATTAAGTTTTCATAGCTATCAATTTAGTAATGAGATTCATGAAGCATAATGTCAATTAAAAAGAGAACTGAATGTGAACAAAAATAGGTTACTTTACAACCATGAAATTGAAATATATGGCATGTGTTTCAGAACTTCCTTGGAACGGCGGAGCACCGCCAAGCAATTCTCATCTCCGGGGCTCCTCATTGCACAGAAGGAAAGTTGCTGTCAGTCCCAGCTGTTGCTGACGGCACGGACTGTCGCAGGCGCGGGCAACCATACATGCTCTCGAAGATTGGGGATGTGAGGAGAGCGTCATCGGACTCTGCTTCGACACCACTTCCACCAACACGGGGAGGGTGCAGGGTGCAGTTGTCCGGCTGGAAAACATGCTCGGACGACCGCTACTCCAGCTGGGATGCCGTCATCACGTCCTAGAGCTTATCGTGGGGGCAGTAGCCGTCACCCTGCTCGGAAGGACTACGGCACCAACTGATCCTTTGTTTCAGCAGTTGAAGAGTAGGTTAGTTCATTTTTTGTGCAAGGTAAAGTTAGGACACACATGATATTCCACTAGTTTATAAAACAGCAAGCCAAACCGGAACTTCAGAGTTTTCTCACACAATTTTCTTGTTTATTATTTTTGAAGATGGACGAGCTCGATCTCTCGACCTACTGCAAGCTGCAGGTCGAGAATCTGGCGGAGAGTACGTGGCTAATAGAACTCCGGGACGCGGCGGTCAGCTTCCTGAGCACAGCTTCTGGTTTCGTCAGAGACGATTACCGGGAAGTGGCAGAGATCACGCTCCTGGTACTCGGGACACAACCACGCCGTGGCATTCACCTCATGCGCCCAGGAGCCTACCACCACGCAAGATGGATGGCTAAAGTTAGTATTTTCAAACAAAAATAATCTAGAGATAAGTTTAAATGTTATTCAAAGATAAACACTTCATTATAACGCAAACAAAGTAATTGGTAACAATAAACCTGTCTTACTTACAATGGTGCCTATTCTGTTTCAGGTCATCTACTACACAAAACTGCTGATGTTCAGTAGGCAGCTGGAGCTCGACGCCGAGCTGGTCGACAAACTGCACAGGATCGTGGTGTTCATCGCTCTTCTGTACGTACCAGCTTGGTTGGCGGCCCCTGTAGCAGCTGATGCGCCGTTGAATGACCTGGTACTATACCAGCGTTTTCTGAGGTATAGGGCAGTGGACCGCGAGGTGGCAGAAGCGTCACTGGCAGTGATGAGGCGGCACTTCTGGTATCTGAGGCCTCAGACCGTCATCTTCGCTCTATGCAGCAACAAGGTGGATGGCACTGTGGAGCAACAGATGGCAGAAAAGCTGTCCCACCTCCCTGTACCCAAAGACTTCACATACGAGAACGTCTCAGTCGACGAGATGACGCTACTCCCCGACCTGATCGACGAGTCCTCCTGGTTCTTATTTGCAGGTCTGAAGATGTATGGGTCTTCGTGGCTCACCCTGCCAACTGATAAGTGGGACGAGAACGAGGACTTTTGTCGTCTGAAGGATGTGATCTCTAATCTCCAGGTCACCAATGACGTCGCTGAAAGAGGAGTCCAACTGATACAAGACTATGCAAACACGGTAACAAAGGACGAGGCACAGCTTCAGGATCTTCTGCAAGTGGTGGAAAAGAACCGGAAAGAGCTCGGCGACTTCAAGAAGTCATCACTCGCCACGATGACATAGCACAGAGGGACAACGTTGCAGCCAGTGACGTGTGATAGTGGTCAATACAATGCAAAAGTGATTGTTTAAGTTATCGTTTCTTTCTTCCTTATTTGTCTGCTATTTGCTGATTTTTTTGAAAAGTATAGGTGATCGTGGTTTTTCCCATTATTTGGCACTATACTAGCACATTGGTATTACCTGTATACAGGCACAACTTTTAAACCGTTAGTCGTATGACATTGGAAGGCACACCAAACGACTTCTCTCATCAAGAGGATTCAGAAAACATCCCTACTTAATGATTTATCTTGATTCAGTAAAAGGTTAAAAAGTACGCATTTTTAAAAAAAAACTCGTAATTTCAAGGTCGATGCGAGACCCCTAAATATTGATCAATTTTTGTAAAAATGGTACCAATATGCTAGTATAGTGCCAAATAATGGGAAAAACTACGATAACCTATACTTTAAAAAAAAAATTGAAAAGTGGGCCACCCTACTGCTGATGCACGTGATTGGCTAATTAAAATACCGCGCACAACTTGCATTTTGACTGGATGGCGGCTGCCACAAATTTGAGTTTTAAGAATAGTAACGAAATGGATAAAATGAATTGTACTTGAGTTAAAGTACAAGTAATTCTCCCAAAATTACTTAAGTTAGAGTGAAAGTACTTGAAAATATACTCGGGTCCGCAAAAAAAAAGGAGCATGACGAAAATGTTTACTGTACATTTATTTTTACACATAATGACAAATAACTTATTTTAGGCAAATAAGCAACAAATAAACTAAGTTAGTACCAAATTTCATGTCAATACGTCAAAAATTAAAGAAAATATAAAAGTTTTACTACAACATGTCATATAATTTTACAATTTCCAAAGAAAACGAAATTATAAGACTATAAAAATTGTTCGATATGTTTGCCAGAAATGTTTACTGTACATTTATTTTTACACATAATGACAAATAATTTATTTTAGGCAAATAAGCAACAAATAAACTAAGTTAGTACCAAATTTCATGTCAATACGTCAAAAATTAAAAAAAATATAAAAGTTTTACTACATGTCATATAATTTTACAATTTCCAAAGAAAACGAAATTATAAGACTATAAAAATTGTTCGATATGTTTGCCAGAAACCTCTACAACCCTTCGTAATCGGGGCTTAAATTGATCTATAGCTTTATCTACTTGATCTTGGCTAATTTCTTCCCATTTTTGTACGATAACTTCTTTCAAATGTTCGACATTTCGGATCTTATGCTTGTACACTTTCTCAGCCAACATTTCCCATATTCCGTAGTCTACGGGATTCAAATCTGGACTATTAGGGGGCCAATCTTTTGGGTAAAGCAATTCAGGAACATTATTTTCTAAAAATTCAATAGTTGACTTAGCGGTATGCGCCCGAGCGCCATCCTGTTGGAATAAGAAGTAACCATTATTCGCCAATCGTCTCATTTCGGGCAGCATTTGTTCCAACAAAGTTTCAGTGTAATAGCGGGCGTCTACTTTGATGTTTGGCTCTACGAAAAAAACAGATGTCTTGCCTAGTTTAGACACACCGACCCATACCATTACGCTGGCAGAAAAATGATTACGGGTAGCATAAAGTCTATCATCTGGTATTTCATTTTTACGATTAACTCTTGAATACACTCTGTCATTTTGGGAATTTCGCGGTGGTTCTACCGTAAACTTCTTTTCGTCAGTAAAAAAGCCGAGGTCTACGTTTTCGGGAGTGATATTTCTTAACATGCGTTCAGAACAAACAACTCTTTTCTGTTCGTTAATTTCAGTTAATTTCTGCCCGTGTATCCGTTTATAAGGTTTTAGTTCAAGGTCGTTTTTAATAATGTTTCTGACGCTACTTTCGGATATGCTCAACTCACTAGCAATTCTTGACGGTGTCACGTGAGTCCCTGGTCTGCCTTCTTGACTACAAATTCTTAGTTCCACATCTCTGATGTTTTCTTCGGTTCGAACTGATCTTGGCCTCCTGCTTCCTTGTTTCCTTTCAGTACTTTCAGTTTCGTCGATTTTTCTTAACAGCTTGTCCAAACCTCCTTTCGACCATGGTTTATTCGGAAACTCTTGTAATAATTTTATTGCGCCATAATTTTTATCAAGTCTATAATGTTTTATTAATATTTTATCTTCTTTAGAAAAGGGCATATTATCATTTTTATTGATTAAAATTATTTAGGCATCTGAAAAAAATAATTTGTAATGAGAAAAACATTAAATTTTTACGCGGAAATTCACTTTTTTTAGTCATTGCACGTTTGTGGCCATAAAATCTTTATTTTATGACCGATTTTGATGAAATTTATTTTATACAACTCTGGGCTCTTTTATCTTTAGCTAGATATATAACATTTAAGGGTCCGGCAAAAAATGCGGGCGTGAGAGCAATTTTCGTCATGCTCCTTTTTTTTTTGCGGACCCTGTATATACTTTTTAAAAAGTAGATACTAGAAAAAGTTACTTAAGTAAAGTCACTTCGTTACCTTTACATCCCTGCAAAGTATGTAATAATAATATTGTTGCAATCGACTATAATTTATACAGAAAAGGAAAGGGACACTTTTTGCATTAGTTAAAAAAAAAAGTCACGATGATATCAGTTATTCTGGTATACCTAAATATAAGAAATGGGTTAAAGTAAGGTAAAAGGGAAACGACTTACAAGCTGTAAGTTACAGCTCGTATATGGTAGTAACGTAACTTGGACAGCCCAACCCCGATAATACGAGGTATACCCGCCAAAACATATATGAAGTGGCAAGGAGTGGACATGTGACCTGCAACGTATGGGGATGAATGCGCCTGTACAGCATTGGAGAGCTGGCAGAAATTAACGGGAGATTTACAGCCGATCAGTATTTAGAGGTACTGGAGGAGGTGGTGCTGCCGGCAAGTAATACAACTAAATTATTTTCATTGCACAGAATATGCTTTCAAGAAAATAACTTAATTAAGGTCAAGCAGTGTATATTTTAAGGTGATATGATCAGGGCCGCCGAGAGGACGGGGAAGCTGGGTTAAATCCCCGGGGCCCGCGATGTAATTACTCGCGATGAATTTACCGCGATGAATTTACCTAGAATCGTAATTACTCGCGATGAATTTACCGCGATGAATTTACCTAGAATCGGGTTAAATCCCCGGGGCCCGGACCTCTAGGGGCCCCGGAAAGAGAGGGGGGGATAAAATCTCAGCATATTAATAAAGCAATTGATTAAATAACAGGGAGGAAATATAATTAATGAACATACATTTTTATAGAGATTATCATAGTAAATTCATCGCGAGTAATTACATCGCGGTAAATACATCGCCTGGTAAATACATCGCCTGGTAAATACATCGCCTGGTAAATACATCGTCATGCTTTTTATTAGCAGAGTAAATAATCGTAAATCGCGAAACATTAGAATTCAAAAAATTAGAAAAAAGATACTAATTGATTTATTGGTGATTCTATTTTTAAAAGTAACTTTGATTTCTTTTTCCATGTACAGTATATATTGAATAAATTTTATATTAATAATTTTTTGTCTTTGAATTTCCTTTTCATTGTTAATGAAATTAATTGCACTTATTGTCGATTTCTTATTATATTTTGTTAAATTGTGTGTAAATTTTTACTTCCATTTCTTGCAGTTATTTAAAAATTTTGTCTTTACAATTTTTGTCAATTTAGCTAAAATCCTTTTTTAATGCGACGTAAATGCAAAAAACTTCACTTTTTTACGTGAAGGTCAAAATATGAGAATAAAAACCCACTCTAATAGACAGAGTTTATTTCCACGACAGTTTCGACGCCCACTGGCATCCTCCTCGGGTGGATACAGAAACACAAATGAAACAAAACAAGAGGGAAAAACAGTTCAGGGATCGACCGTTAAGAAATTCGCACCTAGGTTGGATTCCATTCTCTCGAGACAGGAGGGGCATTTTCATTAAGTACATTCGCACAAATTTTAAAACTATCTTCCTGTTCTAAACATACAGATTCTATTATTTTTACATAATTATTACATTTATAATTAAATTTATTACATTTAATATTGCATAATTATTAATTACAGAAATTATAAATTTATTATTACATTGGTTATTACATTGTTGTTTATTATACAGAAATTATAAACCGAAAAACGAATGAAAAAAGGCGATTAGGAAATAATCCAGAGACCATTGAGAAATTCGCACCTAGGTTAGATATCGTTCTCCCGAAACCAGAAGGGCATTTTATTACAGGGTCAGCTTATAACTACATTTCCACAAATTAAAAATATATTCTTGTTCTATACATACAGATCCTAATGTTTTGACATAATTACTGCATATATTTATTTCCACATTAATTACTTCCATTATTACATTTACTAAAAGCGAGTAAGGAAACATTCCAATCCAGAGACATTTAAGAAATTCACACTTAGGTTCGAACACGTTCCCACGACTCCGTAAGGGATTTATTGACCAAGAATCTCATTAAAGGGTCTAACTTATAAGTACCTTCGCACAAATTAAAATTATCTACTTTTTCTATACACACAGATTCTATTATTTTTCTTTTGACATAATTATTACATTTATAAAGTACCTTACTTGATTCCCAATCTATAGCATGATTATTTTGGCTAGCGGGCGTCGAAACTGTCGTGGAAATAAACTCTGTCTATTAGAGTGGGTTTTTATTCTCATATTAATGCGACGTGTTTATTCTGCGAATAAAAAACCTGACAATAAATTTACCGACGATGTATTTTATATTCTTGCCGTTTTGACACTTGCTATTTATTATCCAGAACATTTTTAATTTAAATTAACCTAACTAAGCCTAATTAAAGCAACCCATTCCCCTCCAGCATTAATCTAAAACATTTGAATATCACAAGTACAGAAACCAAATTCAACGAAACAAACTATACATTCATCGTAAATTAAACAAAATATGTGAATGTTTATATATTTATTACTATCACCTTTAAATAATGTATGACGATGTATTTACCAGGCGATGTATTTACCAGGCGATGTATTTACCAGTCGATGTATTTACCGCGATGTAATTACTCGCGATGAATTTACCGCGATGAATTTACCGGACACCGTAAAGAGGGGGGTGCCCATATACTAATCCTTTCCCGGGGCCCGGGGCAGCTCTCACCGGCCCTGGATATGATTAAAGGAGGACATTAGCAAATATAGTTTTAAATGTAATTTTAAATGTATCTTTATTTTTATGTATTTATTTGTTTATTTATTTATTTTTGTGTCCTCTTAAGGTAACTTCAAAAAAGTATGGATGAAATGTGAACTTTCAAGTTTTGCTAATTTCTTTTTACAAGATAACTACCCTGTTCATACCATACCTAATTTTAGTGTGCAGTGATAACCAATTTGCGCAGTAATAATTTAAATTTGTGCAGTGATAAATTAGGTTCTATATCCGATATAGAACCTAATATATCACTGCACACATTTTCAATTTATCGCTGTGCAAATTGAAATTATTACTGCGCAAATTGGCTATCACTGCACACTAAAATTAGGTATGGTTCATATTGCCAGGATCATCAGACGGTGGTTTCAGGAACAACGAGATGTCAAGCTGCTGAACGGACCCACCAAGGGATGTGAACTAAACCACACTGAAAATGTGTGGGCAAATGTGGTTAACGCTTGGGAGCCTGGGCAGGAGCAGACATCTCAGCACCTGCTGGAACACACTATGGCAGAGTGGGAACTTTTCAGTACGAACCCACAAGTCATCCACAATCACGTGGCATCTGTTCCAAATAGACTATGAGAAGTCATTAATAATAATGGACGATGGACCAAGTATTGAGTAAATGTGTATAATAATGTTATGGTTGTGATGTTGTGATGTAGTAAATATATATTTATTACGTCAAGAACGTAACTAGCTTTCAAAAGTTGGGGGGGGGGGGGGGGGGATAACTATAATGATGAAAAATCCTGCGATGAATTTCTGTGCTGCTATCCTGTAGGTAATGTGTTTGCGACCAAAATGATGCTCTTAAAATACTATGATTTAGAGAATGATCTATATTTATGATAGTAATAGGAAAATCAAAGAAGCATTTTCACAACTACCTTATGTATATCAAGTATATATACTTAACATTAAAGGAAAACAATATATGCAATAATTAAAGTAAAAAATAATTAGATGTCTCATTAAAGTATCTATGATATCACTGCAGTATTAGTACTGAATCAATAATACTTTCCAGCATACTAATAGGACTAATATAATTAAAGATTTACTCATCATAGATTAATTATTTCAAGAACTAAATATTTTCCTTCACGTAAGCTAACTTAGATGAAAAGTTTGGGGAGGGACAAAACCTATATTATCCCCCTCAGTTCAAAAGTTGGGAGGGGGGGACATGTCACCCCCCGTCCCCACCGTTAGTTACGCCCCTGATTTACTTGAACAAGTGTCAGTTCCTTATAATTTTAACATTATGTTTTGTATATTCTTAAGAAAATCCCTAAATTTACTTGACTCATGTTTATTTTCGTAATGAAAAATTGAACTATGTTATCATTATCTCTCCATCGATAGACCTTTTTCTGGATAATCATTTGTTGACGATGCATGGACTTTAAACAAAAATGCTATTGCCTGGAGGGAAAGTCGATACTACAACTTATCTTACACTTTAACTATAACATGGCCACACTAAAATCTTATGATTGAAAGTTTTTAAAGTACCTCACGTTTGTGAAATAACCGAACTACTCTATTCCCTAAATTTAGGAATAATGCCTGAATAAAATACATAGTCGTCCTAGCATCACCACCAAAACTAAGGTGAACGATATACAGGGTGGCACAAAAGTCAGGAACTATAGGCACATTTTAATAATTTGTGTTTTAATGTGTATTTTGTTCTTTTCAGATTTGTTGTTGAGCCTATGGCACAGAAGTTGACAATAGATGAACGGGTGGAGATAGTTTTAATGTGTGCAAGGCGTGGTAACACACACCGATCAGTTGTTACTGCTTTAAATGACAAACACCCTGAGAGGCCGCCAGTTGTTCAGACATCAGTTGGAAAACTATTCACTCGCTTCAAAGAAACGGAAAGTGTTCATGATCGGCCGGCTAGTGGCCGGCCAAAAAGTTCAACCGATGCAGCAACATCACTAACGGTACTCAATCACTTCGAAAACAGCCCAGGTAAGTCCTTAAGAAAGTTATCCCAGGAAACGGGTGTCTCCAGAAGATCCATTCAACGAATTCTTACAACAAATCGTTTCCACCCCTACAAAGTCCAACTCGTTCAGGAACTGCACAGTGACGACACCAGACCGTCGTGTAGAGTTCTGCCAGTGGTTTCTACAACATCGACAGCTTCAACGAAGGATCATGTTCAGCGACGAAGCGATATTTCACCTTAGCGGTCGTGTCAATAGGTATAATGCACGCTATTGGGCCAATGAGAACCCCCACTGGATGGAAGAAGGACATGTGCAATTCGAGCCACGAATTATGGTGTGGGCTGCGGTCTCGGGGGATCGTTAATTAGCCCGTACTTTTTCGACGGCAATGTAACAGGTGAAACATATCTGCATTGCTGCAAACATTGCTAATGCCCATACTGGACGACATTCCATTGGCAGAACGGGCGGAGATGTGGTTTCACCACCACATTTCGCAACCATCGTCCGGAGCTCTTTAGATGAAACATTCCCAAGCAAGTGGATCGGACGGCGAGGGCCCGTCGAATGGTCACCTAGGTCTCCAGACCTCACGTCTCTTGACTTTTTCTTGTGAGGCCATCACAAGTCGGTAGTCTATGCTGATCGACCCAGAACCATACGTTCTCTAAAGGATAAAATCACATCTGAGTGTGCCAAAATCAGTACGAATGTGTTAAGGAATGTTCAAACATCATGCATTCAACGCGTCAGAAAGTGTCTCCAAGTAGAAGACCACCAATTCGAACATTTATTATAACTTAATAAAATGTGCCTATGGTTCCTGACTTTTGCGCCACCCTGTACATTATTTACACTGTATTCAGTTATTGGTTTTCAAAAAATAAAAGTATTACTATGACAATACCTGAGAGAGGGAGGAGGAGAGGGAGGGAGTGAGAGTGGGGAAGAAAGAGAGACGGTGTTGTTGCCACATCTCGGAGAGGGCTACACAGGAGTGGAGCGCGACTATTGTAGGGGACTGTACATCTAACAATATCGAAATTGTAAATACTTTTATTTTATGTTTTTGTAACTGAAAAGTATTAAGTAACATAGGTGGATCTAGAGGAGGGGTCGGCGACGTCCGGACCCCCCTCAATTTTTTGCAAGTGCCCTTTTTTCAAGTGCAAGTGCCCTATTTGAATGATGTGTATGCCTCTGAAAATAAATTTTGTTTTTGTACTGTAAATAGATCATGGTTATTTTATTTTATTCAAATTCTATTTTGAGTCTTTATCCGCATATTTTGTACTTTCAAATTTGTAGTTGTAATGGTTTTCATAGGTGCCTTTAGTACTGGTGCACAGTGGTGCAGCCATATCACTTTTTATTTTCATCTTATTCTGATAGTTCTTTTAAATGGCAAGACATTTATAATTGTTTGAAAAATTTCTGTGTTAAGTGTTGTACCCAAATTAGACTTATTTTGTATTATATTTGAATGAGACTGATCTAATAAAACAATACAATTGATTTTACCTCGCTCGTTGGTGGTCTGTTTTAAGACAAATTTTTTAGTACTCTCCCCTTTTTATTTTAGGGGGTGCCCTTTTTTCTTTCGACCCCCTCTTACTGAAAAGCCTAGATCCGCCCTTGCGTAATAACATAAAAAATATATTACTGAAAAATAACTATTAAGACTGTGGAATAACGCACTCTAAGGGAAAAAATAATAAAAAGAAAATAACCATCTTGCACGATGATATATGAGGTCGTAAGTCTAGACCAAATTTGGCGCATTTAATTTCACATATTGCAGGCAAGTAGCCGGGGGGGGGGGGGGGGTCGAACGTCTCCCCCCCCTTCTTGATAGGAAAGGTCCACTTTTGTAACCATAGTTATAACTTATGATGTGATATTATGATGTATAACAACATTTAGTAAATAAGCACTTACATTTTTTTAGCATTTTTTTCTTTTGAAACATCAGAAACTACTCTAAACTTAACTACTCTAAACCCCCTCCCAGGCTCGCAACTACGGGGGGAAGAGAGGAGGCTTCGCCACTCCTGGCAATTTTTGAGCCCCCCCCCCCCTGGAGCCCAGACTGCCACCCATGTTTGGCTAGAGGGGTGACAAGTGATCGGAAAGCAGAACTTGCTATGGTTGCCTTTGAAGCCAAACGCACGAACAGCATCAATATTTATTTGTGCGCAGATTTGCTGAAAAACAGCAGAATTTGCAAGTGTTTTAATTGCAATTGTTTAAAAGTAATTTTACATAAAGTCATGAACTAACGTACATTTTCCAAAGACAGTTATTATCCATATTAGCTGTATTAAAATTTTTGCCATTAAATTCTTTTCTATTCGATACATGTATTTATTTTATTGTATATATTTACTGTAATTACATCATGTAGCTAATACAATAAAAACGATTATTATTGCTATTATTGCTCTGTAAACTAAATATACTACTAGAGGCAGGGGCGGAGCTAGCTAGGGGCAGGCGGGGCAGTGCGGAGAAGTTATTTGAGAGAGCAACAAAGCTAGTAAATAAATATAAAAATAAATATCAAAACTTAAACTAATAAAGAACTATCTTCGAAATTCTATGAATGAAAAAAGATTAAGTGGACTCTCAATTATATCAATTGAAAACAAGAAAGCTAGAAATATTAACTTCGAGGATTTAATTAATGAATTTGCTGAAAGAAAGGCAAGAAAAGTCAAGTTCTGATGTTGTCGTAAGTAAACTTTTATTTCACGGTATCCTTTTAAAAGCTCAATATTTTGCATAATGTTTTGCCTTCTATGCCTCCATGCGTACAAATAGTATCATAATTCGTAAATATATGCTAAATAAATAATGCAAAGAAAAGCAATATACATATATGTATAATAAAAATTTTGTTAGGGGGCCCGTAAATAAGTTTTGCCCCGGGGCCCGTGAACTCTTGCTCCGTTCCTGATCTAGAGGAGCTGGACTCTTCATGTTGTGAAAAATGCTCTGTATGAATTGGTCCACAATTAACCCACCCCTTATATCTCCAGTCTAACTATAGAGTAGATTAAGTCTAGCCTTGTAGGGGTCAGCCTAGAGATTCCGGAAAGGGTCCAGAGCGGGCAGATAAATTGAGGTCCACAGTAGGATTCCTCACCAAATTAGGTTAGGGCAATCTACCTTCACCTTTGTTAAGCTATGAGTTGATATTAGGTCTTAGGCCACAATGTAGGCCTAATTTGTCTGACCGAGCTTAATTTAATGAGTTTACTTTAGACTGGGTTAAAACACAATTAGTCACTTACTGCTAGTTATTAGAGAGTCCCTTTTCCTGTCTTGTTTAATTGTTAAGAGCGTACTTGCTGGTGGGGGATCTTTTTTCGTTGTCTGTTCTTCTCCCTTCTCTCGTTCCGTCTTCTCGCCCCGTTCCTCGTTTTCGTTCTCCTCTGTTCTCGTTTTCGCGGGGCTTTTTCCACCAGCGTCCTCTTAGTTTTTTCTTCGGTTGGTTGATCGGTAATGTATATCTATTACCGAGCACGCTCTTGTCACACAGTATATAAATACTAGTGTGGAGAATAACTCTGGTGAGCAACCAATTGGTTTCATCCACCCAGTTATTGACATAAAAGGAATTTAATAATTGTTAGATTAACTACCTACCTACTCAGTGAACCATTTTCGTTACCTCCCAACTACCCACTCATCAGTTTTCCATATACTGGGGGCCCCGGGAGATAAAAATTTTGGTGTCATTGTCACCAATTTTTATGTCTGAGTGTAGACTAGCTAACTATTTGACTGTTGTTGAAAAAAGTGGTTAGAAATAACCGCATATATTTCCAAATAAAATATAAACAAAATAAATAAAAATAAAAACCCTCGTTTCTAACCAACTAGTGAAGTTGGGTTTCCCTAATTAACAAAAAGAAGAAAAAAAAAGTTTCTGGGACAAAGAAAAACGGAGCTTTGTCCAGTCTTGAAAATTTTTGACCGCATGAAGCGGGCCCTTTTTTCTCAAAAAAATTAAAATGCTCGTGGTTACCCAAACCGGGAAACTGAGTCAACCTTCAAACCTAACAACCTTTAATTAAACCGTATCCTTAATTAATAACCACTGCAATTAATCAAAACCCATGTTTAACTAAATAGAGGCCTATCAGAACTAGGTGCAAGTAAGTTAAAGAAAATAACTAAGGTAAGAGAAAAACTAGGTACCTAGACGAAACTCGAACCGGGCTACAACGGCCCTAACTCAATAATTAAATGGCTGTTATAGCCCCTATTAAAACCTAAAGGCAATATAGCCCTAACTTAACTTAAATAAAACCTTCTAAACCTTAAACCTTTAAAACCAAAAACTTAAGGGCAATCCAGCCCTAGCCTAACTTAACCTGCAAAACCTAGGTCTGGGAAATAGCCCCTACAAATAAATAACCTAGCAGTGTGTTAAACAATAACCTAAAACTTAACAACTAAAATTAAAACCTGGAAACTAAATGAAACTTATGAATCAGTTAGAAACTGAAAGGGTAACGTTCAACTGGCAACTTCATTTTTGGTAAGTCTAAATTAATTTTGATGAATTTAGCTTCACCATAGTTAGTAATCTGGCTGCTGACCAAATTTAACCTGAAAACCACTGCAACCTACAGTGAAAAAGTCTGTAGCTGTGTTGACAGTGTCTAAATAGGCCATTATTATTTCTATAATTACCGTGTCTATTTAAAGTAAACTTAACCTTAATACTACACCTAAATAAAAATAATCTCTCTCAAGCTAAATAAAATAAATTCTAAATAATAAATTTTTCAATATGGCGCCCCCGGGTGGGCAGTCGAGAAGTTAGTTACCCTTTTTTGTTTTAATTCTGATACAATAGTTTTAAATCCAGTGAATTAAATTTTTTACATAATCTGAAAATTTAAATATAAATATCATTTATAATAAACCTAAAAAATGGCTAATCAAACTGAAGCCACTCATGGAAAAAGTATGGAGACCTGGTTGGGAAGTGATGTGGAAGCACTTGAAACTAGTAAACTGGTAAAAAGGAGGGGAGCAATCAGAACCTCAGCTACTAAACTTTTAGCTACAATCAAAGAGAGATGGGATGATTGGACTGAGGAACAAAAAAATTCACATGCTCGGCTTTTGTCCTCACAACTGGACAAGTTACAAAATTTAGACGAGGAAATCCTTAGAATGTATGTTTGTTCCGAAGGCTTCTCAGAGGATAAACAAGAAAAACTAGATAAAAAAAATAGTTATTACCACTTTGAAATAGATCAAATGATACAAGCATTAACAACTAAAAAAGAAAATAATGCCGAAGCCAAACCTAAACTAAGAATAAGTACTAAAATTCCTGAGCTTCAAATATTACCATTTGATGGAAATCCCTCTAAATTTCAAAACTTTAAGACCTCATTCAGAAACATTCTGATAACATAGGTCTTTCCGAAGAAGAGAAATTTGCCTACCTAAAACAACATTTGAGTGGAAACCCTGCCATTCAAATAAACTGCATGCAAGAAAGTAAAACATCTTATGAAGAAGCATGGCAGCAGTTGGAGGGCTGTTATGCAACACCAGGCCAAATTAAATTCTCCATAATAAAATCCCTTTTAACTAAATCCATAATAACCAAAAATTTTAAATCACTTCATGACTTTCAAGCAGATATGCACTCTACCATAAATTTAATGCAAACTCAAAAATTAGAATTAGAAGATATACTCTTGTATGTATATTATAATAAACTAACTCAAGAAACTCAGGAATTTTTAAGAACTTGTGGGTTTAAACTCTATGACCCCTTTAATAATTTAAAGAAGCAATTGCTGAAGCTACCAAAACCTTAGCTAATGTTAATTTTGATCTGGAACAAAGTGAGTTAACTACCTTGATACCTAAACAAAAAAGAAACTTCTCTCCAGAACCAGCCAGAAAACCATGGTATTCTGGCCAAACTACAGCTGCTCTGGCGGTTTCTACCCAAAGACAATCCTCAAGAAGAGCTCAATATACTGACCAGAGAGAACCTTACTGCAAATTGTGTAAGAAAAACTCTCACAGAATCTCAAAATGTGATTCTTTCCCTGAAAGTTGGGATAAACTGAAAAAACTTGCTAAATTAAATTATTGTACTAAATGTACCTCATCTAAACACCAAGCCAAAGAATGCCCCATTTCTTTACAACCCTGTTCATTTTGTAGGTTTTCTAACCATTTATCCTTCCTTTGTACCAAACAAAAAGGAAAACCAGAGGAAGATAAGAAAACCAAAACCAGTACGGAAGTAGCTACCCAAAAAGAAAACTCAAAACAAGGGAAACAAGTTACTAACTTATTAAGTTTAAAAAACACTGATCAAGAAGTAGCATTAATCCTTCCATGCAAATGAGAATAAGAAACTCAGAAAAATCAATTAAATGCAGAGCACTTTTGGATAATTGTAGTCAAGCCAGCTACATTACCAAGGAACTTGTGAAAAAATTAAATCTTCCAACTAAACACTACGAGGAATCCATAACCATAACAGGATTTATAGCCAACAAGAAACAACCAAATTATGAAGTAGCTATAATTAAATTGGAGGATTCTAGAAACCCTGGAAACTACCAAGAAATAGAAGCCATCATAATTGATGATATTAATATTAAATATGAAGTTCCAGGATTACTGAAACTTCAAACTTATTTAAAATCATTAAATTATCAGCTTGCAGATCACTTTGAAGCTGATGAAGTGGCTGACTTCATGTTAATTTTTGGGGCTGCAACCCACAAACTTTTTGCCCTCAGCAGTCATCAGATTCATACTGCCTCTTGTTATAAATCTCCCTATGGAATACTTTTATTGGGTTTCCCTTCAGATTACTACCCTGAAAAAGAAAAAGAACCAATAAGAGATCAGATCAGCTTCTGTATTACCAACCCGCTACCTACTAGTACAACTTCTAATGAAGATCTAAAAAAAATTGAACACCAGATTGCACAATTTAGCAAACTAGAAAACTTGGGTATTTCTGGGGATGAACCATTTTCAAACAAAGAAAAAGATCTGATTGCAAACTTTGAAAAGGAAGTTAAAATAGAAGATGAAAGATTGTCTGTTAAGGTACCATGGAATGACCAAAAAGATAAAATTTCACCAAACTTTAACTATGCTATTAGCAGGTTAAAGTCCACTTGCAAAAAATTAAAAAAAGATAACTTAATGCAACCTTATTCAGACATCCTTGAACAACAATTCCAGGAAGGAATAATAGAAGAAGTACTCTAACAGAACACTTAAGACAAGCAGGAAATTTTTTACCTCATTTTCCCGTAGTTCGCCCTGGGGTACAAACAACTAAAGTTAGGATTGTAGTAGATCCCTCGGGTAAAAGCAAACCAGAAGAAATAACCGTAAATGATGCTACTGAGGACTGCCCTTCACTCCTACCTCACTACAAGCAAAATTGTGCATTAAATTAAGGCATGGTAAATATTTGATGATTGGGGACATTCAAAAAGCATATTTACAACTTAAATATCAAACAGAATTTGACTGCAATGCCCACAAAATTCTGTGGGTAAAGAATACCCAATTGGCTCCAAATGACACAACAACCTGATCTGCTATAAATATAGAAGAGTTACCTTTGGCAACAAAAGCAGTCCATTTTTACTACAACAATCTCTCCAACACATTTTTAATGAACAACAAAACCAAGTGGCAGACTACCTAGCTAACCGCTTTTACATGGACAATGCTTTAATTAATGCCAACAATCTCTCAGAACTCAAAGACCTTTACAATTATAGTGTAAACACTTTAATTGAATATAATTTGAAGCTATATGAATGGGCCTCTAATCACTCAGAACTTCAAGGACTATTTGAAAAACATGACATAGCCTCCTCCGAAGATAAAGAAAATGTAAAACTATTAGGATATGGTTGGAACACAAGTGCTGATACACTCCATCTAAAAACTGTAAACTTGAACTCAGAAGCCAAAACTAAAAGAGAAATACTAAGTTCTGTGCAATCATTGTTTGATCCAATTGGATTTGTTGCACCCTTAGTGTTTAAATTAAAACTCTTCATGCAGAAAGTAACAGCTACCAAAAAAAATTGGGATGAATATCTAGAACTGGAAATGCTGCGTGAATGGAAAAAACTTTGTAAAGAAATAAACAAAGTGGAATTTCTGAATTTTCCTAGACAAGCTTTTGAAAATCCCAAACCTCTCATGGAAAATCTTCAACTCCACATCTTTTGTGATGCCAGCCAAGAAGGTTATGCAGTAAGTTGCTATCTAGTTGGAAATGGAAAATCCGAACTAATTTACGCTAAATCAAGAGTCAACCCAAATCAAAAAATTGGACCATTTGTAACTTGGAATTAATGGCAATCTGCCTAGGAACCAAAGTCCTAGAATACCTTAAAGAAACCTACCTAGAAGAAAACTCAGAAAACCAAAAGTTCTTCAAAACAATAATTTGGACAGACTCACAAGTGGCTTTAAATTGGACTGCTCAAAAATCTCTAAAAATGAAATCAATCTTTGTAAAAAACAGAGTGAAAGACATTCAGGAAGCAACAAGAAACTTAAACCATCACCTGGAATTCAGACATGTAGCAGGAGAAGACAACCCAGCAGACCTACTCACCAGACCAATATCTTTCAAGAAATTTCAAAAACTTCTTCACTTTTACCAACATGGTCCCACATTTTTGAGAAATGAAATTGAATGGCCACCAACTTAATTTTTAACCCCCACCAAGAAACCTTACAGACAACAATAAATGTGTGTCAAACAACTTGTAAAGAAATAAATGAAAAAACTCCCTTGTTAAATGGAAAGATTCTCTAACAGGAAAAAACTGGTCAGAATCACTGCCTATGTTCTACGGTTCATAGAAAACTTAAAGTACTTCCGCACTCACAAATATAACCCCAAATGTAACCTGACAATGGAAGAACAAATTGCTGTTTGGAGAAAAATCATACAGCTTACAAAACTAAGGCCACAAATTACTGGCTAAAATTAGTCCAGCAACAACATTTCTCAAAAGAAAAAGAAATAATCCACAAACTAAATAAAGGAGAAAAAGTTGAGGACCTAACAAAGCTGCAAAAGAATCTAAAACTCTTCATTGACAAAGAAGGGTTAGTCAGAACAATGGGGAGATATAAATATGCAACTAACCTTAACTATTCTGCTAGGTATCCTGTACTACTGCCTGAAAATTCTCATTTAACAACGTTAATTGTAACTGAATGTCATGCAAAAGCCAGTCATGCAACCTTAGCTACCACATGCAATTTCCTCAGACAGGAATTCTGGATCCCCAAAATAAGGCAAGTAGTTAAAAAGGTTCTGAAACAATGTCTGTTTTGCCAAAAATACTTTGCCATGGCTTATGAAGTGCCTACTACTGGACCCTTAGTAACGGAACGTTTAAGCTATGAAAAACCCTTTGAAAAAACTGCCCTTGACTATGTTGGTCCAATTTCTGTCCAGGATGAGAATAACCAATTCATGAAAGTCTACTTATTATTGTTCACTTGCTGCGCCACCAGATTCACCAGCCTTCACATCTGCACTGACCTTTCTGCTAAAACCTTTTTAAGAGAACTCTACCATTTGTCCTTAAACTACTCCCTTCCAAAGGTTTTGATTTCAGACAATCAATCCACCTTCAAAAGATCTGAAGATTACCTTAAACATTGGTTCCAAAATGTTCTTGTGTCTCAGTACCTCTCTGATCATGATCATGGTATCCAGTGGAAATTTACAGCAGCCTATTCACCCAGAACCTTAGGAATAGCTGAAAGAATGGTGGGTTTAGTCAAAAGAGCCCTCTATACCTCCCTAAAAGGAAGAAAAATCCCTGTTAACTGAACTAAAAACAATTGTTCTTGAAATAATGAACACAATTAATTCAAGACCACTCACTTATGTTAATTCAAATGAAGATCCTTCCTCTGATCTACTAACTCCTTTCAAGTTGCTTTTTGGGTATGACAATACCAAATTCAACTTTTTAACCACTAATGATACCCAAGAAGCTGTTAATGAAGATGATCAGGTGGATGCTGATTATATGACAACAACAGAGGACAAAGAAAGAAAGAAAATACTGGATTACTTTCATAAGGGAGCTAAACAATCTCAAGAAATCAAAAAAGATGGCGATACGAATATTTGAGTAGTTTGAGGGAAAAAGAATACCAACAACACAAACAACCAGTAAGTAAAGAACCTAAAGTAGGAGAACTATGTCTCTTAGATGAAAATTCTATGAATCCCAAATACTTCTGGAAGATTGCTGTAATTGAAACATTACACCCAGATGAAGATGGCATAATCAGGCATGTAACTGTAAAAACACCCAATGGTCATCTCTCCAGAAGACACATATATCGGTTATACCCACTGGAAATAACTGATAAGCCGAATATTGACCTGGAAGAACTGGAAAATTCTTCCACAGAATCAGGAACTGTAGATTCTCCTGACACTACTACTGCGCCGCTACTCAACCCCGACCACAAAGACAAGCTGCAGTTAGATTTCGGGAAGAACTGCAAAGGAAAATACAGAGTGGATCTTTGTGAAGACCACAAATAGAAAATTGTAAATAATTGTAAATAGCTATAACTTAGGACCAACGTTCTACAGAAAAGACGCTTTCATCTTCATATTTCACCTAAAAGGAACTTTTCTGAAGAGCATGTCATTTTCATTCAAAAAAAAAATAAAAATAAATAAATTTCCCAAGAATACAATTCTGGGTAAATTTTTCCCCTTGGGGGGAATGTTGAAAAAAGTGGTTAGAAATAACCGCATATATTTCCAAATAAATATAAACAAAATAAATAAAAATAAAAACCCTCGTTTCTAACCAACTAGTGAAGTTGGGTTTCCCTAATTAACAAAAAGAAGGAAAAAAAAAAGTTTCTGGGACAAAGAAAAACGGAGCTTTGCCAGTCTTGAAAATTTTTGACCGCATGAAGCGGGCCCTTTTTTCTCAAAAAAATTAAAATGCTCGTGGTTACCCAAACCGGGAAACTGAGTCAACCTTCAAACCTAACAACCTTTAATTAAATCGTATCCTTAATTAATAACCACTGCAATTAATCAAAACCCATGTTTAACTAAATAGAGGCCTATCAGAACTAGGTGCAAGTAAGTTAAAGAAAATAACTAAGGTAAGAGAAAAACTAGGTACCTAGACGAAACTCGAACCGGGCTACAACGGCCCTAACTCAATAATTAAATGGCTGTTATAGCCCCTATTAAACCTAAAGCTAAAGGCAATATAGCCCTAACTTAACTTAAATAAAACCTTATGAATCAGTTTAGAAACTGAAAGGGTAACGTTCAACTGGCCAACTTCATTTTTGGTAAGTCTAAATTAATTTTGATGATTTAGCTTCACCAAGTTAGTAATCTGGCTGCTGACCAAATTTAACCTGAAAACCACTGCAACCTACAGTGAAAAAGTCTGTAGCTGTGTTGACAGTGTCTAAATGGCCATTATTTTAAATTTCTATATTACCGTGTCTATTTAAAGTAAACTTAACCTTAATACTACACCTAAATAAAAATAATCTCTCTCAAGCTAAATAAAAAATTCTAAATAATAAATTTTTTCATACTGGTAAATGCTGTTATCTGATTAACAGTGACTATCGCTCACCTTCTCATGGAGAAGGTGTAGCATTTAATTAGAAGAGAGAAAATATACATCCATAGGATGAAACTGTCTATGGTCTTTACCATAAAAAAAAAAAAGTGGAAAGTTAGAAGATAAAATTACAATTCCCCAGCATCTATTTTTTGTTGTGTAAAACTAGTCGCGCCTTTAATGCTGTTTGTCGCTGAGGTCTTGTGTCTGTCAATGTTGTAGTAGGATGCGTTACCATCCTACTGTCAAAGAATAGTTACTGGAAGTTCATTGTCTCCAGTTGTTACTGTCAGTGAGAGGTTCTCCAAAGTCCATTGTTTTGGGTCCAGACTCTAAAGGGTACAAAAGAGAAATGTCTCTTGTTGTTGTGTCACCCGTTGAAGTCCTTAATTTGACCACGCTCTTGTTACCGCCGTCTGCCCCGTCTGCCCCTGGTCTGGTTCTAAAACTCTAGCCAGAGGCCAGTATTGTCTTGGAGTACTGTCATGTATGAGAACAAGGTCCCCTACCTTAATTGTGTCAGACCAATCCTTCTTAGTCATTTGTTTATGTCTCTCCCTTAGACCCATCAAGTACTCAGTTTTCCACTGTTTAATAAAATAAGCTTTAACTCTAGTTAAGTGTTGTAACTTAGTCTGGAGTTCATCGTGTCGTTGAGTCCAGTTTGGGTCTTCTGAAGAGTATATATTGTAGTCCGGCAGGAGACTAACTTGTTCTCCCCGAATCAAATGATTTGCAGTTAATGGTTCCGGGTCATTAATGTTGTCACTCACATAAGTGAGTGGTCTATTGTTGATGATGTTCTCAATCTCAGCCAGGAGAGTGAGCAACTCAAATAAGTGTATCTGTTTTTTACCAATTGCTTTCTTCAAGCAATTCTTTACTGTTTGTATATTCCTCTCCCAGATAGAACCATACCAAGGAGAGGTAACTGGAATATACTTCCACTTTATGTTTGAATTTTGTATATATAATTGTGTGAGTTCGTTGCTTAACAAGTCGTTGATGACTTGTTCACCAGCCTTGGGTACTGAATGTCGTACACAGAATCTCTTAAAGACAGCAACAAAAGATTCTGCTGTAAGGTCCTCCACAACATCCAGATAAACAGCTCGTGAGCCAGCACATGTAAACAGTACAATGTACATTTTTTGTTCAGTGTCAACCACCCCTACAATCAATGCTCCTGTATAGTCAATGCCTACAGTCTCAAAGGGTCTGTTGAGAGTAACTCTCTCCTCTGGCAAAGCAGGAGGATTTGGTTTCCTATAGGGCCTAGCATGAATACGCCTACATGTGACACACTCACTCAGGACTGTTTTAACAGTGATCCTTCCCTTGGGTATCCAATAAGTTTTTCTTAATGTAGTTAGTGTCTGTGGTACCCACATATGATGTACATCATTGTGTGTTTTTCTGATGATTAATGTGGTCAAATAGCTAAATCTAGGTAAAAGGATTGGATGTTTGCTTTTGTATGACAGTTTTGATTTGTCTAATCTCCCTTTACACCTTAGAAGGCCTTCCTCATCTCTGAACAAATTTAGATCCACAACTACTGATGGTACAGGTTCTTTTGTTTGTTTCCCATTAGTCAAGAATTCTAACTCTTTATTGTACTCCTTTTGTTGTGCATGCCCTATCCAGTACTTGGTTGCAACTTCGGTATAATTATGATTGTTTTTATTTAGCTGTTTGTTTATTGTAGTTAAACAGTTGTGAGCAAACCTCAAACAGTAGGCTGTGACCCTGACAAGTTTGCTGAAATCAGAATACTGTTCATAATTAGTGATTGGTTCAACCTTTTCATTTGAAAAGATTAAATTTAATGTCAAGTTAACTTGTTCCACAGGCCATTGGTCTGTATTACGGAGCCACTTAGGTCCCATGAACCAAGTTTTGTTTGACTTCAACAACTTGTAGGATAAACTGCTGGTCAGAAAGTCTGCTGGATTTTGTTTAGTTGGAACATAGTGAAAGTTTACTTGTAGGCTTTCATTAGCTTCAGCTATTTCTTTTAGCCTATTTCTTACAAAGATATTCTTACTATTAATGCTATCATTCCGTATCCAGGCAAGACAAATCTGACTGTCAAGCCAGATGTGGATATCAGTTATGTTCACATCATGGTAAGCATCCTTAAGCAATGAAATGGTTTTAATGGCTAATGCAGCAGCCAATAGTTCCAATTGAGGTATGGTTCGGGTAGGTTTGAGAGGTGCGACTTTCCCTTTTGCATAAATTAGATGACTTTCTGTAGGACTTACAAGATACGCACAGCACCCATAAGCTTGTGTGCTTGCATCAGCAAACACATGAAGTCTCTGGGGCTTATCCCTAAACCCACAGCACCTTTGAATTTTAATGTTCTGCACTTTTGTTAAATCAGCAGCTAACTTCTTCCAAGATTTTTGATCTTCATTTGTTATTGGATCATCCCACCCAACATTTGTCCTCCAAATTTCTTGGAGGAGAATCTTTGATTTTATTGTTGAAGGCAGGAATAGACCCATGGGATCAAAAATTTTGGAAGCCTCTGATAATATTTGTCTTTTAGTATTTGCTTCCTCATCAAGTTTAAAACCTTTAGTACAGATTGAATCATGACTGTTAGAAGTTGCATCCAAATACCAGTTCATACCTAAAGTTTTAACTCTGTCTGATGGCTCAGTAAGACCATTATTATCCTTTAAAATCTTTTTGTTTAAATCCTCATCATTTGAAATCCACTCTCTAAGTTCAAAGTTACCTTGTTGCATAATGTTCTGAGAGTGTTCATAGACTTCAGATAATTCAGATTTTGTTGTTGTTGAGCCTATTAGATTGTCTACGTAAAAATGTTCCTTGAGGAAGTTCAATGTTAAAGAGTTATTAAACTGGTTCAAACGATGTCTAATTGTCAATGCTAATAGGCTAGGTGAGCAATTGGCTCCAAACAACACAACATTAAATCTATAGGTTATGAACCCTTTATTCAAATCAAATGGATCCTTGAACCATAAGAACCTAAGTTGGTTCTTATCATATTCATTTTTAAGATTTATTCTCAAAAATACCTTTGAAATGTCACTTTGTATGGCATATTTATCTAACCTGAACCTCAGTAAGATCTTCACAAGGTCAGAAATGAGATTAGGACCCTCAATCAGGCAATCATTCAAACTGTGTTTATCACTGTCTTTGAGGCTACAGTTATATACTACTCTGAGTTTTGTTGTTGGGGCATCTTGTCGATAAACCCCCCTATGGGTTAAATAATGACAACCATCTTTTTTAAAAGGGTTATTTGTTACTTCTTCAATGAAGCCTTTCTGTAGCTGTTCTTTGAAGACATCACTGTACTTTTGAATATTATTATCTTGTTTGAGTTTTTTCATTACTTTATATAAATGTCCTTTAGCTACTTTGAGATTATCGTTCTTTGAAGACATCACTGTACTTTTGAATATTATCTTGTTTGAGTTTTTTCATTACTTTATATAAATGTCCTTTAGCTACTTTGAGATTATCTCTTAAAGTTGGACAATTTATTTTCCAAGGTAACTCAACAAAATAACTATTGTCTTTGCACTGAATGGTGTCTTCAAATCTTTCTACCATTAACTGATCTTCTGAAGTTTGATTTGTGTCATGTATACCCACAGATTCTAGCAACCATAAAGTTTGAATTGCCTCATCCAAAGTTTCATTTGATAGTGATGAATTAATGTTCTCAGTTGATATAATATTATTCAAAGTATTGCTATTCTTACAGGTATTATGTAGGACTGAGTTGAGGCACATAGTATTTGTTAGTCATGAACTATTTTGGTTTAGGTCTAGGTTGTATTTGGATAGGTCACCCAAAGGGGCTATCCCTGATATAGTCTGATAAGCTATACCATTACCTATCTTTACTATGCCCTTATGAATAAGATTAATATAATCTGCCCCTATTAACATTTCAATGTTAGCTACTGTGTTGTTTGTGATATGTCTATCAGCTATTTTGTAGTGTTTTCCCAAATGATTTATGGTTTGTTCTAGTTTGGATATAACCAGTTTGTTTTGTCCTACTTTAGAAATAATAACTGCTTCAATTTTCTCTAATTTATTTTCTAAATGTAGTTCCAGGTCAATTGTCTTATAGCTATTTTTGTCCGAGTTATCCTTAACAAAGGATGCAATATTGAGTTTTTGTTCATTCGGGTTTGGTGTCAAACCCAATTTATTAACTACATTTTGCGAAACAAATGTTTGTTGAGAACAACAGTCTATAAGACATCTCACTGGAGTGGTGCTACCCTCACTATTCACTAAGTCTAAAGTAATAGTTGGTAAAAGAATCTCAGTATTTCTTGTTACGTTGTTTGAACAAACAGAATGTCCCATGAAAGTGGCATTTTCTTGATTACCTTTGTTTGGTGGAGGTATCTTTTGAGTTTGAGTACTATTGTTTGGACACTTTGGTGAATCACACATTGATGAGACATGTCGTAAACTTTTACAAAACTTACACTTGAATCTTAACCTAGATTTACAGTCTTTCTTATAATGTCCCTGGCCAGTACACTTTTTACATAGGTTCAACTGTTCACATCTTTTAGCTCTTGAGTTAAAGTCTGAATATTTGTCACACCCAGTACTACTGTGTTCATCACTTGCACAAAATTTGCAATGTAGTGTGTAAGTTGAGGCAGCAGTTACATTAAAGTTCTGTTTGGCTGTAGCTAGTTGGTCTCTGGGAACAGTCTTTGGTTTATCCATAGTCTGGGTCTTATTTTGTGCTGCAATATTTCTCAGTTTGTAATTAGTTAGGAGAGTTGGAAAGTGTTTTCTGATATTTCAAGAGTAGGATAATTTTCTCCCGTCTTTAGAACTAAAACATCTTTAACCCTCAAAGGAAGGCACCTAAGGATTATGCCTTGTATAATCCAAGATGAAGCTTTAACATCTATCTCATTGCTAACCATTTGTCCTATAATAGCTTCTAATTTTGAATAAAAATTTTCCATATCACTATGGTTATCTTTTATGGGTGCAAAATCAATAATTTGTTGAGATAATTCAAATACAATCTCATCTTTATTAATGTAATTACGTTTTAAGAGATCAATAGCTACTTCATATGAATTCCCTACGGCTGGTAAATAGGCTATCAGGTTATAGGCTGGGCCTTTAAGGAAACTAGTTAAGTAGCTAAACTTATCAACAGTTGAAATATAAGGTTTATTACCTATTAAACTCTCAAATTTTTCAATGAAAGATGGGAATTGTACCGTGTCCCCTTCAAATGTTGGTACTAGCAAAGTGGGTAAAGTAGCCCTAAATTCTTGTGACTCAGGATTTGGCATGCCACTTAAATTTGGTTGAAAGTTAGCTCTACTTTGATTAAAATCAGAAGTAGGTTTATTTGGTGTTAAGTCAGTCAAACGAGACTGTAGTCTCCTTATTTGCTGTTCAATTGAGATTACCTGAACATCATTATCAGCGTAAAGGTCTATCAATTGTTCTTCAGCCATTTCGGATTCAACTAACTCTGAAATACTCTCATCAATGGCTATTATTTCCTTCTTTTTAGTTTCCAATTTAAGAATTACACACTCTAAATCTTCCTTACCTGGTTGTGTAATATTGTTAAAAGTGTTCACGGCTTTTGTAACAGCACCCAACTTTCCCCCCCTTTTCTTTTTTAACTTTTTCAATTCCTCACTGTCCATGTTTAAGTCAAAATTGTTTAACTGGGGATCGTAATGAAATAGAGGACAAGAAGAAATTACCAGAGAAGAGAGAGCACAGACAAAACAGTCAAGTTTTAAATTTGGTTTAATCCCCCCAAGTACTTATGTGTCACTCAGGTCTAAGCTTATTAGAGAATGAGACTCCTTAAATGTAAATGTTTCCTAGTTAGGCCCTAGGTTGTAGACCTAATTAGGCTTGATTAGGTTAGGCTTAGGCTAGACCATTTAGCCTAATTCTGCAATTTTTGTTATGTAAGGTTAAGGTTTGTAAATTCCCCACACACGGACCACCAATGTGAAAAATGCTCTGTATGAATTGGTCCACAATTAACCCACCCCTTATATCTCCAGTCTAACTATAGAGTAGATTAAGTCTAGCCTTGTAGGGGTCAGCCTAGAGATTCCGGAAATGGTCCAGAGCGGGCAGATAAATTGAGGTCCACAGTAGGATTCCTCACCAAATTAGGTTAGGGCAATCTACTTTCACCTTTGTTAAGCTATGAGTTGATACTAGGTCTTAGGCCACAATGTAGGCCTAATTTGTCTGACCGAGCTTAATTTAATGAGTTTACTTTAGACTGGGTTAAAACACAATTAGTCACTTACTGCTAGTTATTAGAGAGTCCCTTTTCCTGTCTTGTTTAATTGTTAAGAGCGTACTTGCTGGTGGGGATCTTTTTTCGTTGTCTGTTCTTCTCCCTTCTCTCGTTCCGTCTTCTCGCCCCGTTCCTCGTTTTCGTTCTCCTCTGTTCTCGTTTTCGCGGGGCTTTTTCCACTAGCGTCCTCTTAGTTTTTTCTTCGGTTGGTTGATCGGTAATGTATATCTATTACCGAGCACGCTCTTGTCACACAGTATATAAATACTAGTGTGGAGAATAACTCTGGTGAGCAACCAATTGGTTTCATCCACCCAGTTATTGACATAAAAGGAATTTAATAATTGTTAGATTAACTACCTACCTACTCAGTGAACCATTTTCGTTACCTCCCAACTACCCACTCATCAGTTTTCCATAATGTGTTGTAATGGTTGGTGATTTTAACAGCACTATCACTAAACTTTGTTCAGATTTTGCTAAGCTTCTTATCAATTACTGTGAGGCATGCGACTACAAACTTGCCAGTAAATTGCTACGCCCTAATGACTCATTTACATATGTTAGCGATGCCTGGGGGACTCACTCGTGACTAGACCACTGTATAGCCTCCCACGATGGTTATAATATAATCAATAGCATGTCCATACTTTATGAAGTACTGGATTTGAATCTGATCATATCCCATTTGTAGTAGGGCTTGATTGTATGGTAGCACCTGACTTAGACAATGACTGTGATAATGCTGATTACTATAAGGTTAATTGGTCAAATCTTAGTCACTCTGAGGTAGATTACTATACAATGCAGACTGATGCACTACTACGGCTTGTGAGGATTCCTGCAGAAGCTTTGGCTTGTAGGAATCCCTCCTGTGATGATGTAAAACATATAGATCTCTTAAATAAGTATTACAGTGGGTATGAACATCCCATTAAGGCTGCAAGTGGAAGTAGCTTTAAGAATAAAAATGAGGAAAAGTAAATGTCAATCCAGGGTGGGCAGAATACTTTGCTGATTTGTATGATGCAGCAAAAAATGTATTCGTGGAATGGGTTGCTATGGAGAAACCTAGGCAGGGGGAACTCTTCCAACTGAAAAATAGAACTCGTGCTAGGTTCAAGGGTGCTTTTAGATTTATAAGGAAAAATGAAGAGAATCTTCGAAGAAAATCTATAGTCAGAAAATTAGGCAATAGCAATACTTCCAGTAGGGAATTCTGGAAGGAGGTTAATAAAATTAACACTAGTAATCTTACCTTGCCAAATGTAATAGAGGGTGTACATGGTGCAAAAAACATTGCAGAACTGTGGAAAAAATCATTATGAAACCCTATTTAATTGTCTCGGGGGGATAGACTAAATATGTACCTAAATGTGGAACGCTCTGAGGAGCTACTAATTAATGAATCAGAAATCTGGCAGGCTACTCATAAGTTAGATGATAGCAAAAGTTATGGCCTAGATGGCACACAAGCAGAGCATTTAAAATGTTGTAACCCTTGTATAATACCTATGCTTGCAATGTGTTTCACAAGCTGTATGATACATGGGTACTTGCCACAGTCCATTTTGTCAGTTGTATTGTTGCCAGTTGTTAAAAACAAGGGTGCTAGTATCTGTGATAAGAGTAATTATAGGCCAATAGCACTTGCCAGTATACTTTCTAAGGTGTTAGAATATGTTATTTATAATAGGATAAGTACTTACTTGCAGACCTGTGACAATCAGTTTGGCTTTAGAGTGAAACATGGTACTGACATGTGTATTTATATGCTAAAGGAAGCCGTCCTAAATTACAAGATGTCAAGTAGCAATGTATATTCCTGTTTTTTGGATGTATCAAAAGCATTCGATAGAGTTAACCATCACAAACTTTTCAAGAAACTCTTATGTCGAGGGGTACCTAAATACATATACTTAGGATACTTGCATTCTGGTATACAGAGCAGACCATGTTTGTAAGATGGAAAAGCACTGTATCACCAGGTTTTAAGGTAACTAATGATGTTAGGTAAGGAGGTATATTATCACCCTATCTTTTCTGTATATACATAGATAACCTTACCAATGAACTAAAAACTGCACGTACTGGCTGTGTCAGTGGAAAGGAAAAAATTAATCATTTAATGTATGCTGATGACCTTGTTCTTCTGTCACCCTCTCCCCATGGGCTGAGAGTACTATATGGTATAGTAGGCTACAATATAGTATAGAAAATGACATCCCCTATAATGGGGCAAAGAGAGGTATTTTGATTTTTAGGTGTAATCTACTGAAACATGTATCATGTGGGTCTTTTGAAATGAATGGTCAAACTATACCTGTCAAAGACACATGTAAATACTTAGGTCATTAGGGTGTGTCAATTTTGGGGGTGAAATGACTAAATTGGAAATCATGTGATTTGGTAGCAATTTAATGTAATCATTTGGCATACAAAATAATATCCTTGCTTCAAAAACAATAAAAAATAACTCCTACCTACATCAGTTTTAATTAAAAAATTCCATTTTTCCGTAAATTCGTAACAAAATAACAAATGTGCACAAACATCCTATCAACATTTAAAGTGGCAATAAGATATAATTCAGAGTCTTCATTTGAAAGTAACCAATGCAGTCATGTCCTTTTTGCTGCGGTTCCTTGACATCAGCATTCGGCTTGCTACTTGCGCTTTGATGTAGCCTTCTCGCCTCTCGTGACTGTAAACTTGACTAGCTGCTTCTGTGACCATTTTCACACATCTCTCCACACTCTGAGTGTGAGAATGCCACTTTGGCACTTGCATTGGGGCCTCTTTAAGTTGTGTTAAATCTTTGTTTGTTATACATGTTGTCAGTGGTGGCTCCAAAACTTCCGAACTCAAGTTAACTAATTCTGACAATTTCGTGGCATTGACGTTTATCGGAGGTACCTTCCTTGTCTGAACAGAGCAGTCTCCCAGCTGGTCATCATCTAGTGATGTTCCTCTAAGCTTTAGAATGATTTCCACAGCCTCAGTTCGCTCTTTGGTACATTGGCTGCAGAGTATTGCTTGCAAAACTGCCTCTGGCCTAGCATACCAAGCGGACCTTCTCACCACAGGTAACACGATGTCCACCACTACTTTCCTTTGGGTTCTCAGTAGCTGTAATTGAAACAAGATGTGGTTGGGCCCCTCCATCCACATTGGATTAAGTTTTACATTGAACCAGTGAGGAAGATAAAACCCAATAATAAATTCAACAATCAACATCAAATTCTGTAGCATTTTGCCCTTCAGTGCATGTTTGGAAACGCAAATCCTGCAGAAACGAATCGCTGTAGTTAACCAACGACTGTGACTTACGGGTCCAATCTCCAAGAGAGCCAGATTTTGAGGCAACTCTCCTGATCTGATTGCTTGAACAATACGATAAGCGTAAGATTGATCCGTGCTGAGGTCTTTGATAACTTCTTCAGACAACACTGGAAGGGGAGGGCCTACTTCGACCTCTGGAAATTTTGTATTTATTTCTAATTCCGTTGCTTCATCTAGCATGTTGCCACTTGTTGTTGCTCTTTGTAGGACCATCAAGTTCCTGGATGAGACGACGAAGGGGTAGTTCCCCTGTGTGCAAATCACATACAATCCAAACAAGCCTTCTTCCAAGTTTTTTCTCTAAATGCGTCATAACACCGCCCTGCCATCCAATGTTCACCGCAGTTGGGTCTCCACCAACGGCCTGCAGTGAACTGTCAAGTCTTCTTTCTTGAAGCCAACATATTATTTGATCAGCAATTGCCTCTGCATGTTTCCTGCCCTCTACTTCTGCTTCAGGAACAAAGTAAAACAAATAGCGGCCACCAGGTTCGAAACACACAGAGTAGTGTTCTTCTTTGATGAGACCGGGAAACTTTCTGTCCATTCCCTCTACCTCTAGGAGAACTTTTGTGTCATCTCTTCTTCCATCAAACAAAAGGCAAGAGAGACCTTCCTCCTTCAAATCTTTTCCATGCTGATCAGATATTTCCTTCATTATTTTTTCTTGTGCTCATCTTATCTTATTATGATCTATCACTAAGGATGTATCCTCTCGGCTGATGAGGCCTGCATCTATCCAAGCGGTACTGGCAATCTCTGCAGTCTCTCGTAGCCCCGTATGGTGGCGAATACTGGCAAGGGCAATGTTTGAGATGTCTTTAGTGTTGTATTTCATTCTCTTCGGCGAAGGTTCAGATAGCATTTTGGAGCTATCATCTGATGTTGCTTCTTTCTGTTCATCTGAAGAGCTTTCAAAGAAGTGAGAAACCTCTTGATAGAGCTCTTCATCTCTTCGGGTGGCTTCTTCACTCTTCTTTTTCTTCCTTTCTTCCCTCTCTCGGATTTTCTCTTTTTTCTTAGCAATAACAATCTGTTTTTTGGTTTCTGAATAATCTGCCGAACCGATCTGCATACTTCCTTAGCCTCCTGCCTTTGTTCTTTGCGCCTTTATGAAAGCCAGCTCCAAAACAGGGATCTTCTTCTCACGAGGACAGCGACAATCAATGTGAGGGTGAGGTTCTCTTCTGCATGAGGGAGAACAATTGGCTTCAGAACACAACTCTATGGGACACTGGCAGTTAAAAATGTCAAGAAGAGTATCAAGTGTGTGCAGAAATTTATTTTTCTTTGCTAGTTTTCCTTTACCAAGTGATGTCTCAACTGCTTTGTGCTACAGCTTTGTCAATTTTAGCTCAATAGTTCTATACTGATTGAGTACAGGTGGTTTGAATAACACATTAGTTTTTTTCCACTGATGCAGAAGAGGGGGAATCATGTCCCTTATGAGCTCTTTCTCTGTGTAGTTCCTTCTATCCTTTGTATTTTGTTCACGAAGGAGTAACCCTAGTCTCAGCATGTCTCGCACTGTTGGTAGTTCTGATACGGGAAGCTCCTTGCCTGTACCGACTAGCAGGCTCAAGTGGCATGACGACTGACCTCTTGTCTTCAATTTTGGCATCTTAGGAATATCTGAAAAGAAAGAAAAACATTTAAGTATTTTATATTAATTACGATGTTTCAAAGTTTAGTCATTCGATGTTCTAAAATTCAATAAAAAAATATTTCATGGGATTACAACATAATTAGACAGAAGAATATGATGATAATAAATAATTGTAATAATCAATAATCCATACTTACAGTTAAACTGTAGTATTCGTCTAGTAGAATAACTATGAAGTAGGTACAAGAGCAATAACAGCAAACCACCGTCTATGACATCTAAGAGGCAACTGAGGACTGAGAGTGAGGGACAGTTCTATTCATGTTGTGACTTGTACATTGTACAACAACTATATGACCTTGAAAACACTCCATATGCGATCAGTGGGATAATTCTGTGACAGATGAATAGTTAATCAATTTATGTCCTATTATTTAGCAAAAGAGTCAATTTCTGAAACTTTAAGGTAAAATTGATGTAGGTAAGTGTTATTTTATTTCATTTTGGTTGGCCAATTTCAAGTTTTGACATGAAAAGACACTATATTTTCACTACCAAAATTGATTTGAAAAAAGTTGACAAAATTGACACACCTTATTAGGTCATGTATCATAGGGGCTGCCAAAACAGATCGTATGATGGCTGTACCAACAAAGACTGCAAACATTTTCGTCTCGAGATGTCGACCTGATCTTACGGCCGAGGAGCTACAGGCATTTGTGGAAGATAAAGTGAACCTTCAGGTTACATGTAGGAAAATTGACTCCAGATGGACTACATACAGTTCTTTTCAAGTTAGAGCAGTCTGTGACGATCCAGCAGTATGGCCGGAACGGGTATATGTACGGCGGTTTTATGGGAAAAAGGGAAGAAAAACACCTGCAGCCCCTCTCGCAAGTGCTGGAGAGGGTAATTATGGAGACATTATGCGTCGTACTGTGGAGGAAAATCCAGTTGGGTCTAATGATGTAACTGCTGTGCCTGGTATAAGTGGAATTCAACATGTAGAGATGGCTGGCAGAACTCCTGCATCTTCCTAATTGCAACATTCAAGGTAATATCTTATAACTGTAGAGGCCTAAGTTTAGGCAATCACAACAAACACAGGCGGATCATAATTGATAAGCTGTTAGAAAATGCTGATATTCTTTGTCTGCAGGAAACATGGCTATGGAAACAGGATTTAAAGGACCTGAATAGCCTGTCCAATAACTTTCATGGGATAGGGGAGTCCACCAGAGATAAACAAGATGGTCTCCTTGCAGGCCACCCACCTGGAGGGGTAGCTATTCTATGGAGGTTGTGGTATGGGAAATATATTAGTGAATTAAAACTTGGTTTGAACTGGCTAACTGGAATAGAAATTTGTGTAGACGATAAAAAATGTGTAATTCTGTGTATCTATATGCCTTTTCAGGCAGTTGATAATGAAGAAGATTACCTCATTAAATTGGGGCAGGTCAGCAGTATTATTCATGAGTTGGATACATGTGTAGCTATCATTGATGACTTTAATACTAATGTACTTAATGATAATTCTTTGTTTAGCAACCACTTAAAAACCTTCTGTGAAGATAATAACTTGACCCTTTCATCCATGTGTAGTCTTCCTGGTGATAGCTTTACTTATGTTAGTGATAGTTGGCACACCACCTCATGGTTGGATCATTGTATTTGTACATCTGATGCAAATCAGGCAGTTCTGAATTTGGCAGTTTTGTACTCCTATGCTAGTTCTGACCACATGACCCTATTAATTGAGTTTGACATTAATTGTATTTCAATGCTATCACAGGTAAATGATACACGTAAAGCAAAGTTAGACTGGTCCAAAGTTGATGATGAGGGTAAACAACAGTATTGTAATAAGTCTGATGTATTGCTAAGTAATATATCTATCCCTAATGATGCTCTAGCTTGTCAGGATGTAAACTGTAGAATTCAAACATATATTTTGGCATTTAATTAAAGACATGTATGAACAAATTGTCTTCTCTTTCAATAATGCTAGCCTAGACTTAAATACCTTTAGAAGAAAAATTTATACATGTAGACAGGGGCGTCCCTAAAGTATTTGGCACCTGGGGCGGATCCTTCCTTTGGCATCCCCATAAATAATTTTAAAATTTAAACACACATAAAAATATATTATGTTTGCAAGTAGATTTTTAAACAGTACAGTACTGTGACTACTGTCATAAGCAAATTGGAAATAAGAAAAATACAGGACATTAAAAATTCAGTGAAAAGGTAATACCGCATTTTATTTTATACAAAAAACACAGGAAATCCAGTCTCAACGCTCAACCTATTCTTCAAAGGTAAATAGAGAGGAATTCACAGTCTTTGCTTTCGAGCCTTAATTTCTGAAAACTGATCAATGACCTCATCAAAATTCACCTTCTTTGCATATTCATGTTCAATTGAAAGTAAAGCCAGATTTGTCAATCTTGTCTAACTCATGGTCGAGCGAAAGAAATTTTTTATCAATTTCAATTTGGAAAAACTTCTTTCACATGAAGCAATAGACACACAGACAGTCAAAAAGAATCTCAAACACAGTGACAATCTTGGCAAAGATTCACAAAAATCCCATTTCACAATAAACTCCAGAAACTGCAATGCTGTCCATTTCTTTGCCTTTTCAACGCTGATTTTGGCAGCTTCCAAATGCCTCCGAAGTCGTCCAATTTCCACAATGATATCTTCATCTGAGAATTCATCGAAAATCTGAGTCAAATTTGGGATATACTTCCGAAGTTCTTCTTCTGTTGCAACAACCAAAGTGTTTGGCTGAATAACAGCGAAGATCGACAGAATTTGATCCATTGCCTTAGAACGAATCTCCAATTCTTGATGAAAGCGATCAAGACATTCAAATATAGCCGTTTTTACTTCCTCTGGCAATGTGAGACCAGCATCCTTTGCCATCTCTCCGGCATCCTTTTTCGGAGTTTTACTCTCCCTCTTCTCTTCATAGAAATGTCCATTTCCTCACACTTTGTAGTTGCATAATGAATGGCCTTCTCCACAGTTTCATTGCGCTGATCTTCAAGAAACAGTTTTAGAGCTTGGAGCTTCACAGTGCACTTTTCAATGCTGATTCCAACTGTTTGCAAATACTTTAGTGTGAGATTAATTTCTTGCAGGACTTCATACCGGAAAGAAAGGTAACTCAAAAAAGTTGAGGTCAGCTTTTCAAAATTTGCCTTCACTGGTTTCACAGCGTCATAATGAGCCCTCCATCTTGTCTGGGAAAGTCTTTTGACTGTCATGCCTACATTCTCCATCAGCACTTCCCATCGATGAGTTGAGACTGAAAAGAAGGAATAGACTCTCTCCAAGGTTCCAAAAAAAGTCACACATGAAGAAACGCTTCCAAATGAGTACACTCCGCAAAGGTTCAGAGAATGATTTGCACAAGGCACAAACAAAGCCTTGGGATTAATCTCTCTGATCTTTGACTGAACACCACCATGAATCCCAGCCATAGTTGCAGCGTTGTCATATCCTTGACCACGGCACAGGTTTATGTCCAGTCCATCTCTCTCCAGATGTCTCAGGATATCCCCTGTGAGCTCAGCAGCAGTCTTTTCGGCAATAGGGAAGAAGCCCAAGAATGATTCCTTTACTTCAACTTTGTCACATTCAATATGGACGTATCTGATCACTTCACACATCTGATCAGTGTGGGACACATCAGGAGTGCTGTCAAAAAGAATCCCAAAATACTTTGCTTTCTTGATATCAGCCATTATTTTCTCTTTGACGTAATTCCCCAAAAGGCAAATGAACTCATTCTGAATCTTTGGAGATAAATACGAAGCCACTCTCCTCCCAGATGGAATAGAATGCTTAATCCTTACAAAATGTTTTCAAAACTGGATCATAATTTGACAGCAACTCTACCAATTCCATGAAGTTTCTTTGTTTGCTGATGACATGTCCTCTTTGTGACCACGAAAAGAAAAATTCTGGTGAGCCAGAAACAAGGTTACGTCCAAGAGGCGATGTAAAATATCCCTCCATTTCTTTCTCTCCTTGTCCATTGTTGCTTGATGAACTTGATCAATGGTTTTTTGAAGCTTCAACCCTGCTCCCAAGGTCTTCCATTTCTCCAGGCATGAGAGATGCTGCTCAGAAGCCTCATGGTCAGACACCTTTGGGTTTAGCTTCCACCATGCTTGAAACCCAGTGACAAAGCTGGATGTTCCAATTCCTTTGTCATCAAGAGCAAACAGTCTGCAGCAAACACAAAACAAACTTTCTTTTGATGGAGAGTAAACCATCCATGTTCTCAAAACTTCGTCCTGTTGGTGTGGACTTCTGCTGGCGTCTCCTTCCTCTTCATCAGTTTCAATGCTTTTAGAAGATGAATTGCCATCCTCCAATCCTTGCCCTCTCTCTCATTTGAATCCTCTTATGAAGATGCTTCTTGTATTTGCCCTTCAGATTCACCAGGCTGAATATCCTCTCCCGATGGCATCCCATCCTGGCTGGCACCCGGGGCGGACCGCCCCCATCGCACCCCACTTAGTACACCACTGCATGTAGACCTGGCTGGAGCGATTATGTGGCTGAACTTCATAATACATCCTCCAGAGAGGCTTTTTTAATGTGGTGTGAACAAGGGAAGCCAAGGCAAGGCCCTGTATTACAACAAAAACAGAGGGCTAATGCCAGGTTCAAGTATGTATTAAGATATATAAAAAATCATGAGGATGAGTTAAGCAGGGATGCTCTGGCTAGAAAGTGTGAAAAAACTATTTAGGGCTATGGGTTGATTGCCTGTGCCCTCATCCGTTGGAAATTTCCAACAGACGTCAGTGGAGGGTTACCGACAAAAGCCCTATGCTTTTTCGTTAGAGAGTTATAAATATGTAGGTTGTTAAAAGGACCTTTTTATATTTTAGTGATTACGGTAATTTCAGCGCCGGGAGTTGGGAAGCCTTATGTTAATAAAAACTGAAATTGCCTCACCTTATTTTTGCTGGGTCTTTGTTTGCTTCGATGTAGGGCGTTACGATCATTTTCGGTGTAGGGCCGCCACGATGGAGTTACGCGGCGAATTTACTTAAGGTAATTAATATAGGCAGTCACTATATAAACCCCTGAAGGAATAGGCCTATCCTTTTATAGTCACTAGGTTTTATATTATAAGGAATTCACTCAGGACTCTAGGGGGGACAAAGACATCCTCCGCGTTTAAAGCTTCGCTGTAACATAAACAGCCCTGAGAGCCGTTCCTTGGTTCTGGTGTATTATTTGCCGAACTAGCATTATTTTTGTTTTGTCTACTTCTTTTTGGTAGACTAAACAATAAATTGGGTTTTCTTGTTGCTATGTGAGGCTGATTCATACATACAGGTTCTTTGTACGTATGGCAATTCAATTATTTCATTCCCAATAGGCTATGTCGCCAATCCCGAGGCAATTTTGTATAGATATTTAATTCAATTAATTAATAATTTAGATTTAATTATGAAATAAATGTACCACATATGATACCATGTTGTGAGCGCGTATAGTTTTTCTATAGAAAGCTTGCCAGTAAGAATCCAAGAAACTTTTGGGACGAATTAAAAACAATGAATAATAGCACAATGTCTCTCCCTGCTAATATTGAAAATGTAACTGGGACTGAGAATATAGTCAAATTATGGAAGAAACACTACAGTGAGTTATTTAACTCTGTACATAAGAACAATAATGTTAATTGTGATGCTACCTATAGTCCAGATATAAGAGTTAGTGTATTTGAAACTAAACAGGCCATAAAATGTTTAGATTGTAACAAATCATGTGGTATTGATGGTATTTCTGCTGAGCATCTGAAATTTAGTAGTGACAGATTAGTGCCTCTGTTAGCTTTGTGCTTTACAGATTTACTCATACATGGAGTTTTGCCTGATATAATGTTATTCGTTGTTTTGGTGCCACTACTAAAAGATAAAAAGGGTAAAATCAACAGTAAAGATAACTATAGGCCAATAGCCTTGGCCAGTATTATGTCTAAGGTGTTTGAATATATACTCATTAATAGACTTGAATCTTATCTGTATACTAGTGATAACCAATTTGGTTTAAAAAAGAAACACGGTACTGATATGTGTGTGTATGCCTTGAAGGAAATGGTCTGTAAATACCAAACTCTAGATGCTAATGTATTTTTGTGTTTCCTGGATGCCTCTAAAGCATTTGATCGTGTTAATCATGACAAATTATTCATGAAACTTGTAAATCGTAATATACCTGGTTACTTGGTCTGTATATTAATATTCTGATATAATCTCCAGACAATGATTGTAAGATGGGGTGGGGTTAATTCAGAGCCATTCTCTGTGACCAATGGTGTCAGGCAAGGAGGGATACTATCCCCCTACTTATTCAATGTTTATATGGATAATCTATCTGTTGTGCTGAACACCTGTAAAATAGGCTGCTATATTGGTGCAATGATTGTTAATCATCTGATGTATGCAGATGATCTAGTTCTTATTTCTCCATCTGTAAAAGGGTTCAGCACACTTTTGAAGGTGTGTGAAAGGTATGGGAAGGATAACGACATAAAATATAATCCTGATAAAAGTCATGTTATGATTATGAGGACCAAGGCCTACAAGTATATAAAATTTCCTGAATTTCAATTGAATGGTATGGTGCTGTCAGAAGTAACCCAGACTAAGTATCTTGGCCACATACTAACGGATAGTCTTTCAGATGACTGTAATATTCTAAGGCAATGTAGACAATTATATGCTCAGGGAAATACTTTAGTTAGAAAATTTCATATGTGTACATTAGATGTTAAGTTGATTTTGTTCAAAACTTTTTGTACTCCAATGTACGTATATGTAAAAAATGAACAATGAATAATCAATATTCATTTTTACATCAGAACCAAAATCGCTTAACGCAAGTTTGGATAATAATTTTACTTGTAGCTTCCTATTTTTGTTCGTGTCACAACCCTACGATCTACCATATCTATGGTTTAGTCGTATTCATTTTCCATTTGTTATAGAAGTTATTATAATTAATTATGATTGTCTTGCATCTCACCCTCGACCCTAGATTATGCATACACATTGCATATAACAGGATTGGAACCCGTAGTTGTACTTCTTAGTCATTAATACCCACTCTTTGTCTCTAATTCGTTCTTGTAAATCTTCCTAATAATGATTTGTACTATACGTACAAATTCAATAACTATGACGTCACATTTTCCCTTGATCATTATCCTATATAAATTTTATTAAATATTCATTTTTACTCGTGTCAATCTATGAAACGCAAAACTTCATGCATTCGTTCGAAAACGCAGAAATACGTTCTCGTATTATTTTTTTCATTTTTATTTTTAATTATATCACCTCTCAATGAACTCGAAAATGCTGAGGTAGGTGATCAAATTTCGCTAACTGGCAAAATCGAACGCTTCAAAGATAAAAAAATCTCCTTTCACTCTGATTCGAATTGATAACATTATCATGCGTTATGTTATATCATGTGTGTCATGTCTCATGTACTTGTGTTGTACTAATAACCATATATAATAACCATATAGTATAACCATATAGTATAACCATATATAAATATATAAAAACACTGTAAGAATGGTAAACGACGTAATGTACTTTAATGAAACTACTTTAATTAAACGATCACAATTTAATATATAATGTAGTAATGTACTTTAATGAAACAGTACTTAATGATGTAATGTACTAAATGACGTAGTCAATGTATTTTAATGAAATTGTAGTTAACGATAATAAATGAATTGGTAATTATAATCATAGTTACAGTAGACCAAAATTACAATGTAGAATGTAGAATCGGCAATACTGTTGTTATTTTTTTATTATTATTTTTCATTTGGAATTAATTTTGATGTGCTTTCTACTTTGCCAAATAATTGATGACCTGTTCTTTTTTTAAAATCTCATAATCATTTTTTTAGATTTAGCTGAATAATGAATCCTGAGTAACTTTTGCCATGTCATGTTTTGTATACATTCTTTCTTCGTTATAAAAGATGAAGTCATGTCTTGCCTAAGCATTTAATTGTAAATCTTAAACCTTTAATTTTACTCATGCATATTTTAGTGTAAAGATGCATAGTTCAATTTCCACTTTTAGTTAACTTGGCAGATCATGATAACATCAGATCTGAAAATACGCAATTTAAGATAAAAATATGGCTTCATCTTCAAATATCTTGTTTATTCGTTTAAACCTTACCACAGCTAAAAGATTTATTTTATTTTCAAATATTGTACAAAAATAATGCATCCTCTTCAACATTTAATAATGATGATGTTAGTAGAATCGGGGTATATAAACCCCACCAATTTCTTCCATGTTTATTCTGATTCCAACTACGAGGCTGAGCATTACCTGTAACAGTTTAGGAGTAAAACACAGTAAGAAAAAGTCTTTATCTTCTCCTTCGAGCCGTGCTCTCTTCAGAAAACTTAGTCATTAGAATCTCCCGATAAGTTACAAGAAGAATCGGGGAGAAACCTCAAAGAATTTAATAAGCCTCTCAGAATCCTCCGAGCCACTAAAGAAGAACTCGGAGAGTAGTATAGAAGAAACTACTGCAAGTAACAGATCCGTTGCTGCCTCCTAACCAGAACCCCCGTCGACTCCGAACCACCTCAGGGCCATAGACGGAGGGGTTAACAACTGGCGACCCTTTAACCAGGATCTTCACGACTCCAGGATTCTTCCAGTCTTCCAGACCCTGGAACCAGAACCAACACCCAGTTGACCGGCGTGTCACGACTTCTAGTTCGTCACATCCACCCTTGAACCGGTGCGTCACGACTCCAAGTTCTCCACGCCTAATTTTCATCCAAGAACAAGTGGCCAGCAAGACACGTCTTCAGGACACGTCTCTAAGGATTTCGCCGTAGGAATCTTGTTAAGTACAAAACTCTTTTTTAAATAATCTCTAAAACATTTGAAAAGTCAGTATTATTAACAGTTAATATTTAGTATGGAGCCAGAATTAACACAAAACACAGTGAACACTTCAGACACCAGTGATACATTTTTTTTTAGTGAAACTAATTTTCACAGAAGTTTATTGTCACAGAGTTAATTGTCACTATTATATTCAGTATAGAATAATTTTATTTTATGTACCTTCGCGTACATTAGAATGAAATGTTGTTTACATTTTATATTTTTGTTTGCAAATTTTTTCAAATTATTGAATTAAATTGACTTGCAAATTAAGAAAGAGAGAGTTTACAGAGAGTTTATAGAGTTTATAGAGTTATAGAGATACTTGAAAACAGTTTCAAGTTAGTTTCAAGAATACTTGATAGAGTTCAAGTTAGTTTCAAGAATACTTGATAGAGTTCAAGTTAGTTTCAAGAATACTTGATAGAGTTCAAGTTAGTTTCAGAATACTTGATAGAGTTCAAGTCAGACAGTTTTATTCCAAGTCAGTTTTATCCCAAGTATTCCGAGTCCCAAGTATTCCGAGTCCCAAGTATTCCGAGTCCCAAGTATTCCGAGTCCCAAGTATTCCGAGTCCCAAGAATTCCGAGTCCCAAGAATTCCGAGTCCCAAGTATTCCGAGTCCCAAGTATTCCGAGTCCCAAGTATTCCGAGTCCCAAGTCAGTTTTCAATGCAGTCAATTGAATTCAACTTTTCCTTTGTAATTTAAGAGAATTTAATTTAAGAAAATGTAATTTAAGGGAATTTAATTCAACCTTTTTTTGTTGTTGTTGTAAAAGAGAATTAAATTCTACCAGAATTGACCGGTTTGTTTGTAAGAAGGAAATTGACCCATTTGTCTTTTCTTTTCATGCCATTGTTGCGTATATAAATATATACTTATGTATTTTAATGTTTGTAACAAAACCGTTTTTACAAAGGTTGTAACGATTTTGGTAATTATTGTAATGTATATGAGGAACATGCCGTCCCTCCGTTTGTTGAACTCTTTTAATTTTTGTTCTAAGTAGTGTGACAAGCAATCGCTTTCCTTTAAAAAAAAACAAAAAAAAAACGTAATTGTCAATTTCAGACTAAAATATCAAATAATTCAAATTCTATCAACATTTAACGAAAAAGTATGATTTTTCTACTTAACATGCAAAAATTATTAAAACCTTTTTTAATATTTTTTTTTATTATATAAAAATAATTTTTAATGTAAAATTTACCTGAAATTATTAAAAGAAAAGATTGTTCGAAATGCTTTCCTTCCATTTCAATAACTTTTTTATTCTTGGTCGAAATTCATCTATGGCTCGATTTACTTTTATTTTTTTAAAATATTATAAAATTATGTTTAGCTCGTTGAAATGCATAATTGATTTCTATTTTTAATCTGTATTCTTAATTTTCTTAATTCAATTATCGGACCGATACTTCTGGTTAATGTTAATGGTTATATAGTTCATATATAGCTAGGAATGTTACTAGTCGAATTTAATTCCATCTTCAAAATTCAATTTTAAAACCGTGAGATTTACTTTCATTAATTGTAAGTTCTTCTAAGTACGTTTTTTTTAATTACCTTATACGTGTAACTGATTATGTAAAATATATAATCCTAATTGAATTTTATTACTTTTGACACATATTCCCTCCAGTCACTTTTGCATTAAAACTCGTATGCAAACATCATCATTATAATACATCATAATTATTGCTTACTATATATAAATTCTCGCTCATGCATTTATTCAGTTAATTTAACAATCCTCTCAGCTAATCTGTCCCTCGAAATTGTAAGATACACACTTTGTACCTAGTACACAAAAATACGCACTAGACCACAGGTCTATATATCATCCATTACGTAATTCTATTTTTACCTACACTAGTCAATAAAAATTAGTTTATAGATTGTACGATTTACGTTTTTCCCTTTTATCTACTATTCATTATGTATGTAATTTGTCCCACAGAAAAATAAAATTTTGTAAAAAATTTTTAACCATATTGTTTGTCTAACTTAAATGTTTGTCTAAATTAAAGTATTAATCTTTGAATTTTTTTATATTATATAATAACTCACTTGTTCTGTATAAAAATTTGTAATGTAAAGAAAAATTCGACATCTAACTTGAAGTAGTTAGGATGTTATTTTCTCATTTGTATTGTATTAATGGTACCCTATTAGATTATTGTATAAATATCATTTTTAAAGGGGAGAGCAATGTAAAAAATGAACAACGAATAATCAATATTCATTTTTACATAAGAACCAAAATCGCTTAACGCGAGTTTGGATAATAATTTTACTTGTAGCTTCCTATTTTTGTTCGTGTCACAACCCTACGATCTACCATATCTATGGTTTAGTCGTATCCATTTTCCATTTGTTATAGAAGTTATTATAATTAATTATGATTGTCTTGCATCTCACCCTCGACCCTAGATTATGCATACACATTGCATATAACAGGATTGGAACCCGTAGTTGTACTTCTTAGTCATTAATACCCACTCTTTGTCTCTAATTCGTTCTTGTAAATCTTCCTAATAATGATTTGTACGATACGTACAAATTCAATAACTATGACGTCACATTTTCCCGTCATTAATTTCCCTTGATCATTATCCTATATAAATTTTATTAAATATTCATTTTTACTCGTGTCAATCTATGAAACGCAAAACTTCATGCATTCGTTCGAAAACGCAGAAATACGTTCTCGTATTATTTTTTTCATTTTTATTTTTAATTATATCACCTCTCAATGAACTCGAAAATGCTGAGGTAGGTGATCAAATTTCGCTAACTGGCAAAATCGAACGCTTCAAAGATAAAAAAATCTCCTTTCGCTCTGATTCGAATTTATAACATTATCATGCGTTATGTTATATCATGTGTGTCATGTCTCATGTACTTGTGTTGTACTAATAACCATATATAATAACCATATATAATAACCATATAGTATAACCATATAGTATAACCATATAATAGTATAACCATATATAAATATATAAAAACACTGTAAGAATGGTAAACGACGTAATGTACTTTAATTAAGCTACTTTAATTAAACGATCACAATTTAATATATAATGTAGTAATGTACTTTAATCAAACAGTACTTAATGATGTAATGTACTAAATGACGTAGTCAATGTACTTTAATGAAATTGTAGTTAACGATAATAAATGAATTGGTAATTATAATCATAGTTACAGTAGACCAAAATTACAATGTACTCAATGTCTGTTAGAAAATCTAGAAGAGGAAGAACCATTGTTGTCCCAAGGCGATATGATGACTAAGCTGATTGATGCAGCATTGCTTGTATATATTAAGTTAAGGTGTATATATATCCATCTCATAATTGTAAGGTTAGTGAAAAATTCACTTAATTTAGAGCTAGCATTTTTGAGCTCTTGTGGCATCATTGTTTGGTCACACTGTTGGCATCATTTTGGGGCGCTGCGCGTTCTTTCTACTCGTTTGTGGGATGTCGTACGTACAGGGTGTGGTCTGATAGAGAGCTCTTGCAATTCAGTTTGGTTGTTTAGATACAAGATTGTTGCATCGTGCAATAGTCCAGGTTGCGTTGTTGTTGCAAGGTTGAGACAGAAGACCATAAATAGTACCCCTTTTGTGTTTATATTAAATTCATGTAACTAAGGTCTAAGGTAGGCCCGCATCGAGTCAGCAACCCTGAGGTAGGACCTAATAGGATCTCAAATCCGTAAGTTTTAATTTTAGCCTAACTTGGGCTGTAGGTAGAACTGGCCCTTTAGAATTTGGCCGTTCACGGCTCAGCTGGGATTTTGAACCCAACAAATAAATAAAATAACATGGTCCTTCAGAACCGGATTCTACCCCAAGACTGAGTCAGTGACTATTTTTCGGCAAAGTTCTGATTGTGCAAATTGTAGCCCAAGTTAGGCCTAGACGGGTTGAGTATTATTGAGTTAAGGTCCCAGGGTAGAAAGTTTGGTTGCCCAATTGCGAAACTTGGCCAGTCGTCTGTCGTTGTTTTTGGCCTACATTTTACCGGTTTGGTTAATTTTGGGTTATTATTGAATTAAGGTCCTGGGGTGGAAAATTTGGTATTCCATACTGGTGTTTGGTTAGTACCCCACCCAGCAATTCAGTTTATTTGAAAGTAAAATTTGCGTTTGATCAGTTTGGTTAAGTATTTCTGCCAATTCAGCTCATTTGGCATTGAGCCCAATTGTTGTTTGCATTGAAGATGAGTGCATCTGAATTGAACAAATTTATAAAAAGGAGAAGCGCCTACAAAGGTCTAATTACAAAGGTCATTGCCACTATAGATTCTGCCATAGAGCAAGAGGATTTACGCTTAGTGACTGCGCAGCTTTCCATATTAGAAACTAAAAAGGTTGCTCAAAGTGAGGTAAATGTTAAAATTGAGGCTCTTATAGAAGAGGATGAAATAGAAAATAACATAATTTACTTTGAAGAGATTATTGATGATATAATTAAAGTAGGCCTCCGAGCAAAAGAGTTTAGCAGCTCAGTACAGTTAGAGACCAGGTCTAATAATGAAACACAACACTCAACAAATGATGTTTGTGAAGTTAAGGTTAACAGATCTGCAGTTCAATTACCGAGGCTTGTACTCAAACCATTTTCTGGGAGTATTCAGGAATGGCAAGGATGGGCAGACAGTTTTCAATCAGCAGTCATTCTAGTCAAGTGTTAAGTGCCGTGGAGAAGTTTAATTATTTGCAGTCCCTCTTGGAAGGGGAGGCAGCAAAGACTATAGCAGGATTAGCATTAACAGAGGCTAATTATAATGTGGCTTGGGATATATTAAAGAAACGGTTTGGTAAGCCAGAGATCTTAATTAAAAGCCACCTCCGTGCACTTTTAGCTATACCTCCTGTTAATAATCCTAATAGTGTCAAGGAGTTACGGCAGTTATATGATGAATTTGAAATTAGAACTAGGTCCCTGGATAACTTGGGTGTAGGAATGGAAAGGTATGGTATAATGTTGGTTCCTACACTGGAGTCTAAATTGCCTAGCTCAATTTTGCTTGAATTAAGTAGGGGACACTCTACAGAACATGTGTACATCCCCCTTCAGCAGATGTTAAGTCTTTTAGGCACAGAATTAGCAAGACGAGAGGGAATTGAGTTTGCACAGTGGGATGGTAAACAAGGGGACAAAGGCAGGCACAGCACCAAAGTTTCCACAAAAAGGAATAACCCAGGTACAATGTCAGCTCTACATGCATCCTCTGAGAATAAATTAAAGGGAATCAAGGAATGCATATTTTGCGAAGGCAACCACAAGTCATATAAATGTGAGGTGGCTGAGGCATTACCCTTTGAGGAGAGAAAGGACAGGGTAACTAAGTCCACAGCATGTTTTAAATGTTTTTTGAAAGGTCACAGAGCAAGGTTTTGTAAGTTTAAAATTTTGTGCAAAAAATGTCATGGTAGGCATCAGCCATTATTGTGTGAACACACTCCTAGTAGGCCTACCCCAGAAGTAGAGACATCAGTGGCACATGCCACTGCTATGCAAGGGAGTAAAAGTAAATGGGGATTATTGCAAACAACTGCAGCCTTATTAATTGGGAATGAGGGAGAAGCTACTGTAAGAGTGTTGTTTGATAGTGGTAGCCAGTGTAGTTTTATTAAGACCAGAATTTCCAGAAAATTGAAGTTTAAAGAACTTAAGAGGGAAAATTTAAGAATTTCTGGGTTTGGGGGTTCCGTTCAAAACCGAACCAAATTTAAAAAGGTAGAAGTTCTGGTTAAAAGGTTGTTACCGCAAAGTCCCACTATCAAGGTCCAAGCTGTAGAGATTGAGGAACTTTGTGCTCCAGTCACTACTTGTTTAGATATGGCATGTGTCCAAGAATTGCAAGTTAAAGGAATTAATTTGGGCAATAATAAGTTTGAAGGAACAGAAGATATTAGTCTTTTGATTGGAGCTGACTATTATTGGGACTTCATCACTGGTAATATTGTCCGCACATCTCGAGGCCCGGTAGCTATTGAAAGTAAGCTAGGCTGGATGCTACATGGTAGTTATTGCAATGAAATGGAAGTTAAGGCTCTTTTTGTTAAGATTGAGGAGAACAGCCATGGTCTGGAAAGGCATTTGAAAGCGTTTTGGGAACTTGAATCTATTGGCATAAAGGACAAACAGGCAAGTACAGTGAACAATGATGTTTTAGAGCAATTTGAAAAAGGGATTGGGTTTAGAGATGGTTGCTATGAAGTTGGCCTACCATGGAAGGATTCTTGCAAACCCGGTTCAAACCTTCAGCTAGCTAATCGGAGGTTGGAGACTTCATTGTACAGGCTAAGAAAAAATGAGGAGTTGTTAATTGAATACAATGAGGCCATCCTAAGTTATGTAAGGGAGGGCTATGTTGAAAGGGTGCAAGGTGAGCTGGTGAGCCAGGAGGCACATTATCTGCCACACCATGCAGTGATACGGCGAGACAAAACTACCACCAAACTGAGGGTAGTTTTTGATGGCTCAGCAAAGGACAAAGGTGGTGTGTCCTTGAATGACTGTTTGGATGCTGGGCCAAATTTAAATGCAGATTTATTTTCCTTGTTACTGAGATTCAGGTTTGGTAGAGTAGCATTGACTGCAGATGTGAAGCAAGCCTTTTTGCGGATAAAGTTAAAACCAGAGGACAGAAATGCAGTAAGGTATCTGTTGGTGGATACGAAAGACTTGTTGGAAAATGAACCTAAGGTTCAAGCATATAGAATGAAGTCAGTGTTGTTTGGCCTCAGCTCTAGTCCATTTCTGTTGGCAGCTACTATGCAGTACCATTCTAAGAAATATTCTGAAGTCTATCCTAACACTATTGAACACATAAGGAAAAATTTGTATGTTGATGATTTGCTGTGTTCCGTGGATAATACAGAAATGGCTAAACAGATATTCATGGAGGCTAGAGCTATAATGAGGGAGGCTGGCATGGAGCTTAGAAAATGGCAGACCAATCATTCGCAATTACAAGAGTTTATGAGTCATTCCTGTGTAGTACCTGATGCAGCAGAAAGTATTGAGGATTCTGGTATTAAGGAGTTGTGGGCAATGGACGCAAAGGTGCTAGGCATTGTTTGGGAGCAAGATGATGATTTGTTTACCTTCAATGGGAAATCTTTAGTAGAGCTGGCTGAGAATGAGACAAGGTGAACAAAACGTACAGCTCTTAGTTTGGCTTCAAAGGTCTTTGATCCTCTTGGATTCCTGGCTCCATTTGTGATAAAGTCAAAAATTTGGTTTCAGAGCCTCTGGGAAATTGGACTTGGTTGGGACCAAGAGTTACCTGATCATATGGTGGTAAGGTGGAAATATTGGTTCAAAGAATTGGCACAGCTTGGAGACATTGAAATCCCAAGATGGTACTTTGGAGAGTTGAACCAGAGTCCAGACAATTTGGAGCTGCACATCTTTTGTGATGCAAGTGAGGAAGCCTATGCAACTTGTATTTATATTAGAGGCACATTGCAAGAGGAAGTAAGTTGCAGGTTGGTTGCTGCAAAGAGCAGAGTAGCACCTTTGAAAAGGCTTTCTGTTCCAAGGTTGGAATTGATGGGTGCCGTTATTGTTAGTCGGCTTGCAGTTACAGTGCAAAAGTCTTTGGCCCTCTATGAAATTCCAAGCTATTATTGGACAGACTCCACTATAGTTTGGCACTGGTTAAGAAGTCAGACAAGGAAATAGAAACCATTTGTTGCCAATAGGGTGGAGGAAATTCAAGCGCACACAGATCCCAAGCAATGGAAGCATTGTCCAGGCATCCAAAACCCCGCTGATTTACCAACACGAGGAATTCAGTGAAAGATCTTTCACAGTCAAGTTTGTGGTGGAATGGGCCAGAGTGGCTAAAACTTGGAAGTGAAAACTGGCCTTCTAATCAGCCTATTGTAGGAGAATGCCAGGCTGAAGAAGCATGGGTGAGTGAGGTGAGAAAATGCGCTGTGAACAGTTGTCAAGTTATGCAGCAGGACCCCATATTGAGGCTTGAGGACATTAGCAGTCTGAAAAGATTGTTAAGAGTGACAGCATGGGTATATAGATTTACCAACAACATTAAGGGAGAAACAAGAAGGGAAGGAATTCTGAGCAGTAATGAGATTCAGCAAGCCAGAAAATACTGGGTGGTATATGTGCAGAAGGAAAAATTTGGTGAAGAGAGGGAATTGCTCACCAGCCATCCATTACAGGTTCTACCAACACATTCTGCTCTCAAGGGTTTGGATGTGTTTTTAGATCAGGATTTATTGAGAGTAGGAGGTAGACTACAGTTTTCTGGGCTTCCAGAGGAGAAAAGACATCCAATCTTGCTACCTTCTGGGGGGCACTTTGTGGACCTTTTGATCCTGGATACTCATCATAAGCTGTTACATGCTGGAGTTAGAGAAGTGATAATAGAGATCAGACAACAGTTTTGGATTCCCAAAATTAGACAAGTAGTAAAAAAGGTCTTGCATAAATGTGTGGTTTGCAAGCGTTGGAGTGCAAAGCCTTATTATGAAAAGGTGGCTCCACTTCCAAGAGAACGGTGTGTCTATACTGCCCCATTTGATGTAGTGGGAGTAGACTTTGCAGGTCCAGTCTATGTGTATGAGCAAGGGGAGTCTAACAAAGGTTATATATGTCTTTTCACATGTGCTACCACCACAGCAATCCATTTGGAGTTGGTAAGCAATTTAAGTAGTGATGTATTTCTTTTGGCCTTTAAAAGGTTTGTGAACAGAAGGGGTTTCCCAAATAAAATCATATCGGATAATGCAAAAACCTTCAAAAAGGCTGCAAAGGAACTCCAAGAAGTTTGGTCCTTGCTAAAAGAGGAAGGATTCCAATCCTACTTTTCACACCAAGGGGTACAGTGGGAGTTTATTGTTGAGAGAGCACCATGGTGGGGTGGATTTTGGGAAAGGCTAGTGAGAAGTGTAAAGTGTCCATTAAAGAAACTTTTAGGTAATGCTCATTTGAGCAAAGAAGAATTCTCTACTGTTTTATGTGAAGTAGAAGCAATGGTGAACAGTAGGCCTATCACTTTTGTTTACAACAGTATGCAGGATGCAGAGCCATTGACACCAAATCATTTTCTTTGTGGTAAACGATTAACATCAAGCCCCAGTGTGCCAGAAGACTTGCAGCCTATCCAGAGCACTCAAGGAGAGTTAACCAGACGGTTCAGGTACCTTGAAGAGCTACAAGATCAGTTATGGAAGAGGTGGCAGATGGAATACTTGCCAGAACTCAATTATTACCCATCAGGCAAGGTAAAGGGCTCCAATGCAAATTGTATCAAGGTGGGAGAAGTGGTAATGATTGACAATGAAAGACCAAGGCAATGCTGGAAGCTTGGCATAATTGAAGAGTTGTTTGTTGGCAAAGACAATTTAGTTAGGTCTGCACTGGTAAAGACTTCAGGAGGAAAGTTAAAGAGACCTATACAAAAACTCTATGCTTTAGAAATCAGCAAAAACACAGATAGTCAAGATGAAACATTTGAGTTACCGCCTCATGGAGAAGGCTTGGCTAACCTTGCAGAAGGTAACGACAACAATGCCTCTTCGGTGGGGAGTGTTAGAAAATCTAGAAGAGGAAGAACCATTGTTGTCCCAAGGCGATATGATGACTAAGCTGATTGATGCAGCATTGCTTGTATATATTAAGTTAAGGTGTATATATATCCATCTCATAATTGTAAGGTTAGTGAAAAATTCACTTAATTTAGAGCTAGCATTTTTGGGCTCTTGTGGCATCAGTGTTTGGGACGCTGGTGGCATCATTTTGGGGCGCTGCGCGTCTTTTCTACTCGTTTGTGGGATGTCGTACGTACAGGGTGTGGTCTGATAGAGAGCTCTTGCAATTCAGTTTGGTTGTTTAGATACAAGATTGTTGCATCGTGCAATAATCCAGGTTGCGTTGTTGTTGCAAGGTTGAGACAGAAGACCATAAATAGTACCCCTTTTGTGTTTATATTAAATTCATGTAACTAAGGTCTAAGGTAGGCCCGCATCGAGTCAGCAACCCTGAGGTAGGACCTAATAGGATCTCAAATCCGTAAGTTTTAATTTTAGCTTAACTTGGGCTGTAGGTAGAACTGGCCCTTTAGAATTTGGCCGTTCACGGCTCAGCTGGGATTTTGAAACCAACAAACAAATAAAATAACAATGTCCGACCCGACATTATGTCGCCATAAGGAATGTAGAATCGGCAATACTGTTGTTATTTTTTATTATTATTTTTCATTTGGAATTAATTTTGATGTGCTTTCTACTTTGCCAAATAATTGATGACCTGTTCTTTTTTTAAAATCTCATAATCATTTTTTTAGATTTAGCTGAATAATGAATCCTGAGTAACTTTTGCCATGTCATGTTTTGTATACATTCTTTCTTCGTTATAAAAGATGAAGTCAGTGCTGGACTTACCTATAAGCTAAATAAGCTATAGCTTAGGGCCACACACCCTCGGGGGCCTCATTTTTTTAAATATATTTTTATTTTATCATTAGTTTTTATTCTTTAACACTAATTCATCAAAAATTATATATATATATAATATATATATATATTATTTTTTCTTTATCATTAACATTAATATAAAAAATAATAATTATGTAATAATGACAACAATTGTAAAATACTTCGAGAACTGTATGGTACATTAAGTTTTAAAGACTTACACAATGTTTAAGTGATACACTCAAGCTCATAATGCACGAGGTCGTGACAAGGTGACAGAGCAGCTTTTTGAAAATTTTTTAGAGAAGGGCCTCAAATTTCATATAGCTTAGGGCCTCAGCAGGTGAAAGTCTGGCCCTGGATGAAGTCATGTCTTGCCTAAGCATTTAATTGTAAATCTTAAACCTTTAATTTTTACTCATATGCATATTTTAGTGTAAAGATGCATAGTTCAATTTCCACTTTTAGTTAACTTGGCAGATCATGATAACATCAGATCTGAAAATACGCAATTTAAGATAAAAATATGGCTTCATCTTCAAATATCTTGTTTATTCGTTTAAACCTTACCACAGCTAAAAGATTTACTTTATTTTCAAATATTGTACAAAAATAATGCAGCCTCTTCACATTTAATAATGATGATGTTAGTAGAATCGGGGTATATAAACCCCACCAATTTCTTCCATGTTTATTCTGAGTCCAACTACGAGGCTGAGCATTACCTGTAACAGTTTAGGAGTAAAACACAGTAAGAAAGTCTTTATCTTCTCCTTCGAGCCGTGCTCTCTTCAGAAAACTTAGTCATTAGAATCTCCCGATAAGTTACAAGAAGAATCGGGGAGAAACCTCAAAGAATTTAATAAGCCTCTCAGAATCCTCCGAGCCACTAAAGAAGAACTCGGAGAGTAGTATAGAAGAAACTACTGCAAGTAACAGATCCGTTGCTGCCTCCTCACCAGAACCCCCGTCGACTCCGAACCACCCCATGGCCATAGACGGAGGGGTTAACATATACAGCTCACTTGCGGTGGAACTACAGGATGTATAATTTGAGGGAATTATATGTTGCATATAATAATATTTTTAGGAGTTTATTAAGAACTCCAAGATTTGTAAATGGTGCTCCTTCTAGTGTCAGTATGCTGTTTGTAGTCAATAAGGTGCCTAACTGTGCCAGTGTCATTCGCAATTTTGTATTTAGATTTATCACTAGGCTTGGTGAGTCAGTCAATAAGATAATGGAAGCTATGGTTAGTGGACTGGTCTCCGATATATTTTATAACTCTGAAATCTGGAAGCATTTGCGTTGGCAATTATATGTTCATTATGCACAGTGATTCACTGGCCTACTTAGTCAGTGCTCCAAAGAACTATCTCTTGATCTTCTGTGGATCTCTTGTATAATGTTTGTACTTGTTGAGTCTGAAATAAAGTTTGTTTGTTTGTTTGTTAATAACGAGCTGCGAGATGAACTCGATATTGAGAGGCAACGTAAAAAGCTGTATGTACAGAGTAACATGCTAGAAAGGAAATTTGGTATGTGTTAAAACTTATCAGTTAAAACTTATCTTTTTAGAACTTACTGTACTGCGTTGTATACATACCATCTGTGGTGGAACTATACAAAAACTGCTATGAATAAACTCTCTGTTGCTTATAATAATATTTTTCGTATGCTATGTAGGGAACCAAAATGGTGCAGTGCCAGTTTTATGTTTACTACGCGTAACCTACCTACCAGCCAAATGTTAATCTTGAAGAATATATATAATTTCATTACTAGGGTCCAAAACAGCTCAAATGTGTTATTGTACAATGTCCTGTCTTCAGATACTATGCACCTCTCACCTATATGGCAGTCTTGGTTCAGACAACTGCTGGTTTACAATACCTTATTTTTGTAATGTAGCAAAGATTATATATGCATATTAAGTTGTGTTGTAATAAGTGGCTATGTTATAATAAGTGTTATAAGTGTTTAAGATGTCTCATGTAACAACAATATACGGTACATAAAATTGTCAGATAATTAATCAAACAGTATGCTAGTATACTAGGTTAAGTGGCTATGTTGGCTTTATTTTTGTATTAAGTTCAGTGTATACGTAAGATTGTACTTGTGTGTTAGGTTGTGGCTATGGATTGTGAATGATCCGTATTAAAGATGTTTTGTTTTTGTTGTTTGTATTATTATTATTATTATTATTATTGTAATAACTTGGGGTTTGTGACCCCGCTAAGTTACTAGGTTTCTAAACAGCAACAAAGGCACTTACCGGTGCTTCGATTTAGATCTTCTTTAGAGCCTACCATACATTTCCAGCGTCTCACAAAGCGGCCTACCTAACTCTCTAACTTTACTAATTTAAAAGCTATAGACATTACCCCTAACTGATATAATTATTAGACAACTTTCTACTTAAATTTGTCACTTTAGAAACACTGCCAAATTAAACTTAGCACCAACGATTTAGTCAGATACAAAACTACATCTCTTTTGTTCAGCCCAAATCAATGAACAGACCGCGTTCCTCTGTTTATCTTTTTGTGTTGCCATTCAGCTTTCTTTTAGTGACTTTTCCCTTTAGTAACTTTTAGACTATATAAAAAAATATACATATATATACACGTCACCTCACTCCTCCCCTACAAGTTTAGTCTGTCAGGGGGATGAGAGACCCTAGACGACCTGCGGAGCGGGGTTGATGTAGTAGGAATAGATGCAACCTGCATAGGCGGGCGAATTGAATCATTTTCCAGAGAATCGGGTCTCTCCGGAAGACTCTGGTCATCCTGCAAGTCACGTTCCTATATCTGGTCCTGATGGCGTTTAATCGGACGACCATCTTCTAGTTGGCACTTGAAGGAAACAGGGCCCGTTCTCTCCTGCACCGTTGCAGGAACCCATTTTGATCCAGACCCATAGTTCCGAATCATAACTGGATCATTAGGTTGCGCTTCTATAACTCTCCTTTTTTAGTGTCATGGTACAACTTCTGTTTTTCCTGATGGCGTAAAACTCGTTGTTGTAACGTTTCGTTTGGACGTAACAGAGAGAAAACTGAACGATTTCCTCGGCCAATCATGAGTTTAGAAGGAGACCCCCGTCGTTGTGTGAGGTGTTAGTCGATATTTAAACAAAAATTTATCCAACACCACTTGCATTTCCTCCCCATGAGAATAACGCAAGGCCGACTTGAAGGTATGGACCATGTTTTCCGCGAGACCGTTAGTAGACGGGTGAAAAACACGAGACCGGACATGTATAATGCCATTTAGGTAGACAAAAGAACGAAATTCCTCACTGGTAAAACAAGTACCATTGTCAGAAACCAGAACTACGGGTAAACTCCATCGAGTGAAACGCGAACGGGGTAAACGAATAGTAACACCCGAAGTCGTGGAAGTGGTTGGAAAATTTCCACCCACTTAGAGTAGGCGTCCACAGTGACTAGGAAATAGGTTTCATTTATAGGACCTGCATAGTCAACATGGATTCTATGCCAAGGTATAGTAGGCCATTCCCACGGATGAAGTGGACTTTTCCTTGGGAGATCTCTGTTCTCTAGGCAGCTTTGAAAGGAACGAACCAATGATTTCTCCATCTAAACGGGGCCACCAGAAATAAGCTCTCGCCAGCTCTTTCATTTTTGTTGCACTCATGTGTTCAGCGTGAAGTTCCTTCACTAAATTCAACCTGCCTTCATTCGGAATTATCACTCTGTGGCCCCAAAAGAGACAGCCATTTTGGATCGAGAGTCCAGAGTGACGTTCATAAAAAGGCTGTAATTCACTCTCAACCTTAGTAGGCCAACCAACTGAGCAGTGATGGATGACCCTAGACAGAATAGGGTCTGATTTTGTCCACTGCTCTTTCTGTACTGCAGTTACTGGAGTAGATTCCAAAAACTCCACCAAGTGAACCCATTCTGTAGGTATAGGTGTTAGAAAATCTCGAAGAGAAAGAGCCATTGTTGTCCCAAGGCGATATGATGACAAAGCTGATTGATGCAGCATTGCTTGTATATATTAAGTGAAGGTGTGTGTATATATCCATCTCATTATTGTAAAGTTAGTGAAAAATTCACTTAATTTAGAGCTAGCATTTTTGGGCTTTTGTGGCATCATTGTTTGGGTACTTTTGTGGCATCATTTTTTTGAGGGGGGGCACTGGCGGATCCTTTCTATTCGTTTGTTGAATGCGGCACTTACAGGGCGTGGTCTTATTGAGAGCTCTCTTACAATTCAGTTTGGTTGTTTAGATACAAGATTGTTGCATCGTGCAATGGTGCAGGTTGTATTGTTGTTGCAAGGTTTAGAAAGAAGACCATAACTAGTGCCTCTTTTGTTTGTTTTTTAATCTTAATTTTATGCAACTGAGGCCTAAGGTAAAGGAGGGCTATGCTGAAAGGGTGCAAGTTGAGCACATTATCTGCCACACCATGCAGTTGTACGGCGAGACAAAACTATCATCAAACTGAGGGTAGTTTTTGATGGCTCAGCCAAACCCAAGTGTGGTGTGTCCTTGAATAACTGTTTGAATGCTGGGCCAAATTTAAATGCAGATTTATTTTCTTTGTTACTGAAATTCAGGTTTGGTAGAGTAGCATTGACTGCAGATGTGAAGCAAGCCTTTTTGAGGATAAAGTTAAAACCAGAGGACAGAGAGGCAGTAAGGTATCTGTGGGTGGATACAAAAGACTTGTTGGAAAATGAACCCAAGGTTCAAGCATATTGAATGAAGTCAGTGTTGTTTGGCCTCAGCTCTAGTCCATTTCTGTTGGCAGCTACTATGCAGTACCATTTTAAGAAATATTCTAAAGTCTATCCTAATACTATTGAACACACAAGGCAAAATTTTTATGTTGATGATTTGCTGTTCAGTGGATAATACAGAAATGGCTAAACAGATATTAATGGAGGCTAGAGCTATAATGAGGGAGGCTGGCATGGAGCTTAGAAAATGGCAGACCAGTCATTCTCAGTTACAACAGTTTATGAGTCAGTCCTGTGTCGGACCTGATGCAGCAGAAAGTATTGAGGATTCTGGTATTAAGGAGTTGTGGGCAATAGACACCAAGGTGCTAGGCATTGTTTGGCAGTAAGGAGAGGATTTGTTTACCTTCAATGGGAAATCTTTAGTAGAGCTGGCTAAGAATGAGAGAAGGTGGACAAAACGTACAGCTCTTAGTTTGGCTTCAAAGGTCTTTGATCCTCTTGGATTCCTGCCTCCATTTGTGATAAAGTAAAAAATTTGGTTTCAGAGCCTCTGGGAAATTGGACTTGGTTGGGATCAAAAGTTACCCGATCATATGGTGGTAAAGTGGAAATATTGGTTCAAAGAATTGGCATATCTTGGAGACATTGAAATCCCAAGCTGGTACTTTGGAGAGTTGAACAATAGTCCAGACAATTTGGAGCTGCACATCTTTTGTGATGCAAGTGAGGAAGCCTATGCAACTTATATTTATATAAGAGGCACATTCAAAGAAGAAGTAAGTTGCAGGTTGGTTGCTGCAAAGAGCGGAGTAGCACCTTTGAAAAGGCTTTCTATTCCAAGGTTGGAATTGATGGGTGCAGTTATTGCTAGTCGGCTTGCAGTTACACTGCAAAAGCCTTTGGCCCTCTATGAAATCCCATGCTATTATTGGACAGACTCCACCATAGTTTGGTACTGGTTAAGAAGCCAGACAAGGAAATGGAAACCATTTGTTGTCAATATGGTGGAGGAAATTCAAGCACACACAGATCCCAAGCAATGGAAGCATTGTCCAGGCACCAAAACCTAGCTGATTTACCAGCATGAGGAATTTCAGTGAAAGATCTTGCACAGTCAAGTTTGTGGTGGAATGGGCCAGAGTGGCAAAAACTTGGAAGTGAAAACTGGCCTTCTAATCAGTCTATTGTAGGAGAATGCCAGGCTCAAGAAGAATGGGTGAGTGAAATGAAAAAATGCACTGTGAACAGTTGTCAAGTTATGCAGCAGGACCCCATATTGAGGCTTGAGGACATTAGCAGTCTGAAAAGGTTGTTAAGAGTGACTGCATGGGTATAGATTTACAAACAACATTAAGGGAGAAACAAGAAGGGAAGGGATTCTGAACAGTAAGGAGATTTAGCAAGCCAGGCAACACTGGGTGGTATATGTGCAGAAGGAAAAATTTGGTGAAGAGAGGGAATTGCTCACCAGCAGTCCATTACAGGTTCTGCCAACACATTCTGCTCTCACGGGTTTGGATGTGTTTTTGGATCAGGACTTATTGAGAGTAGGAAGTAGCCTACAGTTTTCTGGGCTTCCAGAGGAGAAAAGACATCCAATTTTGCTACCTTCTGGGGGGTACTTTGTGGAACTTTTGATCCTGGATACGCATCATAAGTTACATGCTGGAATTAGAGAAGTGATAATAGAGATCAGACAACAGTTTTGGATTCCCAAAATTAGACAAGTAGTAAAAAAGGTCTTGCATAAATGTGTGGTTTGCAAGCGTTGGAGTGCAAAGCCTTATTATGAAAAGGTGGCTCCACTTCCAAGAGAACTGTGTGTCTATACTGCCCCATTTGATGTAGTGGGAGTAGACTTCGCAGGTCCAGTCTATGTGTATGAGCAAGGGGAGTCTAACAAAGGTTATATATGTTTTTTCACATGTGCTACCACCAAAGCAATCCATTTGGAGTTGGTAAGCAACTTAAGTAGTGATGTATGATATTTCTTTTGGCCTTTAAATGGTTTGTAAACAGAAGGGGTTTCCCAAATAAAATCATATCGGATAATGCAAAAACATTCAAAAGGGCTGCAAAGGAACTCCAAGAAGTTTGGTCCTTGCTAAAAGAGGAGGGATTCCAATCCTACTTTTCACACCATGGGGTACAGTGGGAGTTTATTGTTGAGAGAGCACCATGGAGGGGAGGATTTTGGGAAAGGCTAGTGAGAAGTGTAAAGTGTCCATTAAAGAAACTTTTAGGTAATGCTCATTTGAGCAAAGAAGAATTCTGCACTGTTTTGTGTGAAGTAGAAGCAATGGTGAACAATAGGCCTATCACCTTTGTTTATAACAATATGCAGGATGCAGAGCCATTGACACCAAATCATTTTCTTTGTGGTAAACGATTAACATCAAGCCCCAGTTTGCCAGAAGACTTACAGCCTATTCAGAGCAGTCAAGAAGAGTTAACCAGAAGGTTCAAGTACCTTGAAGAGCTACAAGATCAGTTATGGAAAAGGTGGCAGATAGAATACTTGCCAGAACTCAATTATTACCCATCAGGCAATGTAAAGGGCTCCAATGCAAATTGTATCAAGGTGGGAGAAGTGGTAATGATTGGGGATGAAAGACCAAGGCAATGCTGAAAGCTTGGCATAATCGAAGAGTTGTTTGTTGGCAAAGACAATTTAGTTAGGTCTGCACTGGTAAAGACTTCAGGAGGAAAATTAAAAAGACCTATACAAAAACTCTATGCTTTAACAGTGCCTCTTCGGTGGGGAGTGTTAGAAAATCTAGAAGAGGAAGAGCCATTGTTGTCCCAAGGCGATATGATGACTAAGCTGATTGATGCAGCATTGCTTGTATATATTAAATTAAGGTATATATTAAATTCACTTAATTTAGAGCTAGCATTTTTGGGCTCTTGTGGCATCATTGTTTGGGCACTCTTGTGGCATAATTTTTTTGGGGGCACAGCGCGTCCTGCCTACTCGTTTGTTGAATGCGGCACTTACAGGGCGTGGTCTTATAGAGAGCTTTCTTGCAATTCAGTTTGGTTGTTTAGATACAAGATTGTTGCATCGTGCAATGGTGCAGGTTGTGTTGTTGTTGCAAGGTTTAGAAAGAAGACCATAAATAGTGCCTCTTTTGTTTTTTATCTTAATTTTATGCAACTGAGGCCTAAGGTAGGCCCACATCGAGTCAGCAACCCCGAGGTAGGACCTAATAGGACCTCCAAGTCCGTAAGTTTTTAGTCTAGCTTAACTTGGGCTGTAGGTTGAACTGGCCCTTCAGAGCTTGGCCGTTCACGGCTCAGCTGGGATTCTGAACCCAATAAAATAAAATAAATAAAAATGACAGACTTTGCAATTTCTTTTCGGTTAGCATTTGACGTTTAACATTTTTAATGGTTAATATTTGGCTGGACACAGGGGCTAACGAGAAACGAGAGGTTGTGTTTCACTAGCACTATTTTTCAAGCTCTTTACGATGGTATTAATCATTTTCTGTGCTAGTGCGCGGTTATAAAATTCATTTAATATATAATTTTTACGTGGAGACTCCGTGTGTATGTATGTATGTATGTATGTATGTATCCATGTATGTATGTATGTATGTATGTTAGCGCTCCGTGTGTTTGTATGTACGGTAATGCGTTTTGTGGACGTATCATTTGTTTTCAGATTGTCACACATGGCTGGATTGGGCCAATTAGACACTTTTTGTGTAGATTTGGCCAATTAGACACTTTTTGTGTAGATTTGGCCAATTAGACACTTTTTGTGTAGATTTGGCCAATTAGACACTTTTTGCGACGTGCGCCATAGGAATTTCCTTTGCTTCACGCAGTTTGAGGACAATGGCTGAAGCTAGTGAAGGTTTTGAATGTGACGGTTGCGAGATTGAGTATTACCGCGTCATTTCTAAATATTTTGAAAATAACGAAGCAGCGGTGAATTGTTTTAAACGCCACGGAGTTCTGCCCGCTTGTGTGCAATGCCCGAAATGTAACAATTCCTGTTCTTATCGCGCGGACCAACATATATACTATTGTCACCGGCAGGTTAGGTTAGGTTAGTTAGGTTAGGCTAGTTAGGTTAGGTTGGTTAGGTTAGGTTAGGCTGGTTAGGTTAGTTAATTTAGTTAGGTTAGCTAGTTTTTCATCAGAATTACATTTTGATGGTGTAGTTTTCTCTGCTTTGTTGGAATTTGACACACATTTCTTGTGCAAATGAGTAGAAACACCGTATTTTGGAATAAAAAAAAAAATAGTTTCTATTAATTTGCACAAGAAATGGGTATCAGATTCGAACAAAGGAGAGAAAACTACACTAGAAAAATGTAATTTTGATAAAAAATGTAGCCCCTGTGTCCAGCCAAATATTTACCTTTTTAGTTATGCTCAAATGAGATAAAGAACGCTCCGCAGTTGCATTTGACATCATCAAACACAAATAAATGCGATAAGCAGTGAAAGCATTTGGGAAAACAACCCTCAATTTGTGAATTTCCTGTAGTACTCCTAATGGGCGAGTGTCAGTTAAAGTGTTTTGTTTGACAGACAGTACAAAATGCTGATACTCAAATGGGAAGCTGTCCTCAAAATCATTTGGGTAATGGACTAGCCAGATTTTTTTGTTGCTTTTGATGCTTCCTCTGAAGTTAGTTGAGAGATATTGTTGAGCATTCCAAATTTATCATTGATATCATTATAAACATCGGCCCCTAAAACAGCTGGGCCCTGGGGCGTGCTCCCCCTTAATACGTCACTGGGTACAGTGGGAGTTTATTGTTGAGAGAGCACCATGGTGGGGAGGATTTTGGGAAAGGCTAGTGAGAAGTGTAAAGTGTCCATTAAAGAAATTTTGACTAATGCTCATTTGAGCAAAGAAGAATTCTGCACTGTTTTGTGTGAAATAGAAGCAATGGTGAATAGCAGGCCTATCACCTTTGTTTATAACAGTATGCAGGATGCAGAGCCATTGACACCAAATCATTTTCTTTGTAGTGAACGATTAACATGAAGCCCCAGTTTGCCAAAGACTTACAGCCTGTCCAGAGCAGTCAAGAAAAGTTAACCGGACGGTTCAAGTACCTTGAAGAGCTACAAGATCAGTTATGGAAAAGGTGGCAGATGGAATACTTGCCAGAACTCAATTATTACCCATCAGGCAATGTAAAGGGCTCCAATGCAAATTGTATCAAGGTGGGAGAAGTGGTAATGATTGGGGATGAAAGACCAAGGCAATGCTGGAAGCTTGCCATAATCGAAGAGTTGTTTGTTGGCAAAGACAATTTAGTTAGGTCTGCACTGGTAAAGACTTCAGGAGGAAAATTAAAGAGACCTATACAAAAACTCTATGCTTTAGAAATCAGCAAAACCACGGATAGTCAAGGTGAAGCATTTGGGTTACAGTCTCAAGGAGAAGGCTTGGCTAAATTTGCAGAAGGTAATGACAACAATGCCTCTTCGGTGGGAATAGAAAACCTAGAAGAGGAGGAGCCATTGTAATCCCAAGGCGATATGATGACTAAGCTGAGTGATGCAGCATTGTTTGTATATATTAAGTTGAGGTGTGTGTATATATCCATCTCATAATTGTAAGGTTAGTGAAAAATTCACTTAATTTAGAGCTAGCATTTTTGGGCTTTTGTGGCATTTTTGGGGGGGGGGGCACTGGCGGACCCTTTCTACTCGTTTGTTGAATGCGGCTCTTAGAGGGCGTGGTCTTATAGAGAGCTCTCTTGCAATTCAGTTTGGTTGTTTAGATACAAGATTGTTGCATCGTGCAATGGTGCAAGTTGTGTTGTTGCAAGGCTTAGAAGAAGTCCATAAATAGTGCTCCTTTTGTTTTTTATCTTAAATTTATGCAACTGAGACCTAAGGTAGGCTCACATCGAGTCAGCAACCCTGAGGTAGGATCTAATAGGACCTCCAAGTCCGTAAGTTTTAGTCTAGCTTAACTCGGGCTGTGTGGCCCTTCAGAGCTTGGCCGTTCAGGGTTCAGCTGCGATTCTGAACACAATAAAATAAAAAATAACAATAGGCACGCATTCATTTGGATTTTCTAAAGGCAACCTACTTAGAGCATCAGCCATACCTAGAAATTTGCCTGACCGATGTACTAAGTCAAATTTATAGGCTTGTTGACTCAGTGCCCATCGTTGAATCCTCCCTGAGGCCATAACTGGAATATTTTTATTTGGTGAAAATAAACCTAAACGAGGCTTATGGTCTTTCAGTCTCTGTTAGTGTTCTAGAAGCAAAACAGGTAGGCCTATCTACACCATCAATGTGGTGAGATAACACTGCCCCAATTCCATAACTGCTATCTGCTGAAACTATGAGATGCAGTTTAGGATCATAATGCACTAGGAGAGTGGACTTTAGTAGTACGTCCTTGGAAGCCTCAAATGCTTCCTTTTCGGTTTTCTCCCATCTCCACTGTTCCCCAGATCGTAATAACCTAGTTAGGGGTTCAAGGAAAGTCGATGCATCAGGCAAAAATTTCCTATAAAAGTTTAGGAGACCTAAATAAGTTTGTAACTATGTGATGTTTTGTGGGGATGGTGCATATTTTATTGCTTCCAGTTTATCCACCGTTGGATGAATGGCTGAGGCATCTATGCGGAACCCTAAATATGAAACCTCATTAGTGACCGAAGAACACTTTTCTTTCTTTAGCTTCAGTCCGGCATCCCGGAGTCTTTTTAGAACTGTAGTTAATCTAGTTAGGTGTTTTTTTTAGATGAACCTGAAATGAGGACATCATCTAGAAAACAAAGTACCCCCGGAATGTGACCTAGAACTTGACCCATTGTACTCTGAAAAATACCCGGAGCCGATGCTATTCCATAGCATAGCCTATTGTACCTATATAGGCCTCGGTGCGTATTTATGATAGTTAGCTTTTTAGAATTTTCATCTAAACTTAGTTGAACATAGGCTTGGGACAATGGGACATATCTAGTTTTGTGAAATATTTACCTCCAGCAAGAGAGCTAAATAATTCATCAGGCTTGGGTATAGGGTAGCAATGTAGAAGAACTGCTCTATTTGCTGTTAAACGGTAATCCCCACATAACCGCACTGACATGTCAAGTTTTAGTACAGGAACTACCGGGGCAGCCCACTTAGCGTGTGTGACTGGTTCGATAATTTTATCTTTGAGGAGCCGGTCAATTTCTAAATCTACTTTCTCCCGCAGTGCATGTGCAATTGAACGAGCCTTACAAAATTTTGGAGTTACATTAGGGTCTACCTCTATACAGACCTGATTGTCTTTTAGTTTGCCTACTTCAGGCCCAAAAAGAGAAGAAAACTCTATTAACAATGAGTCTATGTCCGACGGATATGCGAGTGTATGCACATCTGCCCGACCCTTTGGTAAATTTTGTCAATAGGCATTTTCAAAACATCAATCCAATCACGGCCGAGTAGAGTAGGCCTTTGTTCATCCACCCATAAAAGAGTTAAGAGATGAGACAAAGTTTTGTTGGGGAGTGTAACTGTGATGGATGCCTCTCCACAAATAGGTATTTGTGTGAACCCATATTTTTTTAGTCAGCCAGACTCCGTACTAAGCGGACGCATTTCCTGAGCTCTCTGATATTGCTTCTACTTTTGGATATTGACAATAACTTTACTTTTGGAAAGTTCTGACTTTATATACTTGCGTTTATATTCACATTGTTATAAACTAATTTAACTTGCGCGATGCCGTCGCAGAAAGGGTCGTGTATTAAGTGTAGGGTAAACCGGTGGTATTCGGAATTTAAAGATTATAACGGCGGTCCTATGGCTATTACCGAGAGATCATTTGTTTTTTTTGCGAGTTAATGGAGGAAATAGTTGACATAAAACGCAGTGTACGTGAGGTAACGGAAAGACTTGCAACGCTTGATGAGGGCAGGGGTAGGGCTACGGTTGACGAAAGCCGAACCAATACTAACGTCTTCAACGTTAGTAATTTGAAGGAGGTGCGTAACCTAGTTTCTAGTTTAGGTAGCTTGTCGGGAAGGTTGGATAGAGTTGAGGAAGGGGTTAAGGTTGGTCCGAGAGTAGTAGATGGGGAGGATTTAGAGAAGTTAAGGGTGGAGCTGGGCCGCGTACGTTAGGTGATAGGAATCCCCCCCCCCTATCGAGGTTTCGAACCCTTTCGCCCATTTGGAAAGGGACATGAATGAGGGGGAAACTATTTTAATTGGGGACTCTTTAGTGCGCCACATGGACAAAGAGTTCGTTGAACGGCACCCAACCAAGAGGAGGAGGGTCTGTCTCCCAGGGGCCAGGGTTGACAGAGTTAGAGACGAACTGGATAGGATTGACGTTGCCTCCCGTCACTCGATGTTGGTGACGATGGTAGGAGGCAACGACTCGTATAGACCCGATACGAGAGTGCCTGACCTTTTGGAGAGATATAGGGGGTTAATTAGATCCCTGAAGGCGAGGTCAGATAAGTCTTTAGTTCTAGGTATTACCCCTAGGCACGGGATGGGTCTTAGGTTTACGTCAAAAACAATATTTTTTAATACTAAATTAGAAGAGATTTGTGCTGAGGAAAATGTACCCTTCGTAAAGCTGTGGTTCGAATTCAGTGATCCTAGCCTTTTTATAAAAGATGGGGGTGCATTTTAATGAAATAGGTAATGCTAGGCTAGGTAGGTTAATAGACGAAAACGTGCGAAAGCTGTATAGGTCGAAGCCTTCTTTAAACGTTGTGGGTCCGAGGAACGCGGGCCCGACGTGAAAAATAGTTTAAAACGCCGGCCCGTAGTAAAAAATTACTTAAACGTCTTTTATTGTAACGCGCTTAGTATTAGAAATAAATTAAACGAATTTAAGGCGATAATTTATTCCAGCAATTACGATATAGTTGCTATCACTGAAACGTGGTTAAATACCGTGACTCGGGACTTGTTGGGGGAACTTGATATACCGGGTTTTAAACTCTTTACTAATGATAGGTTACATAGGTTTGGTGGCGGCGTTTTGCTGCACATTCGTAATTCCCTTAGGGCTATCGAGGTTAAGTTAGATTTTCCGGCAGCAATTAATGCGATATGCGTTGAAGCTAGGGCGCGTAGCATTAGTTTTAATTTTGTTGTTGTTTATAGACCTCCCGTTCAACCTTTCGACCCGATACTAGATTTTACTCACTTCTTGGTAACTTTATTGACAATCGGAATAGTATAATTGTCGGAGACTTTAACTGCCCTAATGTTAATTACGAGACTTTTACTGATAATGAGGAGGGTTTGAGATTGATTGACTTCATGGAAGATAATTTTTTACGAAAACTTTTTACGACAGATGGTTACCGAACCAACGCGTGGTGACAATATTTTAGACGTGGTGTGACGAACGGCGAAAATATAGTCGAAGGTTTAGAAGTATGCGAGAGTTTAGGATGTAGTGATCATCAAATTCTTAGGTTTAAGTTATCAATAGAAAACACTAAGGATAGTAACGTAATAGAAGTCCCTGATTTTCGTAGGGCACAAAACACCCACCATCCCTGACTTCACAGCGATCCGTCAAGATCGTACTGGGGGTAACGGGGGTGGACTCATCACTTACATACGTAAAAGCATTAGCTACACTGATGCTACCAAAATTACAAACACATCCAAGCAGATAACACGATAGAAATACAGGCAGTTAACATTAAAACACGCGCAAAACACAACACCACACTAATCAACATTTACATCCCACCAGATAGTTCACCTCAGGTGCCAGCCAATTACAATCCACAGTTACACAATCTTGCCTCTCTCACTAATGTCATCTTAGGAGGAGACTTCAACGCCAAAGACACTAGTTGTACCTGCACAACCAAAACAACACCAGAGGCGCCAACATAGCCACACAACTAAACAGCCTCTTCATTCTTAACAATACAGAAGAACATACACACATACCACATCAAGCAGGATACTCAAACTCCTCCCCAGACATACGTTCTGTTCCCCCTCACTAGCAACACATACACAATGGAGAACAGAAAAACAACTGTCATCAGACGCACCTGCCCATCATCATTACAACACATTCTACACTCTGCCCCAACAGCCTTAGGCACACTTACAGAAATTACAAGAAAGTGATTGGGAACAGTTCAAAATACAGACTGAGGAACAATTCACCACATTAAACAGCACACCCATCATAAACATCGATACAACACTCAAGACATTTAATCAGATTATCAATAATGCAAACAAATACATACCCAAGGGCAACATTAGGAAATACAACCCAAATTACACTAGAGAAATAGCCCACCTCATAAGGCAACGTAACAACCTCAAACATAACACACAAAACACCACACACAGAAGCCATAAAGCAGCAGATACAACAGCTCAACACAGAAATAAACAACAAACTCAAAAGAAAAACAAACAGAAACATTCAGGGAATTCATAACAACACTAAACCACTCCATAGATACATACAGGCTATACAAGACTATAAACAGCATTACCCACTCTAACAGCGGCATTCACACCTCACACGCGGCTATCTGTCGCAGCCAAAATAAATATCCCAACATACACAACAACAAGCTAACATTCTAGTTAATCACTACGCAAAGATAAGTCACTTAACAGAGACAACAACCAGAAACGCAGACAAACAAACAGCCAGACACAAGAAAACCTACAGACTCGACACGACCATTACACCCTTCAATACAGACCAGACCACCAAGATCATCAAAAACATTAAAAATTCGAAGGCTACTGGACCAGACAACATATCTAACATACACCTTAAACACTTGGGCCCACAAGGAATACTAGCTCTCACAAATATCAGCACATATTCATACCAACACTGTATTATTCCTGACATATGGAAAAAGGTAAAATTATTACACTACTCAAACCAAACAAAAATCCAACAGAACCAGCTTCCTATAGACCCATTACTTTACTATGCACACCTTCCAAAGTAACAGAAAGACTAATCTTACAAATCACCAACCCACACATACCACTATCGCCTACTCAACATGGATTCAGACCTCACCACTCAACCACGACATTACTCACTAACCTGACGCAGCACATCATGGATGGCATCAACTCTAGAAGACCAGCTCAACGTACACTATTAGCAACAATAGACATTAGTAAAGCATTTGATGCTATCCCACGCTTCCCTCTCATAAACAAAATACTCAACACAAACATGCACAATAACACCAAAAGGTGGCTGAGCAACTATCTCTCAGGAAGATACTCACATGTCACATTTAATGGCAAGTCATCCAAAAACAAGCTTTTTCCGAACGGGGTCCCTCAAGGCTCTGTTCTCTCACCAACACTCTTCAACTTATACATGCATGACATTCCAACACCCATAGATAACAAGCTTACCTTATCATCATATGCAGATGATATCACTCTAACATCCACCCACAACAACATCGACACCGCTACAAATAACCTACAAACATACATAAACAGTATACAAGACTGGCTCACACACAATAGACTCAAAGTAGCGCCCACAAAATCAACCATCACCTTGCTTACAAGCAACACAAAAGAACACCAGGTAATTCCACAACTTACACTAAACAACATCAACATTCCACACACTCACAGAACCAAAATACTAGGTGTCACATACAACACATCATTATCTTTTGCAAACCACATTCAGGACATTAAAAACAAATGTACGTCAAGACTTAACACGCTTAGGGTACTAACAGGCACAAACTTTGGACACCAGCAGGAAACAACATCACTCATCTACAAACAATATATTCGCTCAGTTATGGACTATGCTAGCCCATGCTGGGCACCCATTATCTCAAACACACACATAAACACCTTACAAACAATACAAAACAACGCACTTCGTATCATTACAGGATGCACTCAAACAACACCAATAGAACACCTGCACACAGAAACAAAAATACTAAAAGTTAGGGAACATTTAGACATGAGGGGAACACAATTCATGGCTGCAGCGACAACTAACCCACAACACCCTTGCCACTACATGTACAATCATGCACCAACACCTCGCACCATTAAGGTAACACCAGAGAGACATTATAACCAAATACTCCATTCCATACCACGCCCCACAGACATCACACAGTACAGAAAACACATACACACACACCTAACCCACAAAGCACTGACACGACTCGGTCCGAATGCGGTCCTAGGTGCGAAGCCGCCGCCCATTAACAGGTCAGAGATCAGCCTGAGCAGATCGGATCGAGTTAACTTAGCACGATTCCGATGTGGACATCACCCCAACTTATGGACATATAAACACAGACTAGACAACTCCATAGACGACACCTGCCACCTGTGCCAAGACACACCACAAACAATTGAACACATTATGACGGACTGTACCCCTCTAGCACAACAACGAACACAACACAACATCACGAGTGCGCTGAACCTCTGGTCCACTCCGGAGAGGGCGATCGGTTACCTGCGTGCCGCCGGCTTGCTCGATCAGGGTGGGCTGATCGGCTAAACAACAACAACAACAACTTATTTATGGGTAATGACACAAATTTGCATTGAGAGGCGTTTAAAGAAAGTTTTATGAATATCGAAAGGGAGTTTATTCCTCGTAGGCCCAAGCGCGCTAGAAATCATGGTAGGCCCAAGTGGTGGACTAGGGAAATAGGAGAGTTCATAAACGAGCGTAACAGAGCGTATAGAATTAATAAGCGCAATGGCACGGCAGCTAACTTTAATAGATATATCGAGCTTAGACGTCAGGTTAAAAGATCAGTTAGGAATGCTAAGCGTAATTTAGAGATACTTATAGCTGCAGATAGTAAACATAATCCAAAAAGGTTTTTTGAATACGTCAATAATCGTAAGCCGATAAAAGATAACATAGGCCCTCTCGTGGATGTTAACGGCGCTTTGGCTTCTGACGCTCAGGCGATGGCGGGTATTTTCAATAACTTTTTTGCGACAGTTTTTACCGTAGAAGACGTAAATAATGCCGCCGACGTGGACGATATCGTTCCATTTAGTAGCGAGACTATTATGGATGAAATAACTGTTTACGAGGGTGAGATTGCGCATTATATTGATAGGTTAAAAGTTAGCAAGGCTCCAGGCCCTGACGCTTTTTATCCCAGACATTTGAAAGATTTGAAAGACGTTATCGTAGGCCCCTTAACGAAGATTTTTAATCAGTCACTTAGAAAGTAGAGATTTGATTAATAGTGGTCAGCATGGGTTTCGACGCCATAGATCTTGTTTAACTAATTTATTAGAATTTTATAACGAAATAGTGCGCGAATACGATAGGCATAGAGCGGCTGACGTTATTTATTTGATTTTAAAAAGGCGTTTGATACAGTTCCGCATAGAAGATTAATTGCGAAGGTTAAAGCGCACGGTATACGCGGTCAGGTAGCTAACTGGTTAGAGCAGGGGTCTCCAACCTGGGCGGTAGCGCCCACTAGTGGGCTCACATTAAAGGTAATTAAACATTTATTTCATTATTTATTTTATCGATTATGTTGATTTATTCTTTTTGATCTAAGGTGGGCGATAAGCTTTTTTAATTTTCAAAAAATCGTAAAAGTGGGCGGTGAACAAAAAAAAGGTTGGAGACCCCTGGGTTAGAGGAATGCTTCGTGCTAGGAGACAGAGGGTCGTTGTTAATTAGTGAATCGGGGTGGTTGGATGTAGGTAGCGGTGTCCCACAGGGTTCAGTGTTAGGCCCATTGCTATTCGTAATTTACATTAACGACATAGATGTAGGATTGACTAGTAGCGTGTCAAAATTCTCGGACGATACTGAAATAGCGGTAAGGTTGTTAACGAGGACGATAGAAATAGGCTCCAAGACGATATAAATAGGATTATGGAGTGGACGGATAAGTGGCAGATGCAATATAACGTAGACAAATGTAAAGTTTTGCATGTAGGTTCTCGTAACAATAATTACACCCACACATGGGCGTCCGGAGGGGGGGCCAAGAGGGGGCAGTTGCCCTCCCTTGGAAATTTTTGTTTGCCCACGCAACGACTTCTATAATTCTACTGCAGCTCAGTCAGTGTTTCCACATTCAAGGAAATGTCGTTTACTTTACCTTTACTTTACCGAAGTGCCGTGTCGTTGAACTTAGAAGTGTTAAATAAACTATACTGAAAGATATAGTAATGGAATTATTCGCAAAGATCATTATATTGAGTGTTTTATTTATTTTTTTCTCTCGAAAACCTTTTGGTCAATTTCACTGAAACTTACACGATTATTTATCATATTCATATAACATATAAAAAATGGACTTGACTGGTAGGAAAAAAAATGCACTGCGACCATACGAGTAAAAACCGTCATCTCCCCTTATCATAGCCTGCTTTCGGTGCTAAATTTATGTACTTAGTATTACTAAGTACATAAATTTAGCACTGAAAGCAGGCTATGATAAGGGGATGACGGTTTTTACTCGTAGTGGTCGCAGTGCATTTTTTTTCTACCTAATAAAGAACTAATAAGAACTAAGAACTAATAAGTTAGTTTTGCCCCCCCTTGCGAAAAATCCTGCGGACGCCCCTGCACGTACACGATGGATGATAGAGAGTTAGCGAGCGTTGACGAGGAAGTAGATTTAGGCGTACACGTATCTAAGGATTTAAAAGTTAGGAACCAGTGCCTGGAGTCTTGCGCAAAGGCTAATAGGATGCTAGGCTTCATAGCGCGTAATTTCGAATTTAAATCGAAGGATATTATATTGCCCCTTTACAAGTCCCTAGTCAGGCCTCATTTAGAATATGCCGTTCAGTTTTGGTGCCCGTATTTGCGTGAGAATATTGATAGGTTAGAAAGGGTTCAGCGTCGTGCCACGAAACTAATTCCGTCATTGCGCAACAAGCCTTATGAAAATAGGATTAAAGAGTTAGACTTGCTTTCACTCGAAACTAGGAGATTAAGGGGGGAGCTTATTGAAGTTTTCAAAATCGTTAATAACATCGATAACGTAAATTTTGACAAACTGTTCACTTTCGATAATAGCAATACTCGTAATAACGGATTTAAGTTGCGTGGCAGACGTTTCATTACCAATATCGCTAAAAACTTCTTTACGTTTAAAGTAATTGATAAATGGAATAATCTTCCCGTGTCAGTCGTTAACTCTACCAGCGTTAATATGTTTAAGAACCGTCTAGATAGGCATTTTAAAAATATTAACGTTGTTTAAAATAAAAATAAAAATTAACAACAGGAGCTCTGGTGGTGGTGGTCGAGGATGAGTCTGTTGACGATAATGCCAGCGTGTGATATGCCAGCAAAAAATTAATAAAAAAAAAAAAAATTAGACTAACACGAACGTGGACGTAACTCGTAGCGTAAACTAACCCAATTTTTGTTTAACTTTACCTACTTTTTCTTTCTTATTCTTATCCTCTCCTTACTTGCATGTCTGTAGTTTGCATGGTATGACAGTGAGTTAAGACTGTGTTTGCATGGTTTGTAAGCGTTCTTATTTTACTTCTTTTCATCTTTCACCCCTTTCCTATTCTCTTCGACTATTTTTCCGACTTGTCGGCAGTGGCCGGCTGATGATGATGGTGAGCCTTTTTTCTCTTTTTCTGAATGAATGTTAACCCACGAGTGATAGGTGTTGCTACTTACTTAACCCCTTATTCTCTTCTCTTAACCCCCTACTCTTTCCTTTCTCTCGGGCTAACCTTAGAGTGGATCTCGGGGTCTTTGTTAGCCTTAGCTTCTGCAGATCTGTAGAACTTTGATTTTAATTCTTCAAATTCTGTAAATTCAGGCATCCATTGATAAGATTCATACTGTCTAAGGAATGATGATGTCAGGTAAGTGATTCATACAATGAAGTCAAATAAAACTGCTGGACCTGATAACATATATGCTAGAATTTTCAGAGAAGGGGAGGATAGCTTATCTGAGGCACTCATAAGCAGATACAGAAGGGGGGCAGGGGGCTTAATTGAAGCAACGTGGACATAACCATTCAAACGTTTTACCTAATTTCGTTTAACCAGGATGTATGGGGCCTCCAAATTAAGCCCCCCTGGCATTAACTCTTTTCTTTGCTAGGTCTATTAATTATGCAGAGGTACCAGATGAATGGAAAAAAGCAAATGTAGAACCCATTTACAAAAGGGTAGTGAAAAGGAGGTAGGAAATTATAGGCCTGTTAGTTTAACTTAGTAGGTTTATCTTAGTAGGTAAGATACTACAAAGAATTATGAAGAAAAATATTCACGATCATTTGGAAAACTTTAATCTTATTTCACGTTCACAACATGGATTTAGATCAGGAAGGTCTTGTTTGTCCAATCTCTTGGACTTTTTACAGTTTGTAACTGAACAGGTACAGGCCCGTAGCCAGTGGGGGGGGGGCGATGGGAGAGAACCACCTCTCCCCCCAACAGAGCAGCGAGTTCCGCCAAAGTACATTGTATTTTTAGATGTTAGGAGTGACCATCCCTGACAATGTAAGAAAAATAGTCTCTGGCTATTACCTGTTTCCGAAAAGGATATTATTTATGTATGTATGTATACTTTAATAAAATAAGCATGAATAACCTGGTAACATTTATTTATTATTTCAACAAATTTACTCACTGTGTTATGAAAACATGTTAGTTATTAATATAATAATAGTGAATACAAACAAACAAACACTTTATTTCAGACTCAACAGGTACAAACATTATACAAGAGGTTCATAGAAGATTAAGAGATAGTTGTCTGGAGCACTGACTAAGTAGGCCAGTGAATCACTGTGCATAATGAACATACAATTGCCTACGCCAATGCTTCCAGATTTCAGATTTATAAAATATATCGGAGACCAGTCCACTAACCATGGCTTCTATTATCTTATTGACTGACTCACCAACCCTAGTGATAAATCTAAATATAAAATTGCGAATGATACTGGCACAGTTAGGCACCCTATTGACTACAAACAGCATACTGACACTAGAAGGAGCACCATTTATAAATCTTGGAGTCCTTAATAAACTAAAAATATTATTGTATGCAACCAGTGCCGTATTAAGGATTTTGGGCCCTGGGGCCAAAATATTCTTGGGGTCCCTCAACAAGACAAATCTTCGAGTCATGTAAATTAATAAAACCATTTATTTCTAAATCAAATAATGCAAGTTTTACACAAATACCAAGCTGCTACAATTACACCAAACCAATTACACATCTACAAGTCCACTACTAATCTACCAAAATCACAAAACCATCCACTACCAATATAAAAAAGTGTTTTGAGCTGCTTCATATCACTAAGTTTTCCAATCGCAAGCTCAGTATTTAAATTCTGCAAAATATTCTTTTCTATGCATAACAATGACAGACTTTGCAATTTCTTTTAGGTTAGCATTTGATGTTTAACATTTTTAATCATGCTCGAATGAGAAAAAGAACGCTCCGCAGTTGCATTTGACATCATCAAACACAAATAAATGCGATAAGCAATGAAAGCATTTGGGAAAACAACCCTCAATTTGTGAATTTCCTGTAGTACTCCTAATGGGCGAGTGTCAGTTAAAGCGTTTTGTTTGACAGACAGTAAAAATGCTGAAACTCAAAGGGAAGCTGTCCTCAAAATCACTTGGGTAATGGACTAGCCAGATTTTTTGTTGCTTTTGATGCTTCCTCTGAAGTTAGTTGAGAGATATTATTGAGCATTCCAAATTTATCATTGATATCAATATAAACATCGGCCCCTAAAACAGCTGGGCCCTGGAGCCTGGCCCCCCTGGCCTCCCTCCCCCTTAATACGCCACTGTAATGGAACATATAAGTTCCTCAAATTCTCCGTCCTGTAGTTCCACCACAAATGAGCTGTATACATTGGAGTACAAAAAGTTTTGAACAAAATCAACTTAACATCTTATGTACACATGTGAAATTTTCTAACTAAAGTATTTCCCTGAGCATATAATTGTCTACATTGCCTTAGAATATTACAGTCATCTGAAAGACTATCCGTTAGTATGTGGTCAAGATACTTAGTCTGGGTTACTTCTAACAGCACCATACCATTCAATTGAAATTCAGGAAATTTTATATACTTGTAGGCCTTGGTCCTCATAATCATAACATGACTTTTATCAGGATTATATTTTATGTCGTTATCCTTCCCATACCTTTCACACACTTTCAAAAGTGTGCTGAGCCCTTTTACAAATGGATAAATAAGAACTAGATCATCTGCATACATCAGATGATTAACAATCATTGTACCAATATAGCGATTATGCGACAATTGAGCGAGTGCACTTTGAGCGAGGGAAATTGAGCGAGTACAAATTGAGCGACTTGACGCATTGAGCGATTAGGCTAACTGAGCGATTACAAATTGAGCGAGTGCAAACTGAGGGCAAACTTCACAACTTAACCTAACCAATTGTCAAGGGCATACAATTGATCTAACCGGGAATATGGTTGACCTAACCGGGCATTCAATTAACCTAACCAGGAATGGGTGCCCCATAATGAATTCGGGACCCGGAAAGGTAAGTAGTACCCCTAACCCAACCTAGGCCTAGATGACGTCCCACTCGAACTGAGTTTTCGATTTGAGTTTCCGACGATTAAATAGGAATTAACCCTATAAGAAATATGAACAAGTAAACGTTCGCTTGCAACGTCTGATTGAAGTTGATAATGATGAAAATATTCTCGACTTTCTGCGTAATGTTTTCTATAATTTAGAATTACATAAAATATATAATTCACTGCTTAACTTATTATATTTTTAAATCTGTTTTGAATAAATATACATTTTAATTAAGTATATCTGTTTTAAATAAATATTTTTTACAAAGTGAATGTTTATTATTTTTGCGTCAGTGTGCGCTCAGTTTGCACTCGCTCAATTTGTACTTGCTCAGTTAGCCTAATCGCTCGATGCGTCAAGTCGCTCAATTTGTACTCGCTCAATTTCCTTCGCTCAAAGTGCACTCGCTCAATGTGTATTCACTAAATTGATGCAGTCCCCAATATAGCAGCCAATTTTACAGGTGTTCAGCACAACAGATAGATTATCCATATAAACATTGAATAAGTAGGGGGATAGTATCCCTCCCTGCCTGACACCATTGGTCACAGAGAATGGCTCTGAATTAATCCCACCCCCATCTTACAATCATTGTCTGGAGATTATATCAGAATATTAATATACAGACCAAGTAACCAGGTACATTACGATTTACAAGTTTCATGAATAATTTGTCATGATTAACACGATCAAATGCTTTAGAGGCATCCAGGAAACACAAAAATACATTAGCATCTAGAGTTTGGTATTTACAGACCATTTCCTTCAAGGTATACACACACACACATATCAGTACTGTGTTTCTTTTTGAAACCAAATTGGTTATCACTAGTATACAGGTAAGATTCAAGTCTATTAATGAGTATATATTCAAACACCTTAGACATAATACTGGCCAAGGCTATTGGCCTATAGTTATCTTTACTGTTGATTTTACCCTTTTTATCTTTTAGTAGTGGCACCAAAACAGCGGATAACATTGTATCCCGCAAAACACGATGTATGAGTAAACCTACTAGGGGCATCAATATATTTTGCCCCACCCTTTTTTTGTTAGCTAAATAATAAATAGGCCATGGGGCTGAAATGCCTTTTGGGCCGTAAGTTTGAACTCTCTACGCTACACAACCGGATTTTTCCAGTTTGAACCTCCCCTCCTTGTATAAAACCGCTTTTAAACACACTTGTATGTAACCGATGGTTAACGCAGTTTCGAAAATGGCGTCTGACAATGATGTGCGTCGTAAACAGAGAGCTGTTATCGAGTTCTTAAGAGAAGGAAACAGTTGGAAATATTCACAAACGTCTACAAAACGTTTACAGAGATGCTGTTGTTGATCGAAGCACAGTTGAACGCTGGTCTAAACGTGTGAGATCATCAGAGAGAGGGAGAGCCAGCCTCGATGATGAGCCACTCAGCGGTCGCCTGGCATCGGTTGTGACATCTCACACTGTGCAATGTGTTAACAGCATCATTCGATCAAATCGGCGCGTCACATACAAGGAGCTATCACTGGAGCTAGGAATTAGTGAAGGAAGTGTGAATACGATAATTCAGCAACTGGGATACTCAAAAGTGTGTTCACGGTTTGTTCCTCACGAACTGACTGAAGATCACAAAGCCCAAAGAAAAGAAATTGCTTCTGAGTCATTGGTTCGATACGAGACAGAAGGGGATGACTTCCTTTAATGAATTGCGACTGGGGATGAGTCTTGGGTACACCACTTTGAACCTGAAACAAAACGCCAATCCATGGAGTGGCATCACGCAGACCCCCCAAGGCAAGAAAAAGTTCAAAATGGCTCCCCCTGCAGGAAAGGTTATGGCCACCATTTTCTGGGACATGAAAGGGGGTGATTCTGGTGGACATTATGAAGGAAGGACAAACAATCAACTCAGAGACATATATTGTTACCCTACAGAGACTCCAGAGACGTATAACGCGAGTTCGACCGGAGAGAAAACTGGAAGACGTCCTTCTTTTGCACAATAACGCAAGACCACACAACAGTTTGCAAACAAGAGAAGCCATCACAAAAATGCGTTTCACTGTGTTACCCCACTCTCCATACAGCCCGGATCTGGCACCTTCAGACTTCCATTTGTTTGGGCCAATGAAGGATGCTATTCGTGGAAGAAAACTTCAGAGTGACGATGAGGTTGTTGAGGAGGTTAAGAGGTGGCTCTAGTGGAACCCAGCGGACTTTTACCAGCAAGGAATAAAGGCCCTTGTTTCAAGGTGGAAGAAAGCCATAGGAAAGGATGGAGACTATGTGGAAAAATAAAAACTTGTAAAAAAGGTATGTAACTACTTGTGTACAAAATTTCTGGAACTTACAAGGAAACAAGAAAAAAAAGGCGGGGAAAAAAATATTGAGTGGCCCTCGTATATTTCCCATACCCCATCGTCCAGTGAATAGCTACCCCACCAGGTAGGTGGCCTGCAAAGAGACCATCTTGTTTATCTCTGGTGGCCTCCCTATCCCATGAAAGTTACTGTGGACAGGCTATTCAAGGCCTTTAAGTCCTGTTTCCGTAGCCATGTTTCCTGCAGACAGAGAATATCAGCATCCTCTAACAGCTTATCAATTATGATCCGCCTGTGTTTGCTGTTATTGCCTAAGCTTAGGCCTCTACGGTTATAAAAGATTACCTTGAATGGGAGCACCGACAATTCAGCGCAGGACAATTCAGCGCCGACAATTCAGCGCCGACAATTCAGCGCAAAGACAATTCAGCGCAAGACAATTCAGCGCCGACAATTCAGCGCAAGTCAGTACAGTTAAAAATTTAGTTAAAAATAATAAAAATAAATCGCAATAAATAAAAAAGAGAAAAATTTGTATATTTATATATATGCTAAATTGGGTCTGTATCGAAGGAGTGACATTTCAAGGGAGTGACATAACAAAGGAGTGACATAAATACCATAACGAAGGAGTGACATAACGAAGGAGTGACAAATCGGAGATAAAATTCAAAGGAGTATAATTATTAAAATGTTATTTAAAAAAACAGAATTTGTTAGAATTGTTAAAATTAAGATTTTATTTCAAAAACTAGAAACCTAACCTAACCTAACCTAACCTAACCTAACAGTTGCAAGCCTCTCTTCCCTCTGGATTTGTTCTTTCTTCTTCTTTGTTGGTATTTTCGCGCTGAATTGTCTTGCGCTGAAATGTCTTTGCGCTGAATTGCCTTGCGCTGAATTGTCGGCGCTGAATTGCCGGCGCTGAATTGTCCTGCGCTGAATTGTCGGGTCACGCCTTGGGAATGTTGCAATTCGGAAGATGCAGGAGTTCTGCCAGCCATCTCTACATGTTGAATTCCACTTATACCAGGCATGGCAGTTACATCATTAGACCCATCTGGATTTTCCTCCACAGTACGACGCATGTCTCCATAATTACCCTCTCCAGCACTTGCGAGAGGGGCTGCAGGTGTTTTTCTTCCCTTCTTCTCGTAGAACCGCCGTACATGTACCCGTTCCGGTCATACTGCTAGATCCATAAATACCCCTGGATCATCACAGACTGCTGTAACTTGAAAGAAACTGTACGTAGTTCATCTGGAGTCAATTTTCCTACATGTGACCTGAAGGTTCACTTTATCTTTCACAAACGCCTGCAGCTCCTCGGCTGTAAGATCAGATCGACATCTCGAGACGAAAATGTTTGCATTCTTCGTACCTCACGTTAGAAAATCTAGAAGAAGAACCATTGTTGTCCCAAGGCGATATGATGACTAAGCTCAATGAGGTAGCATTGCTTGTATATATTAAGTTAAGGTATATATATATCCATCTCATAATTGTAAGGTTAGTGAAAAATTCACTTAATTTAGAGCTAGTATTTTTGGGCTCTTGTGGCATCATCGTTCGGGTACTCTTGTGGCATCATTTCGTTTGGGCACTGGCAGCGTCCTTTCTACTCGTTTGTTGAATGCGGCACTTACAGGGCATGGTCTTGTAGAGAGCTCTCTTGCAATTCAGTTTGGTTGTTTAGATACAGGATTGTTGCATCGTGCAATGGTGCAGGTTGTGTTGTTGTTGCAAAGTTTAGAAAGAAGACCATAAATAGTACCCAGGGCTGTTTCCTGGCATAAGCAAACTAAGCGGCCGCTTAGGGCCCCGCTGCTACTAGGGGGCCCCTAGACAGGCTCACAGGTCATAGCTCAGTGGGCAAGAATAGGAATATAGCTGAAGTTATTATTAATATTATTGTTATTATTATTATTAGCCTTATTATTATTATTATTATTGTCGTATTAATTAAAGTTTTTGTATGAGACAAATGTGATAAAACGGAGACAAACGAAACGTTTTGGTCGTTATGTGTAAATAATTATTGTGAAATCTTATTTCTATATTATTTAACTTTATTCTTACTATTTGCTTATACTTTCCTAAATGCTTAATTTTTCTAGTATTGTAAAACATTATTTCACTAATTTACTAATTATTAAAAGATTTTGTAACACTTTAAAACCTAGGATTATTTTCGTTATGTTTTCAAGTTTATTAATTCTTTTCTCATCTTTTTCAGATAATGTGAATTTTGTTGGTTAAAACCTAAATGGTCTTATTATTTGAATGTATTTGATTAACGTTACAATTATAACAATTATTATTATTATTATTATTATTATTATTATTATTATTATTATCATGATTATTATTATTTATCAGATTAGTTGTGGTTAACGAGATGTGACTTCGTGCATCTTGGAAAATGAAACGACATTATCCATCAGGAGCTGAAAAACGGAAAAAGGAGAAAATAGAGGAGGAGAAGCTTTCCAGTAGCACAGGTGAGATGTGCCACTTGTATATTCTCATGATTACAGTTCAGGCAACTAGGTTAGGTAGACCATCAAGCTAGGCAAGTGCTCAGGAATCGTGTAAAGTAAGCTAGTCTCTGTAATATTTATAATATTTCGAAATGTGAAATTTAATGGATCACATCACCTCAAATTCTGTTCACACAGATCAATTATCAAACAAGATAAGAAAGAGTATTTTAGCAAAAATTAACAGAATATGTAATGTTATGTTCTTCTCAGGAGCACTACTGAAATATTTGGAAAAGCCTTCCTCAGCAAAGCCTGATGAGCATCATGAGCCAACAGCAGGACCATCCTCTATGCAACCTCAAACACCAGTAGAAGTAGAGCCTGATGATCCAACAAGTGGCCCATCTTCTGTTCAGCTTCAAACACCACACACAGGCATTTCTACTGAGCAACAAGAACCAAGATCTGCTCCACCGCTTGATCCGTATGACTGGCCAGTTGTCCTGTCAGATGCCATCGGGTCAATAAATGAGAGATTCAAAACATTAGATGATGTGAGGGACATATTTGGGGTTCTTCTAAACTTCACCACAATGAACAAGGAAGACTTGTCCTGCAAGTGTGAAAAGCTCTCTAAGATACTGAGCTCTGGAACTGACTCTGACATTGATGGAAGAGAACTGGCCCTCGAAATTAAGAACTTGCCGACTTTACCTTCACACAACATGACTGCATTGGAGCTTCTCTCCTTCATTCATCAGAAGCAACTGGAGGAACTATGCCCAAATCTCTGGGTTGCACTAAGAATTGCCTGCACTCTACCTGTGACAGTAGCGTCAGCCGAGAGGAGCTTCTCTAAGATGAAGCTAATCAAGAACTACTTCAGATCATCAATGGGGCAGGATCGCTTCAGTGGCCTTGGCATCATAAGCATCAACCAGGACGTTGGCAGGGAGATTTCATATGATGATGTTATTGATGATTTCGCCCAGAAAAAATCTAGGAGGCAAAAATTTTGAAGATACAAACTGTTCTGTATAACTGTTAGCTACAGTATTACACGATTGTATCGTAGAGTTAGTAATTGTTTGGTAGTTGATAATTGCATTATTTTTTTATACATAGTTCTGTGTCATTTATTCTAAATAATGTATAAGCTAATTTTCAGGAATTTCATGGAGTATTTTTTCTGTTTGTCTTCTGAAAGTACATATTTGTTAATGCAAAAAACTTCACTTTTTTACGTGAAGGTCAAAATATGAGAATAAAAACCCACTCTAATAGACAGAGTTTATTTCCACGACAGTTTCGACGCCCACTGGCATCCTCCTCGGGTGGATACAGAAACACAAATGAAACAAAACAAGAGGAAAAACAGTTCAGGGATCGACCGTTAAGAAATTCGCACCTAGGTTGGATTCCATTCTCTCGAGACAGGAGGTGCATTTTCATTAAGTACATTCGCACAAATTTTAAAACTATCTTCCTGTTCTAAACATACAGATTCTATTATTTTTACATAATTATTACATTTATAATTAAATTTATTACATTTAATATTGCATAATTATTAATTACAGAAATTATAAATTTATTATTACATTGGTTATTACATTGTTGTTTATTATACAGAAATTATAAACCGAAAAACGAATGAAAAAAGGCGATTAGGAAATAATCCAGAGACCATTGAGAAATTCGCACCTAGGTTAGATATCGTTCTCCCGAAACCAGAAGGGCATTTTATTACAGGGTCAGCTTATAACTACATTTCCACAAATTAAAAATATCTTCTTGTTCTATACATACAGATCCTAATGTTTGACATAATTACTGCATATATTTATTTCCACATTAATTACTTCCATTATTACATTTACTAAAAGCGAGTAAGGAAACATTCCAATCCAGAGACATTTAAGAAATTCACACTTAGGTTCGAACACGTTCCCACGACTCCGTAAGGGATTTATTGACCAAGAATCTCATTAAAGGGTCTAACTTATAAGTACCTTCGCACAAATTAAAATTATCTACTTTTTCTATACACACAGATGTTTCTGTATCCACCCGAGGAGGATGCCAGTGGGCGTCGAAACTGTCGTGGAAATAAACTCTGTCTATTAGAGTGGGTTTTTATTCTCATACATATTTGTTGTTTTGGACATAAATGTTTCATTAAAATTGTTTCATAATTGTTTTTTATTAACACAGCCATTTTTTGTATGTGTGTGCTGAGGTGATGTAGTAAGGCGTGAGTTGGTGGATGGAGGGGTGGGGCCTCAAATGGGTATACTGCTTAGGTAGGCTGACCATATTTCCTTGAGACAAAAACGGGACATTGGGATGGCAAAAAAGGGACGGGGTTATGTAATATTCTGTATTCATGAAAAAGTAAGTAAATAAACCGGGACAAAATTGACATTTTTATTAAAACGACGGGACGGCCAGGAAATATAAAACAAACGGTACTGTCCCGTTCAAAACGGTACGTATGGTCAGCCTATGCTTAGGGCCCCCTAATGGCTAGAAACGGCCCTGATAGTACCCCTTTTGTTTTTTCTTAAATTTATGCCACTGAGGCCTGAAGTAGTGCCACATCGAGTCAGCAACCCTGAGGTAGAACCTAATAGGACCTCCAAGTCCGCAAGTTTGTTTTTGTCTAGCTTAACTTAGACTTTACGTTAAAGTAGCCCCTCAGAGTTTGACCGTTCAATACTCAGCTGGGATTCTGAACCCAATCAAAATAAATAAAATAACACCACATAAATATCAAAGATATGACTGGTTTCCCTATGTATGGATCTTTCCTATATATGATATACGAATACCATTGAATGAGAGACCCCCACTCCATGAAAATCTTGGATACTGCCAGAGGTAGATAATGGAAATGATGTATATGTTATTTATTTGGATTTTAGCAAGATATTTGACAAGGTTCCATAAAGAGACTTTTATATAAATTAAAAGCTCATGGGAAATCAGGGTCAGTTATTAATTGGGTAGAAAACTGGTTGGAAGACAGAGAACAGAGAGTAATTCTAAATGGCCATGAATCTGGGTGGCAGAAGGTGAAAAGTAGGATACCACCAGAGCTGGGCAATAAATACATTGAATGTATTTAAATACTAAATCCTAAATACATGGGAGAAATGTATTTAAATACTAAATACTAAATACATTTTACGAATGTATTTAGATACTAAATACAAAATACATCAATTGTATTTAAATACATTTGTAAATACATTTTAAATACATACAAATTTGCTTGTTGAAGCCATGACACGCACACGATAAAGAAATCAACCGCTTTCGACTAAGAGTGGCACACAACTGATTGAACTGACACGTTGAAACATGAACCATGCTGTACTACACTGTCGACGCGTCGTACTATGCTAGTACAGAACGTGTATTAAACCAGTAAAAGTATTTACATTTTTATATTTTGAGTATTTAAATACATTGTATTTAAATACTCATTAAAGTATTTAAATACTATATTTAAATACATGAAAAACAATGTATTTATAAATACAGTTCTAAATACACAAATGTATTTAAATACGTATTTAAATACAAATGTATTTAAATACTGCCCAGCTCTGGATACCACAGGGATCAGTGTTAGATCCAGTACTCTTTACTTTATATCTAAATGATTTGGAGAAGGGAGGAGGTAGTAAAGTTGCCTAAAGCTCAAAAGGGACCTCAGATTTAGACACTTATTAATTTTTTGGTCATTTGTTAAGTTTCGCAACTTTTTGTTTTTATGTGCCTCCCTATCGGACCAAAATGTGACACACACTCTCAGCTTAGAGCTGCAAATTTAAGCAGGTAAGAGCTGTGATTTGGTAAAAGACACATTTGTTTGTGAATTGATATAGATTTTGTCATATTAAGAGTTAAAAATGTTAATAAATATGAACAAAAACATATCGGTTCTGATATTTCAATCGGGTCTTAAACGTCGATTTGAGTCACTGCGACTAATTTGACTTTGAACTTAAACTCTCCAGGGTGTTTTCTAATATCACAGTTGCATTGCGTAGTTTTGTCAGTTTGCCTGAATCAGTGGCTTCAGGTGAACGCACCTTCAACGTGTTCAAGCAGGTAAAAAAAACTATCACCGTTCAACTCTGGGACAAGAGCGTTTGCTTGGGCTCGCCATGTTTAATATCAACTGTGACATTGTACGAAAGCTAGATTTTTCCTCAATAATTAGTGCATTTGCACAGAAAAATGCTAGAAAAGCATTTGTTGTTAAATAAAAAATTATTCAAATTACATTTCACTCTTTTTTTGGCGGGGGGGGGGGGGTAATGATGGTCTTATTTTGTTTTCATGTGTCGTCATGAAAACAAAGACTTACAGCCTGTCCAGAGCAGTCAAGAAGAGTTAACCAGAAGGTTCAAGTACCTTGAAGAGCTACAAGACAAGTTATGGAAGAGGTGGCAGATGGAATACTTGCCAGAACTCAATTATTACCCATCAGGTAATGTAAAGGGCTCCAATGCAAATTATATCAAGGTGGGAGAAGTGGTAATGATTGGGGATGAAAGACCAAGGCAACGCTGAAAGCTTGGCATAATTGAAGAGTTGTTTGTTGGCAAAGACAATTTAGTTAGGTCTGCACTGGTAAAGACTTCAGGAGGAAAATTAAAGAGACCTATACAAAAACTCTATGCTTTAGAAATCAGCAAAACCATGGATAGTCAAGATGAAACATTTGGGTTACAGCCTCATGGAGAAGGCTTGGCTAAACTTGCAGAAGGTAATGACAACAATGCCTCTTCGGTGGGGAGTGTTAGAAAATCTAGAAGAGGAAGAGCCATTGTTGTCTCAAGGCGATATGATGACTAAGCTGATTGATGCAGCATTGCTTGTACCTATATACTAAGTTAAGGTGTATAATTATATATCCATCTCATAATTGTAAGGTTAGTGAAAAATTCACTTAATTTAGAGCTAGCATTTTTGGGCTCTTGTGGCATCATTTTTTGGGGCACTGGCGCGTCCTTTCTACTCGTTTGTTGAATGCGGCACTTACAGGGTGTGGTCTTATAGAGAGCTCTCTTGAAATTCAGTTTGGTTGTTTAGATGCAAGATTGTTGCATCGTGCAATGATGCAGATTGTGTTGTTGTTGCAAGGTTTAGAAAGAAGACCATAAATAGTGCTCCTTTTGTTTTTTATCTTAATTTTATGCAACTGAGGCCTAAGGTAGGCCCACATCGAGTCAGCAACCCTGAGGCAGGATCTAATAGGACCTCCATGTCCGTAAGTTTGTTTAGTCTAGCTAAACTTGGGCTGTAGGTTGAAGTGGCCCCTCAGAGCTTGGTCGTTCAGGGCTCAGCTGGGATCCAGAACCCAATCAAATAAAATAAAATAACAGGTGCTCTGTCTAGTGTCAGTATACTGTTTGTAGTCAATAAGGTATGAAACTGTGCTAGTGTCATTCGCAATTTTGTATTTAGATTTATCACTAGGCTGGGTGAGTCAGTCAATAAGATAATAGAAGCCATGGTTAGTGGATTGGTCTCCGATATATTTTATAAATCTGAAATCTGGAAGCATTGGCGTGGGCAAGTGTATGTTCATTATACACACTGATTTACTGGCCTACTTAGTCAGTGCTCCACACAACTATCTCTTAATCTTCTATGGCCCTCTTGTATAATGTTTGTACCTGTTGAGTCTGAAATAAAGTGTTTGTTTGTTTGTTGTTTGTTTGTTAGAATTATAATTCAGTTTTGTAATTGTCTAATTGCCCTGGTCCAATAAATGCGTATATATAAAATTTTAACTTTAACATGTATTTTATTTTTACAAAGAATTCCCTAAATTATCGGTACTATGTAGCCTCCCCAATATTACCTGTAGTCTCCCCTGGAGTTTACCATTAGCTACGGCCCTGATAATATTCCTCCCTGTTTGATGCCATTGGTCACAGAGAATGGTTCTGAATTAACCCCACCCCATCTTATAATCAATGTCTGGTGATTATACCAGAATATTAATATACAGACCAAGTAACCAGGTACATTACGATTTACAAGTTTTATGAATAATTTGTCATGATTAATACGATCAAATGCCTTAGAGGCATCCAGGAAACACAAAAATACATTAGCATCTAGAGTTTGGTATTTACAGACCATTTCCTTCAAGGCATATACACACATATCAGTACTGTTTTTCTTTTTTAAACCAAATTGGTTATCACTGGTATACAGGCAGTGTTGGGAGTAACGGCGTTACTCATTTTGTAACGGTAACGCCGTTATTTTATTTATATTATAACGAAATTGGTAACGCCGTTATTTTTTCATTCCATTTTCAGTCATTATTCGTTACTCGTTACTTTCTTATGTGTTGAACTTGGAAACATGGGCGTCCGGAGGGGGGGGCAAGAGGGGGCAGTTGCCCTCCCTTGGAAATTTGTGTTTGGTCAATTTCACTGAAACTTACACGATTATAGTTAATCATAGTATCATATAACCAGGGCCGGATTAACCATTAAGCAAAATAAGCCCGTGCTTAGGGCATCAAGGGAAGGGGGGCACCACAGAAATTTTCCATTGTCGGATTTACCATGGATTTATTATACTATTATAATCGCGGCTTATAGCCTATAAGCTGTTGAAAACTGAATTATATATATTCATATATAGTATTTATTTTTTTTCATTGTTTGAATTTGTAGTGAACAACAACCCTTTTGAGAGAATAAATATATTTCGTTGTAATCACACACTTTACGCTTTGCGTTATTATTTTGTTTATATCAAATCTTTGAGCGCCATATGTAAAAACAAGATTCAGTCATGCTGAACTTTATAAAATAATTGTAGAAGACAATATTGAGTGTGCCTTCCCAAATGTAGAAATTGCCTTTCGTATATTTTTAACATTAATGGTCACAAATTGCTCAGCTGAGCGTTCATTTTCTCAGTGAAGTATATTAAAAATACCAACAGAACAACTATGCAACAAGGCAGGCTGGATGCCTTATCTCTACTAAGTATAGAAGCAGATGTGTTACGTAAGATTAGTTTTGAGGATCTGATCAAAGACTTTGCAATTAAAAAAGTAGGAGAAAACTTTTCAAATATAAATGAAGTGGAAGTATACAAAAATAAACATTATTTTCCATCTTACTGTAAGTTTTGTTTCATTTCAAAAAATAAAATTTTATTTTATGGTTTATTTTTGTTTATATTTTGAATTACATATATATGGGGCACCAAAATCTTTTAAGTGCTTAGGGCCTCTAAAGGTCTTAATCCGGCCCTGCATATAACATATAAAAAATGGACTTGACTGGTAGAAAAAAAAATGCACTGCGACCACTACGAGTAAAAACCGTCATCTCCCCTTATCATAGCCTGCTTTCGGTGCTAAATTTATGTACTTAGTATTACTAAGTACATAAATTTAACACCGAAAGCAGGCTATGATAAGGGGAGATGACGGTTTTTACTCGTAGTGGTCGCAGTGCATTTTTTTTTTCTACCTAATAAAGAACTAATAAGAACTAAGAACCAATAAGTTAGTTTTGCCCCCCCTTGCGAAAAATCCTGCGGACGCCCCTGCTTGGAAACGTATATGAATGAAAATGGCTTTACTCTAAACGTGTGCAAACATGTTTGAACACAACACTTGTGACAAAGAATAATTCAACGTGTGGACAGACTGTCCTTAAAAAGGAAATTTTTGAAAAATTACTTTTTTCGAAATGTAACAGTCTTCCTGAAAGACATTCAGCAATAGTTTTAAGATTTCTATTTTTTCTTATATGAATAATCCATTAATCCTTTAAACATTTTTTAGGTATTTTTTATTTACGATTTATTTTAGTGTATTCTGTTCAATAATTTTCGTTTTTGTAATATAAAGTGCAAAGAGCAATTTTATTTTACATTTTTAGTGTTTTACTTAAGATCTATTGATCGCTATTAATATTATTTCAAATGGTAAAATTGTTAAATTGTAATGCTTATTATTTAAGTATAAGTCTAAAATCAGGTATGCTTTCATTGTATTATACAGGGTGTCCCATAAGTCCGGCATCATAGGAAAAATAATAAAAAAAGGCAAAACAAAAGCTTTTATTGACAGAACGTGCTCAATATGTCCACCATTGTTTTCAATACACAAATTCAGACGTGATACCCAGTCAGCAAGCACACGGTGAATGATGTCAGGAGTAATGGTGTTACATGCCCCAATAATGCGCTGCCGCAAATGTTCAACACTCCTAATTTTCTCTGCGTATACCAGCGCTTTCAAGTGGCCCCAGAGATAAAAATCTAGTGGCGTGAGATCTGGGCTTCTAGCTGGCCATTCCACAGGCCCCCGACGTCCTATCCAATGACCAGGGAATTGTTGGTACAGGTATTCCCTTACTTGGGTGCTGTAATGTGCAGGAGTGCCGTCTTGCTGGAACCATGTTAGGAAATTTCCTTCTTCGTTGAAGACACTGGGAAATGCTTTTTCCTTGAGCATACGTAGGTAGGTGCCTCCAGTGACATGTTCATCGAAAAAAAGGGGGTCTATGATGCGATCCTTCCAAATGCCACACCATACCATCACCCGAGATGCACCTTGTTCCTTTGAAGAGGTATACCAGTGAGGGTTGTTTTGATACCAGTAGCGGGTGTTCTGTCGATTTACCTCACCATTTCCATAAAAAACAGCCTCGTCACTGAACAGAATGGTAGACGGGAAATTGGCATCCCGAGCATATTGTTCCGTAGCCCATTCACAAAATTCCATCCGCCGGTCGGGATCATCTTCGCTTAATTTCTGTAGGATCTGAAGTTTATATGGATGCCATTTGTGAGCCTGAAGAATGCGATGGATGCTACTTTTCGACACTCCTGTCTCGGCGGACAATCGCCGAAGAGACTTATTGGGACTTCTTTTAAAATGATCACAGAATAGCAGTCGCTGTATCATCGTCAGTGGGCCTCCTTGAAGGTCCACTGCGTGGTTTATCTTCTATGGATCCTGTTTCCTTAAACTTTGAAGCAAGTCTGCTAACACAACTCTGTGTTATTGGCTCGCGGTCTGGATGCAGTCTGTTAAATTCAGCAGCGGCCTCTCTTTGACTCCGATTTCCTATGAGTAGAATTATCTGGATTCGTTCTTCCTTGCTCACAGACATTATGGCCTGTAGAAAGAGAAAAATATGAATTATGGTTTGTAGAAATAGAAAAATATGAATTTCTCCTATGATGCCGGAATTATGGGACACCCTGTATATCCGACCTTAATTAAATATTTGCTCGATATTCAGAAATTCTTTTATAATTGCGATATAGATATATCATTCTTATATTGAGAAATACTATATTTTCTAGTTTATTATAAAAGTAACGGTAACGGTAACTGTAACGCATTACTTTTCCATAGCAGTAACTGTAGTGATAATGACGTTACTTTCTATTGCAAGTAACGGTAACGGTAACACCGTTACTTTAAAAAAGTAATGCACCCAACACTATACAGGTAAGATTCAAGTCTATTAATGAGTTTACGGGTGTCCATAGGTTCTATATGAGATAAAAACAATCTGTAAAATACATTAGAGAGGTAATTTATTCCAGTTTTAGCATGTTTAATCTTAGGTTTGTTAAGTTTCAACATATGCACCATCATTATGGATACAAAGCATAGTACGAGTTTGAAGTTCCACAAACACATTTTGCGGTGTGTGCTTAACTCATCCTCATGATTTTTTATATACCTGAATACATACTTGAACCTGGCATTAGCCCTCTGTTTTTGTTGTAATACAGGACCCTGCCTTGGCTTCCATTGTTCACACCACATTAAAAAAGCATCTCTGGATGCATTTTGAGTTCAGCCACATAATCGCTCCAGCCAGGTCTACATATATAATTTTTTCTTCTAAAGGTATTTAATTAAGTCTAGGCTAGCATTATTGAGAGAGAAGACAATTTGTTCATACATGTCTTTAAATGCCAAAATATGTGTTTGAATTCTACAGTTTTCATCCCGACAAGCTAGAGCATCATTAGGGATAGATATATTACTTAGCAATACCTCAGACTTATTGCAATACTGTTGTTTGTCCTCATCATCAACTTTGGACCAGTCTGACTTCGCTTTAACTATATCATTTACCTGTGATAGTATTGGAGTACAATTAATGTTACACTCAATTAATAGGGGCATGTGGTCAGAACTAGCATAGGAGTACAAAACTGCCATATTCAGAACTGCCTGATTTGCATCAGGTGTACAAATACAATGATCCAACCATGAGGTGGTGTGCCAACTATCACTAACAAAGTAAAGCTACAGTATCACCAGGAAGACTACACATGGATGAGAGGGTCAAGTTATTATCTTCACAGAAGGCTTTTAAGTGGTTACTAAACAAAGAATTATCATCAAGCACATTAGCATTAAAGTCACCAATAATAGCTACACATGTCGTATCCAACTCATGAATAATACTGCTGACCTGCCCCAGTTTAATGAGGTAATCTTCTTTATTATCAACTGCCTGAAAAGGCATATAGATACACATGGTGGTGGTTGCTAAACAAAGAATTATCATTAAGCACATTAGTATGAGATTAAAGTCACCAATAATAGCTACACATGTCGTATCCAATTCATCAATAATACTGCTGACCTGCACCAATTTAATGGGGTAATCTTCTTCATTATCAACTGCTTGAAAAGTGAAAAGGCATATAAATACACAGAATTACAAATTTTTTATTGTCTACACTCTACACAAATAATTATGTTGAGTTCCTTTTGTTGAATAAAGTCTAACTGTGAGAGGCATTCTTGACCTAATTTCAAATGAACATTTATAACACAACTGTATTCACAGCTGCACATTAATAGTAATATGTGAGAACGTGAAATATTACAGTTAACTTTGATCTGTATATTGATACTATTATTGCATATTGCTATTTATAAAACTAATAACTGCACAATACCTAAAACTGTACTTGAGTCATCTTTTAATAATTATTTCAGAATTATTGTTAAAGTTTCAAATTAATTCTAATGTTCTATGTTTTGTTTGTTTGTGTATTTATTTATTTATTTACTTTACTATTTACTTATTTGATGTCTGATGTATTTTCGATTTTCACGACCTTCTGTGTACAGTTTTTTTAATGTTTGGCTACACCCATAAATAGAACTCATTAGTTAGTTTTAAGAAAAATTTGGATGCTCTTATGAATGAAAGAGATAGTCCAGGCAATTTGTAGTTAGACCTGGGCAAAATTGCTTCAGAAGCTTTCTAAACTGTTTCCAGCTCAGGAACCATTGCCGAATAACATATCCAAAATCCGACAAAATTGGACCCCGGGAACACCCCCAAAAATGAAATTCAAAATGGCGGACTGGATGTTTCCTACGAAAAAAAAAATATATAATTTACGCTTTTATTTATAGAGATACATTTGATGCTTTTTCTTTCAGTTGTAATGTTTTAAATAATTCAACAATATACAACACAACCAGTTATTACGCAAATATAATGTTATATAGCTTTTTACAGATTTTTTATAATCAATAATACAACAATTATTTTTTTCCCAGTTTCAAGTTATGTTCATTACAGAAGAAGTGATACCTGGTCACAAACATACAGAAATTAATCCTCTTCATCACTATCATCGGATAGATTACCGGTACTTGGGTTGTTATCGCAACCACTGGGCACTCGCCACAAGCGGCTGAACAGGGCATTCCATTACGCTTGCATCCACATCTTGAAGTAGCACATTTCGTCTTGCAGGAGCAGCGGATCATGTTGAGTAGATAATTTGGAGCTGGTGGCTTGTCGCAGGCTGTAGGGTAGTAGGAATTATTCTTTACATACCAACCCCACTGTTCTGCATCGATCTTCTCTTCTGTAGACTTCCAGATTAGTATTTGAAAGTATGTGCGAAAGCTGTGGTACTTTGTGGACGCATCGGTAGGTGGCAAACGTTGGGTGTAACAAAAGATTTAGCTGTAGCTACCTTTTCAACTAACATTCGATGACGTAGTGCGTTAGTGGATTCAAGTGTTTGCAGCCATACAACAGAAGCATTGCCTTTCTTCCAGCGGCTTCAATGTCAGAGTGTTGGCAACAATCAGAACAGAATGTATTTGCAACTGAACGGAGTTCAGCCACCTTCATCAGTGTGTCGAATGCTTTGGCTTTACCGATCGAAAAAATTCTGGAATGTGCTATCACAGCCCGTGAAAGCATGCACAAACAGGAGATACTTGCAGATGTCATTGCCTAACAATGATTGAATGCTGAGAATATCATACACAGGATTAGGAGATGGTCCCCGTCTTATATCGCTGCGATAGTACAACTTGAAACCACTGTCCTTGGCATGGTACAGAAGGAGAATCAGCAAGTCGGTGTCTTCCCCTATTACTGTTGTAGTTGCATTTTCTGATGAGGAAACTGCTGCACGAACGATGTCCACATCAGCATCCCCATCTGCGTTGTGAACAGTACACCCGTGCTTCTTCAACATCTCACCTACGAGGGAAATAAATGCTTGCTTGTTGTTTTCATTAGCCAAGAAGTGTTCCTTCTGGCCAACAAACTTCATGCTTGGACTGAGATTCACATTTCTGCTTGTCTTGGTGCTGCGTCTTCTGTGGGTCATGTCCTTGATCGTAGGAGAGCTGCTGTAGCCATCAAAACAATGATTGCTTTTCCATATGTTTTCAGAGTGAAATCGGCATATGAGTTGGCGATGCTGTCATATGTTTCATCTTGACGCCAGGAAACACGATAGTAGAGATCCACCATCCAATACGTACTGGTCTGTGCACTGAATTTCTTGAACTTCTTCCATGCGTAAAGTGTCAGTGTATTTGATTATTGCATGAGCTAGCTGAGACTTATCGGGTTTCCTCAAGATACTTCGTGATTCGAACAATGCAGGAGGATATGCACACAGTTCGTAACACATGACATCTTCAAGATTCATGTCTCCGCCAGTGGCAACAGTCATCATTCTCTGAAAACAGTAGTGCAGGATCTACTTCTATATCTGAAGCATCAGTGATCACAACGGCAGAAGCAGATCCTAGTGTTTTCACTTTGTCAGATCTTTTGGCAGAATATGTAAAGGCTTGTTTCCCAATCATTTTTACGACAATGTTCGTACCGATTGAATGCAATTGATGAACGTTAACTCCAGGATCAGCAGTTAGCCCTGTTACAATGTTGCAGAGACCCGAGGTAGAATGGAATGGGATAGGATTCCTCTCTCTCTTCTTACTGTCCCCCCCCCCCCCCCCCCCCCCCCCCCCTACCCCTCCCCCCCCGACGTTCAAGTACTTTCTTCATGTCATTACTGTCCTGATTTGTCTACTTCCCTCATTTCCTTGTGCTGTTCACTACTTTCCAACAAAACTCTGGTGTATTCCTGCATTGCTAAGTTATAAGTGGAACACAGAGGCATAGAAAAGAGCCACGTTGTCCTTTGGATGTCTGTAAATCCACTTCCGCGTGTCAGTCCGCCTCTGCTTTTCAGGGAACGCATTAGTACTTGTTCTATCACCAGGTCTGTGCCGAGTCCGGCCCATAATCTGTCGCTTCTTTTACCACAAACTTACCTTCCTGGAACATTTTGTTAACGGCTGGATTTTCAGAAGGCAAACTTAACATTTTCTGCAGGTACAGGTATATCGATTTCAGGTAATTGTGATGTCCGGCTGCTGCAATTATGGGGATGGTCTCCAGCATAGCTTGCAAGTGCAAATCCCACGAGCCGGTTCTGTCTGCTGTTATCAAGGAACGTGCAATGTTGATCATTCGCTGATATTCCAACCAGAGTTGACTTGTTTGCGAAGTAGATTGTAGGTCAGTTTTCTTCGCATCCAAAAGTGGTAGCAATCTGAGACAATGCATTCGAAGATTCCACATCCTCAACTGATTGTTTGGCGGTCATAACATCGTCGAGCAGGTCACAAGCTTCCTTATGGAGGTCATGAGGAGTTCCATCTTCATTACGAGGGAAAACGTCTGCGACTAGTAAGGTACTAAGAGCTGCATCTACTATCATATGACCACGTATCGCTCTTGAAACAGCTTTTCCAGACATCATGTGTTGCACGGCATTTGGTCCGTATATTTCTTGAAGTACTTCAGACAATCCTGAACCATTCATAAGAGTACCGACTGCTCCCAAAAGATTCATCAGAGTGTGAAATGATCCCAGCATTAAAACAATGTCCTGCAGGTCTCTCTGTTCATTGATGATTTGGGAAGCTTTCCAGAACAAAGGCTGATCAAAGTAATAATGCATGGACTTTTTGATCGCGTGCTATCTTGCTCAAATATAGTAATGTCGAAAATATGCAGGTCATGTCAGTTGGCGACATATCTATGATGGGAAGGAACGTGATCGACGCCACACCTGGATGTGAGACACTTGATCCACCGTGAATTGCCTGCATTGTTCGGACCAACTTGGACCTGATCTTTCTGCTGAAGATATCTGCCAGAGAAGACTAAGTCGACTTATGGTGGCAGTGGGTACTGGAAGTTCGCGGAATGAGATGTCCCTCAACATGCTTCTCGCGTGTCTATATTCCCTAATGTCAACGGTTGCAATCTTCTTAATGTCATTGTCACCAACATTACGCCTGTGAATAGAAGGGTGGATCTTGATCTTCGGAGTTATTGCGGCAATCATACCCATTCCATGAAAGGTATTCTTCCCATCCAAAGTGCAGACATCATGATCGACGTTATCTGCTGCTAGAAGGACTGCAGTGTTTTCATCAACAGTAAAAGAGCCAGACCCACTTGCCAGCGCCGCGTTTCTTTCGAATCTTGTTACTTCTGCATACGACGAACAGTAACCCAGCTGATGGAGAACGTCAATAAGGTACCTTGACCTAAAGTTGTGGTGTAGCTGAACCGACAAACCGATCTGTAGTGGACATAGTAATCCTCTAGGACGGGTTGCTTGCATAATGCTCTGCCAATTGCACCTATTTTTCTTGAAGCATCCTGTCCCGCAAATGCTTTTGATAATAGCAATTTCAGACTGTTGGGAATGTAATCAAGAGCACTTTCTGCAGTGATGTCATTTGGAGATGGATACACATCTTTTCTAGGCGAGTCGACAGACTTGATATCACTTCTGATTATTTTTGCAGCAGCTTCTACTAGGTAAATCTTCTGTAGCTCTATATCTATATCACATTCTTTCGACTTTTTGTGATAATCTATAAGAATTTCACTAGCTGTCTCTCGTAGTGTTACTACATCTGCCTTCCCACTTTCACCTGATATTATGATCTTGTCTCCGTAACGTTCTAAAAGCTTTCTCTTCATGTGCCTGCGTTCGTAGACAGAGCTCTGACTTCCTTGAAGATATTCCTCCATTTTGGAAATTAGGTCTCCAATCAACAGTTGTTCATCATCATTCTCTTCCAGGTAAGCACAGGTCTGAAGGAATGCTTGGTGTTGTTCTTCATTAGTTGGTCTCCCTTTCTTCGAATCATGATCGTCGGAGGAGTATGCGCGAGGAATGTTTTTTCCACTTCGAAAATTTACGCTGCAGGTGTGATGGTAGACACAATCTGCAGCAGGAAGATCACGAAGATAATACTCCAGACGGCCTTTTACATAAACGACCATTCATCGCAGCGGCTTTCACAGCACCTTTTTATGGTTTCGGAGAACTCTGTAGTTCTTATTTTGACATGCTCTGATTTTGGTTTGTGTTTGGAAAAAAAGTCCACAAAGGTATCACAAAACAAACAGTGAGTAGCACTGGAAAATGCGTATTCATGAAAACGAGCACTTTTCCTTGTATTGCCTCGGCTGCGGTCTGTCGCTTCTTTATTTCAATGGTCTTTTTATCCGTAAACCTTTTCCTACATACAACGTGAACACTTATTCCAGCTGTTGCAACAACATCGCTTCCACGGCTGCGGCTAGATGCATTTATACCATCTGCTCCTTTTTGCGAGATGTGAACCACTTCCTGTCCGCTGTCCAATTTCTCCTTACAAATCACGCACAATTCTTCAGGGGTCTGCATTCTTGAAGGCGGACGCACACCGAGTCAGCCGTACACCGAGTCAGTCTGAAACAGAAAACACAAATTAATAAACTGTGTTGCAGTATTTAAAAGGAGTACATAATAACAGTTTTAAAGAAAATGACAAGCACAAATACGCAGATTTGATAGTGGGTAGTAGGAATTAAAGAGTTGTATATAAATAAGTTTATAAAGATGTAGCAATGTCCATTCTCACATACACTCCATACAGTATATTTTATTTACATTACGTGACGTCATAGTTTAATACTAGCCGCCTAATACAATTTTTAGTGTCATATAGGTTAATTTAGAAACGAAAATGTGTTTTAAAACATTTTACTGATCAAGAAAAACGTCATAACTCTCTCTACAAAGCGAAATTAAAATTTATTGTATTTCGTAGGAAACTGCCAGTCCGCCATTTTGAATTTCATTTTTGGGGGTGTTCCCGGGGTCCAATTTTGTCGGATTTTGGATATGTTATTCTGCAATGGTTCCTGAGCTGGAAACAGTTTAGAAAGCTTCTGAAGCAATTTTGCCCAGGTTGAAGCTATTTTTGCTCTAGATTGCCTGGACTAAGAGAGTTTGTAGATTGTAAAAAGTGTTGACATAATTCCTTTTCTTTCAGGTCAGTCTGCCCCAGGTTATAATCTGAATCATTCGTGATGGTGTTATTCATTCATGGTTGTGTTATGTTATTAAGCTTGCGTTGACAAATTCAGATTTAATTTTATATTTGCGTTTGCATTCGATTTCTGTTTTTCAAAGAGAAAATTTGCTTTAGTAACCCTTTACCTTTGTATGATTAAACATGTAAGCATCTATAGTCAACTATAGCACGAAACAATCAACTCTCTTGTTTTTTACTTATTCGCTTCATTTCTTTCACATAAAGTTTTATTTAACAAAAAACTTTCAATTCGAAATGTTTTATTAATTGGTACACTTTTTAAATTTTAGAGCACACCTGCACACGACATGTATAAAATATATAAATAATAGTATTAGAAAGGGGAATAAAACAATTAAATGCACCTCCGTTAATTATATACAAAATACAAATACCTTGTAAACTCACATGTTAAAATTAGAGCGAATAATTAAAATATTGTCAATGTTTTCGGGTAACAAATTTTCTTTGGGGACTTAAAATCAACCTGAAAAGAAAAAAAAGCCGTTCCACACTGACGGAACTAAAAGCCGTTCCACACTGACGGAACTAAAAGCCGTTCCACATTGAATTAAAGGAGATAAATGGATATTTTAAATCCATACAAATGTTAAGTCGCAAAAAAAGGAAAATAATTCACGTTATTTATATTTTTTGCAATCCAAATCTTCCTCAAAACTGAAACACGAAACTGTTATTTTTAATCTATTCGAATTCAGATTTCTGTTTTTGATTGTTTTTCAATTTCAGTTCGAATTTCGATTTTAGTTGTCAGAATTTTTACAGTTCCAGTTTTTTTCAATTCCAGTTCATAAAATAATATCGGTTTCATCAGTTTATCGATTCCAGTTCGATTCAGTTTCCCATCCCTGATATATATATATATATATATATATATATATATATATATATATATATATATATATATATTAGGGTGACAACTTCTTATAGGGATAAAATTTGAAATTCAAAAACATTTGCCGGCCATTTGTCCAATGCTGCCACCCTATGAGGAAACACCGTAGACGAAATCTCATGGAATTCGGAAAGCATTTAGGGTGCCTCGAGTCACATGAATGAAACTGTCGCGCGAAAGAAATTTCAAGAATGAACGAGTTTCGACAACGCTTCAAAAACAAAAATGTTTCGAGAATGCAAGAGTATTATATAATTTAATAGAATTGTTTCCTTTATTTCATACTATAGATTATGCAAATCGATTAATTTATTTCATTAAATTAAAATTTTCATAAATAAAATCGTTAAATAATATGATGTGTATCAATCTTTGGATGATCAGCTTTTGGTGCTTCAAGTTCATTTTGCATACGACTGCCTGACTGAAAACAACGCTTAGAAGTTCTCTCCCGATTCTTTTAAGATATTTAAGGTAATATTTTTTATTTTGATACATTGATTATATTATTATTGGAAATTGTTCTAGAAAAGTTTCATTAATTGTTGGCATAGTTTGATGTTTAAATTATATAAATTTGGAACTGAATTTGATTTCCTATGATAATATATAACGAGTATATAAATATATATACACAGGGCGTCGAGAGGGGGGGTCAGGGGGGCCAGTTCACACCAACGAAGTGCTCACTGTTCACTGGGACGGAAAAATTCTACCAGACGATGAAGGTGGTCGGTGTGACCGACTAGCCATTTTCGTAACCGGAGTTGATACCGAGAAGCTCTTGGGTGTACCTAAGCTGACATCAGGAACGGGTGAGGTCATCGCCTCGGTGGTACATGCTGCGCTCAAGAATGGAATGTGTCAGAAAAGGTATCAGCTATGAGCTTCGACACTACAGCTTCAAATACTGGTTACTTGTCTGGGGCATGCGTAATTTTGGAGCAGAAACTCGGCCGCCGACTCTTATACCTTGCATGTCGCCATCACATCCTAGAACTTGTCGTTGAGAAGGCGTACATGGAATGCATGGGACCATCATCTGGTCCAGATATCCTCCTATTCTCCCGCTTCAAAGAGACGTGGAATACAATTTGCCAAGATAAGTACAAGACCCTGTCAGACCTTCCATCGAGTCTGAATGAGAATCGAAAAGAACTGATCGCTTGCTGGAATCTATATCTGACAAAACATCAGCCGAGGGATGATTACCGTGAATTCTTGGAGTTGTCGATTACAATCCTTGGAGGTAATTTACCTAACTTTAGGTTTCGGCGACCTGGAGCACTTCACCGAGCACGTTGGATGGCAAAAGTAATTTATTCATTAAAAATCCTGCTGCTTTCCCATCAGTTCAGACTTACAACTCGTGAAATGTCTGGCTTAAAACGATTTGTATTTTTTGCCCTGGAGTTATATGTCAGCGCGTGGTTCACGGCCAGCAGTCCTTCATCTGCTCCCGCGAACGATTTGAAGCTTCTTCAAGACCTAGCAAAGTACCACGATGAAAAGATCTCAGCATCCTGCCTTAGTGTCCTCGGTCGTCACTTATGGTACCTCAGCGAGTACTTGATTGGTCTCGCACTCTTTGATAAAGGTATCAATGCAACGACGAAAAAGAATATCGCTCGATCAATCCTCGAAAAAGAAGCTGCTGAAGATCCTCCAAAGCGAGCCCCAATACCTGCTGTTTCTTCCATTTCAACAAAGCAGCTCGGACTTTGCCTCGAAAGGATCAAAGCTTCTCTTTGAACTTCTAAAAATTAATGATGGTTTCTTGTCCAAGGAACCAGAGACCTGGCCGGACGACGAAGATTTCAAGACTGGTTTGACTATAGTTGAAGGACTAAAAGTCGTCAATGACATGGCAGAGAGGGGAATTGCCTTGATCCAGGCCTTCAATACCGAAGAATGAAGAACAGCGCCAACATCTCTTGCAGGTTATGGAAAAACTATACGCACTCACAACATGGTATCATATGTGGTACATTTATTTCATAATTAAATATAAATTATTAATTAATTGAATTAAATATCTATACAAAATTGCCTCGGGATTGGCGACATAGCCAATTGGGAATGAAATAATTGCCATACGTACAAAGAACCTGTATGTATGAATCAGCCTCACATAGCAACAAGAAAACTCAATTTATTGTTTGGTATACCACAGAGAAGTAGACCAAACAAAATTTTGCTAGATCGGCAAATAATAATGAAAATACAAGCGAACCAAGGAACGGCTCTCAGGGCGCAAATCCCGACGCTAGAATTACCATAATCAATATAAATATAAAGAGGTCCTTTAAAGACCTACATATTCATAACTCTCTAACGAAAAAGCCTAGGGCTTTTGTCGGTAACCCTCCACTGAAGTCTGCTGGAAATTTCCAACGGATGAGGGCACAGGCAATCAACCCATAGCCCTATATAGTTTTTTCACATGGTGGCCCTGTGTATGGGGAACTAACCCCTCTACAATTTACACTGACACGCAGTGGCTAGGCTTAGCTCATTAGGCCTAACCCCAATTTCAACCGTAACCCCACTAGTTTTTTCATATGGTGGCCTAAAACTGGGAACCGATCCCTTTACCTTTACACTAACCGAAAACAAAGGCTTGTTCATTTAACAAGCATAACTCAATTTAGGTCCTATAAAAAAATAGGCCCACAACATTAAGCCTATTTAATAGGTCCTACTCTTCAAACTAAAAACAAAGCCTTGTTAATTAACAGGCTTACTCATTTAAGGTCCCATAAAATAATAGGCCCAAACAAAAGCCTATTTGGTAGGCCAACAAATAGGTATATTTAGTAGGCCCACCTAACTTTACATTACATAATAGGCCTACCTCTTAAAGTAGGCCTTACTCTTTACACTCAAGGCCTATCCTAACTAAAACACTAAATTTATAATTGAACCTGTGGTGTAGGTTATAAAATTTGTTTCAGCAATTTAACTTACTCATAAGACTCATTAACATCACAAAATTCGACTCAGACCTGTAACATCACAAAATTCGACTCAGACCTGTAACATCACAAAATTCGACTAAAACCTGTAACATCACAAAGACCTAAAGCAATTGCACAAATTCAAACCTACAGCCACCTAACACCTATTCGTAACCCTATACCAAGTCCTATTTGACATATAGGGATACCAAGTCCTATTTGACATATAGGGATACCAAGTCCTATTTGACATATAGGCCCAACCTATTCCAATTCCTATTTGACATATAGGCATAAGTCCTATTTGACATATAGGCCCAACCTATTCCTATTTGACATGTAGGCCCAATCTATTCCAAGTCATATTTGACATATAGGCCCAACCTATTCCAATTCATATTTGACATATAGGCCCAACCTATTCCAAGTCCTATTTGACATATAGGCCCAACCTATTCCAATTCCTATTTGACCAATATAGGCCCAACCTATTCCAATTCCTATTTGACATATAGGCACAACATATTACAGACAAGGCTTGATATAAGGGTCTCAAATGCAACGTTTGAGGATCTTTACTCAGCTAAATTGATTAACCTAATCCAAAACCAAAAATAAAACCCTATAACAAAATACACATTTACACACATACGTACGGTACAGTATATAAATATATACATACGACTTCAAACATCCAATTCTTCTTTTAAAAGAAGAAACACAACAGATTTCATTAACAGACACAAACATTCCTCGCAAACAGATTGGATTCCTTCAAAACCCCAAACCTTCCAGACCTATCTGTAGGATACACAACATTTACTCATTCATAACTACGGGTATTAATTTCATTGGAGTGGTGAATCCAAGTTTTGAAGACCAACTGGATTCGGAGGAATGATACACACACACACACACACACACACACACACACACACACTATTCTTTCATGTGTCTCAAACACAACAACCTGTCTAAACATAACCAAGGATCGGAGAGTAAAAGCTTTTATTGCTGCGCTCTGATTCTGTGACATAATTTTGTGCCAAAAAATTATATGGTTAGACAGTGACACGTACAAACAAAACTACTCTACTCCAAAGGGCCTTGGCCTACCTTGGCATAGCCCAACAAATTCATCAAAGGGTTGATGGCCTACCCTTTGGCCATAGCCCAACAAATCATCAAAGGGCTGATGGCCTACCTTTGGCCATAGCCAACAAATTATCAAAGAGCCTTGGCCTACCATGGCCATAGCCCAACAAATTATCAAAGGGCCTTGGCCTACCATGGCCATAGCCCAACAAATTCATCAAAGGGCTGATGGCCTACCCTTGGACATAGCCCAACAAATCATCAAAGGGCTGATGGCCTACCCTTGGCCATAGCCCAACAAATTCATCAAAGGGCTGATGGCCTACCCTTGGCCATAGCCCAACAAATCATCAAAGGGTTGATGGCCTACCCTTGGCCATAGCCCAACAAATTCATCAAAGGGTTGATGGCCTACCCTTGGCCATAGCCCAACAAATTCATGAAACGGCTGATGGCCTACCCTTGGCCATAGCCCAACAAATTCATCAAACGGCTGATGGCCTACCTTGGCCATAGCCCAACATATTCATCAAGGGGCTGATGGTCTCACTTGGCCATAGCCCAACATATTCATCAAGGGTCTTGTGGCCTCCCTTGGCCAGAGACCAAACAACATTGGTCTTGTGGCCTCCCTTGGCCAGAGACCAAACAACATTGGTCTTGTGGCCTCCCTTGGCCAGAGACCAAACAACATTGGTCTTGTGGCCTCCCTTGGCCAGAGACCAAACAACATTGGTCTTGTGGCCTCCCTTGGCCAGAGACCAAACAACATTGGTTTGTGGCCTCCCTTGGCCAGAGACCAAACACAAGGGTCTTGTGGCCTCCTTTGGCCAGAGACCAAACAACAAGGGTCTTGTGGCCTCCTTTGGCCAGAGACCAAACAAAAAGGGTCTTGTGGCCCCGCTTGGCCATAGGCCAAACAACACAAAAACAGTACAGGATTCAAAGCCCCAAGCCCTCCAGATCTACCTGTGGAGGAGTAAATTTACTCCACTAAAACTACGGGTATTGACTAGTCTGAAGTGGTAGGAGGTTTGAATACAGTACAAACTCTTTCTAATTCTACTAAATTAAATGAACAAATAACAAAAGACAACAATGGGAACATTGAACCAAACAATTCCACGAAAACACTTGGAATGCTTTGGTTTTTAAAACAGAATTCCGAACACGATGACACTCTTTGCACAAAGAGTTATAACTTAAATCCAAATGCCGATACAAAAAGACAAGTGCTTTCAGAATCATCCAAAATTTTCGACCCCATTGGATTATATTTACCAGCAACCATAAGATCCAAAACCCTTTTGCAAGACTTATGGAAAAAGAAAATTGATTGGGATGAACCACTTTCAGTGGAAGACCAACTTCATTGGAAAAAATTAGCCACAGACTTGAACAAAGTTCAAGACATCTACGTACCAAGATGTGATGGCTACAGATTGAAATCTCAAACACTACACATTTTTACAGATGCCAGCACACAAGCTTACGAGTGTTGTGCCTATTTAACAAGTGAAAATGAAAGTAACTTGGTTTATTCAAAGACAAAAGTGGCACCCTTAAACCAAAAGAAAACTGTACCACAACTTGAATTATTAGCTGTCTCATTGAGAGTTAAAACAGCAGACTTTCTTTCACAAGTGTATAAAGAAGTTGACATAACAAACATTTACTTAAGGACAGACAGTCAAATTCGTCTAACATGGGTGACCAACACAGATACAACTTCTTGCAAAAATATATTTGTGAAAAACAGACTAACAGAAATCAAAACTGCAAACACAAACCTTGGTATCAAATTTAGGTACATAAAAACAAAAGAGAATCCTGCAGACTTTTTGACAAGAGGGCTCTCTTACAAGCTGTTGAAAACAAATAAAATCTGGTATGAAGGGCCCGAATGGCTAACATGTGAGGATCTTTGGCCAGCCAAAGTAGTTAACCTCACACTCAACTCTACAACAACTGAAAAGATCACTGAGGACAAACCTATATTTGACTATCACCTTTATTCAGACCTCAACAAACTCTTGAGAATTACAGTCTATTGCTGCAAGTTTGTCAATAGCTACCTTCTCAAACACTGTCCTCAGAAGGCCTTTTCTAACTTAACAGAAACTGCAACAAAATACTGGCTCCAACAGATACAAGCTTCAGAATTTGACAAGGAGTTGAAGTATCTTAGGTCCAGTAACAGATTAAACAAAGGAATTCCTTCACTTGTCATGGATCTAAATCTGTACCTGGATACAGAGGGTCTGATAAGGTGTAAAGGAAGGCTTAACAAGTCAACTTTGACTTACAACTCTAAGCACCCAATTCTTCTTCCAAGGAGAAATCACTTCACAAATCTCATCATCAGGGATACCCACAACAAAATACACCACATGGGGGTCCCACAAAACCTGACAGGCCTCAAAGAAAGACTGCTTTGAAAGCCAGAAAACTTTTACAAGAAAAAATTAAAACTGGTGACTAATAAACCTTACACAAATTGAGCAAAGTTAAAATGCTTAATAACCATACTTTAATTCCATAAATTTCCTATACCTAAAGGGAGTCAAACTGATTGACATAACTTTAACTAAACGTGAGAAGTTGGCCTCTTGAACTTTTATATTTAAATAGGTCTTGAGTAACCTCTCTCTTCCTAAATTCCTATTTCATTCTTTTCAATCCATTTCACATGGTTTAAAACACAGTTTATCAAAAAATTGATCTACAACATACAAATTTTTCTCCGGCCCCCCCCCCCAGTATATGGAAAAACTATACGCACTCACAACATGGTATCATATGTGGTACATTTATTTCATAATTAAATATAAATTATTAATTAATTGAATTAAATATCTATACAAAATTGCCTCGGGATTGGCGACATAGCCTATTGGGAATGAAATAATTGCCATACGTACAAAGAACCTGTATGTATGAATCAGCCTCACATAGCAACAAGAAAACTCAATTTATTGTTTGTTCTACCACAGAGAAGTAGACCAAACAAAATTTTGCTAGATCTGCAAATAATAATGAAAATACAAGCGAACCAAGGAACGGCTCTCAGGGCTGTTTATGTTACAGCGAAGCTTTAAACAGGGAGGATGTGAAATTGTCCCCCCTAAAGTTCTGAGTGAATTCCTTATAATAAACCACAGGATAGGCCTATACCTAAAAGTGTTTATATTATATTAATTACATAAAGTTAATTCGTCGCGAAACTCGATCGTGGCGGCCCTACACCGAAGATGATCGTAACGCCCTCCATCGAAACAAACAAAGACCCAGCAAAAATAAGGTGAGGCAAATTATTTTCATTCTAATATACTGTAGGTCGCGCAAATCCCGACGCTAGAAATACCGTAATCAAAATAAATATAAAGAGGTCCTTTAAAGACCTACATATTCATAACTCTCTAACGAAAAAGCATAGGGCTTTTGTCGGTAACCCTCCACTGAAGTCTGCTGGAAATTTCCAACGGATGAGGGCACAGGCAATCAACCCATAGCCCTATATAGTTTTTTCACACAGGTTGTTGAGGATCATAGGAAGTCTCAGCCTGGTACATTGAAAAAGGGGTATGGCTTGAGGAAAAGCAAGAATTAATGGGTGGTCTACAATTGAATGAAAGACACCCTGGAATATATTTAGTAAATATATTATTTACTTATTACGATTGGAGTACGCCTGCACTTAAACCTTATGAACTAAAACTAACGTTTATTTACATTAATTAAAAAAAATATTAATTTATTTTTACTAGGTAATGAATAATTAATTTTTGTTATAAGGAGAATTATTTACCTCACTTGAGACACCCTTAAATATTATCTGAATGACCTAATATGTACAGTACATTGTTTTCTCATGTAGTAGCAGCATTGAACAAATGGCCAATAAAAAACTCCAACTTTCGATTTTTATTGTCACCCTAATATATATATATATTATATATATATATATATATATATATATTATATATATATATATATATATACACGAGGGTAATTCAGTAAGTATTCGCACTTTTTATTTTCACAATTTTATTTTCATATCTGATAGATTATGAACGCATCACTTCTCAACATAGTCTCCCTGTTTCTCAATACACTTAGTCCAGCGATCTACAAGCTTCCTAATGCCATCATAATAGAATGTTTTTGGCTGTGTGCGTAGCCAGTCATGCACCGCCTCCTTCAGGTCATCATCGCCTTGGAATCGCTGACCTCTCAAAGTGTCTTTTAGTGATCCAAAGAGGTAAAATTTGAAGGTACCAGGTCTGGACTGTAGGCTGGATGGTCGAGAACTTCAAATTTAAGTTCTTGAAGGCATTTTCTAGTCTGTGCAGCGGTATGAGGGAAGCATTCAACATCTCCCGTTGCAAGGAAGTTCAAAGCGCAGCCGTCAGCAGGTAAAGTTATGCTAACACTGTTTTGGGATACACGAAGCCGTAACTAATTAACCTTATTACATTATTCTGGGAAAATTAAATCCACTACAGTCCGAATAAGTAATGGTAAATGACAAACACTATAGCTTTTCCTTTTTCATGATGTTAGCCCGACGTGGGCAACGGGTCACTCGCAAAGAGGCCCCAAAAATATAGCTTCCCTCACCAGCTATCTGCAAAGCAGATAGGATCCAGTTTTGGGACAGGATCTAGGGGTAACACCTTCCGATAATCTCCCTCTCCGTTTTGTGCGAATACGATGCACTTGTTACTGTACTTCCACGCTCTATATAATGTTCAAGGATACTGGTTATAAATTAACCAACAAACAAAACTGATCATGCAAAAACGATACGAATTTGTATGAGTAAAAAATAAAAATTAAATAATTTTAAGATCAATTTCATGTTACGCGAACATTAAATTACTTTTGCTCTTAGGATTGAAGTGGACCAGAGGTTAGCGTAGAAGGGTGTAAATCACGCTCGTGTTATCAAAAAACGAACTATTGTTGATACCTCAAGAATGAATGATTGCTCAAAGGTGTTTTTGTTTACCCTTTGGTTTCGCCTGAGGAATATCCTCGAGAAGAGATTTTAAATTTTAATTTAAAAATTTCTTTAAGAAAGACCGGGCATAATTGTAACGAACTTGAAATTAGAAGAGAGAATCAGTGCGTCTCAAGGCTTACTGAACGAATGTTCCCCCACAAAATCTATACTACTAAAATTTAAATAGAAAATTAAATTTATTTCTCCTTTTAAGAACAAAAAAACCGAGTTCTTAGTGGAAGTTGCTCAATTGAATAAATATATATATATTGTGCCGTATGGGAGAATTCAAATCGTGTGTGTCACATAGAAGTGAAATTATTCTTCTAATTTTGAGTAAATTATTCACAAAGCTGAAATAGTCTTTCCTTAAAATTTAACGGAAGAAAACGTAGAACTCTGGGTTACATTTGCTTAACTAAAAAGACAAAAAAATAATCTACCATATTTTCCCGTAAAGAAAACGGGTACCAAGTTCTTTCGATTGAGTATACATTTACTGTATACAGAATTGAGATAATCTAAAAAGTGTTATTCACATTGTATGTTATTTGCAATGGCTAATCCGATCTAGGAAGTCCTACCTGGCAGATAAGTGGTTCTAACTGTAATTCAAAAAATACGAAATTAATTTATTCTAATCGCATTATGTATGCTAGTTAATGTGGTAGAAGGCCAAACAGGCCTATGATTGTAACTTAAATTGTTATTGATCCATTCATTTTAATGGTGTTGCGCATTACAATACAGCTGTATTCAGTTAAATCAGTACCAATTGTATTGTAAATTAAACTTGTTTAACAGTCAAATTTAAATTGCTTGTGTATTTTACTAAATTTTATTATTATTAAGTGTCTTCCCTAAATAAACCAAAAATTTATCTCTGTCAACAATTTCAATTTTGCAGTGCGAGTTGTTTAATAAGAGTTTGACGAATAAATTACTGTTGTAAAAGGTTTTCAATTATTCCCCTACACGGATTGACAGAGAAATAAGACTATATAACAAGTTATATATATAACCTTGGGGTAAATTTATATAATGTGGTTTAAAGAAAAACAGGCTAAAATATAAATCATACATTAAATGTAAAATATAAAACCACATAATATAACATATGGGAGACTGTCCGAGAAACCACATAATATATATAAGCCTATATACAGTTATTATACACGTCACCTTACTCCCCTACAAGTTGAGTCTGTCAGGGGGGTGAGAGACCCTAGTCGATCTGCGGAGTGGGGTTGATTCTTTATCATACTCTCGTTCTTCCTTATACTGTATAACGTACTGCACCCTTGTATGGGGAAACTCCGCTAACAAACAACGCATTAAACGGTATCTTTGTCACCCAAAAAAGAGCAATACGGTTATTATCTGATGCTGATTTCCTTGATCACTCTAGTGCATTATTTAAAGAGCTAAACCTACTAAAGCTCAATGATGTAATCAAACTGGCACATTTTATTTTTATTTACGAGTGTAAGAACAAAATCATTAATTTACAATGGGAAAATAGATATTTTGTAACTCAAGAAATCCACTCGTATCAGACCAGAAATAGATCAAACCATGTTATACCTCAATTTAGATTGTCTTCATTTCAAAAACTACCCATTTTCATTGGATTGAAACTCTGGAATGATTTAAATGCTGATATAAAAAATATTGTGAATGTAAATTCGTTTAAAACCAAGTTGAAATCCCGATTAATAATGGCATGCTAACAAAAATCTAGGATTAATGTCCATTACTAGTGTTTATTAATTTCTCGTGTGTAATCTAGTACAATATTAAAGACACATTTCTTGTGATTGTTCAGTTCTTATCTCTCATGTATAATATTGGTTTCCTTGTATGGTATTGGTATAATACCTTCAATAATGACCTTGCATTTGTCATATCGATAATGATAATTTAAGATTAATACATACTTTAACTACTGTATTAATAATACTTACTTATTTGTTTATTTATTTTTAATTAATTATAACTATCTGTTTATTTTTAACAAGAGCCCAGTAAAGCCTAAAGCTTAAGGGCCAAATTAAATAAAATAAATAGTTCAGCTTCACAATTATACACAGTATGTCATTGTAAATTGTAAAACCAATGTATTTATTTTATTATTAATAAAGATTATTCATTTCAGCTCAATTCAATTCGATGTAGTAGGAATAGGTGCAACCCATCTAGGTGGGCTATTTGAACCATTTTCAGGAGAATCAGGCCTCCCTTCAGGAGGACTCTGGTCATCCTGCAATTCACGTTCCCATATCTGGTCCTGATGGCGTTTAATAGAAAGACCATCTTCTAGGTGGCACTTGAAGAAAACAGGACCCGTTCTCTCCTACACCGTTGCAGGAACCCATTTTGATTAAGACCCATAGTTGCGAATCATAACTGGATCCTTAGGGTGCGCGTCTATAACTCTCATTTTCTTAGTGTCGTCATACAACTTCTGTTTTTCCTGATGGCGTAAAATTCGTTGTTGTAACGTTTCGTTTGGACGTAACAGATCGAAAACTGAACGAATTCCTCGGCCAATCATAAGTTTAGAAGGAGACACCCCCATCGTCATGCGAGGTTTTAGTCGATATTTAAACAAACATTTATCCAACACCACTGGCATTTTCTTCCCATGAGAATGACGTAAGGCTGACTTGAAAGTACGGACCATGTTTTCCGCGAGACCATTAGTACACGGGTGAAAAACACTAGACCGGGCATGTCTAATGCCATTTAGGAGGACAAAAGAACGAAATTCCTCACTGGTAAAACAAGTACCATTGTCGGAAACCAGAACTACGGGTAAACCCCATCGAGCGAAACACGAACGGAATAGGCGAATAGTAACAGGGGCGGATCCAGACCGGTGCACATCGATGCACAGGCATCGGTCAGATTTTTTTGTGCCTTTGTGTGCACCGGTCAGATTTCTGAATTTGTATTAATGTGTAAGAGAGAGAGAGAGAGAGAGAGAGAGAGAGAGTCGACACTCATAAAGTGTTGCCATACGAGAATTTCTTTAATTTCATTTCATTTGAGATATAAGTTATATTTATATATATCCATTTAAACAAACTAGCCAATTATACTTATGTATAAATATATGTATATTTATGTGGTGACATGACATGAGGTAGGGTGGGACCATGGGGGATCATATGGGACGAAGAATGGGGGCGGGGGAAGAATGGGGGCGGGGGAAGCATGAGGGGGCATGGCATTCACAGTTACACGACAAGCTCTGTCATACACACGTGGGATCACAGTGAAGCTACAGAACCGCACCATCAATTCCAAGGTAGCTTATGAGAGTGTGAATGAGGTTATTGAAGTTCTCCAGCTCATAAGAGATAAGATAGACACTAAACATGCTGACTGATATAAGATAGCTGAGCGTCTCGCCAGTGATAATGACATTCCAATTAGCAAACCTCGCACGACCGGGAGACAGAAGAACAGAAACAATGTGCCTTCCCAGACCCCCCTAGAGTACTACCGGAGAACTCTGACTGTGCCTCTCATAGACTATTTGGTAAATGAGCTGTCGTCCAGATTTGCTGATGGCCAAGTAGCTACTCTTCTGGGATTTGCAGGTTAGAACTCAAGTATTTTCTGTCAATAGTAACAGTCATATAAAATCATTTATAAGTATCTATATCTGATTGTGTGAATAACTTTATTATCGTGGTCATGCAACGCCTTAAGCAAATTCAATAATTTTTTTAAATTAATAGATTATGATATTAATCACACTGAACTTTTCTGATTTTTTAAAACTTTTCTAAGTGGAACCAGTCTAGTAACATCCCATTTAAGTTATTTTTCAAAAATAATGTTTTCATATTTAAGAATCCAGCATCAGTTATGCTATTTACTAACCAAATTATTAATTTGCCAAGTAAGAGCATGATATTTATCTGTTATTAAGGAAGTCGGACAGTAGTTATATGAGTTCAGCCAATTATTTCTTAATAACTTCACTGTTCCATATAATGCTAAAAATGTGTTGTTATTAGCCTACTGTTGTCACAGGTATTTCCGCCAAGGTAATTGCAAGTCCAGACAACTGGCAGACTGATTTCACAGCATTCTGCGAGCAGTACAAAGATGACCTCCCAAACTTTGGTTCACTCACCGGTGAATTAGATGTTTGGCAATACCACTGGAATAAACAACATGATGCTGGAAAGGACATCCCGGCCACTATCCAGGAAACACTGCTTGTGGCAGATAGCATTCTCTTCCCCACAGGGCCGGATTAACCATTAAGCAAAATAAGCCCGTGCTTAGGGCATCAAGGGAAGGGGGGCACCACAGAAATTTTCCATTGTCGGATTTACCATGGATTTATTATACTATTATAATCGCGGCTTATAGCCTATAAGCTGTTGAAAACTGAATTATATATATTCATATATAGTATTTATTTTTTTTCATTGTTTGAATTTGTAGTGAACAACAACCCTTTTGAGAGAATAAATATATTTCGTTGTAATCACACACTTTACGCTTTGCGTTATTATTTTGTTTATATCAAATCTTTGAGCGCCATATTAAAATACATATAGATTAAATATTTTCGTGTGCTATAGTAAATGTAAAAACAAGATTCAGTCATGCTGAACTTTATAAAATAATTGTAGAAGACAATATTGAGTGTGCCTTCCCAAATGTAGAAATTGCCTTTCGTATATTTTTAACATTAATGGTCACAAATTGCTCAGCTGAGCGTTCATTTTCTCAGTTGAAGTATATTAAAAATACCAACAGAACAACTATGCAACAAGGCAGGCTGGATGCCTTATCTCTACTAAGTACAGAAGCAGATGTGTTACGTAAGATTAGTTTTGAGGATCTGATCAAAGACTTTGCAATTAAAAAAAGTAGGAGAAAACTTTTCAAATATAAATGAAGTGGAAGTATACAAAAATAAACATTATTTTCCATCTTACTGTAAGTTTTGTTTCATTTCAAAAAATAAAATTTTATTTTATGGTTTATTTTTGTTTATATTTTGAATTACATATACAGTATATGGGGCACCAAAATCTTTTAAGTGCTTAGGGCCTCTAAAGGTCTTAATCCGGCCCTGCTTCCCCAATATAGTGGCTGCTATGAAAGTGCTAGCAGTAGTACCTGTTACCACATGTGAATGCGAAAGATCTGTTTCAGCCTTGAGAAGACTCAAAACATATCTCCGCACCACCATGGGCCAAGATAGACTCAATGAACTAGCACTTATGAATGTTCATTATTCAATGAAATTAGACGTGCCTACAATAGTGGATGAATTTGCGAAATCTCAGCCACGTCGTATGGAGTTATTGGATGTCATGAAAGATTAAATTTGTAATAATAAAATATATCTGCTACTAATTTTGTAGTTAGATAAAATTAAATAAATATTATAAATTCTTGTACTTCATTTATTTTTGTAGAAATCCTTTCACACTGAAAACATGCCTACTATAACTATTGCTGCCAATGATACTTTCAAGACAATTATTTTTTTTTAGTGAAGGGTGGGTTGAGCAAGACCCCCTCCCCCGCGAAGAAGGTGAAGTGTGCCACGGTCAGATTTGAGGTCTGGATCCGGCCCTGAGTAACACCTGAAGTCGTGGAAGTGGTTGGAAAAATTTCCACCCACTTAGAGTAGGCGTCCACAATGACTAGGAAATAGGTTTTATTTATAGGACCTGCATAGTTGACATGGATCCTATGCCAAGGTATAGTAGGCCATTCCCAAAGATGAAGTAGAATTTTCTTTGGAAGATCTCTGTTATGGAAAAGATATACATGCCTTCAATATGGTATCGTATATGGGCAGCGTTCCTCAACCTTTTTTGTACTGCAGACCCCTTATCAAAATGTTGATAATGCACTGATTTATACTTCAAAGTCGGAGTAAAAATGTAATAAAAATGCGTAAAACTTACCGCTGTTCTGTTTACATAAAAAAACAGCATAAAAACAGGGAAGGGGCTCACTTGTGTCAAAAACTCACAGTTAGAGGTCAAAATTAGTCACCACAAAAAAAGGGGAAAAATTTGTTTTACTGAATATAATCTAGTCAACTCACGGACCCCTTAAACACAACTCACGGACCCCCTGTTGAGAACCACTGCCATATGCGATACCATATTGGAGGCATGTATTAAGAAATAAAGGTACCATATACTATATGGTATCTTTATTTCTTAATTAAATACAAATTATTAATTTATTGAATTAAATAACTACAAAATTGCCTTAGAATTGGCGACAAAGCCTATTGGGAATGGAAATAATTGCCATACATAAAACCCAATGTAGGCATTGGGTCCACATAACAACAAGAAAAACGTATCATTTCGTATCAAAATTTTCCATCGCTGACGCATGAAAATTACTTCGAGAGAAGAAATAATGCAAACACAAAAATTAGACGTCTGGGGACTTTGTAAAGTCAGCGAATTTTAAGACAAAGAAATTTATATTAGTAGCCAGAACTGCCTAGATATAAGCGAAGCTTTAGGCAAGGGAGACGTAATTAATCTTCCCATAAGTCAGGGGTCCCCAACCTTTTTGTGCCGAAGAGCACATTCAAGACTACCGGTAGTGCGGCGGGCACCATTTACTTTTTCAAGGCAAATTCAAGGCAGTACGATGAACAAGGATGGGCTAACTAAGAATCTTAGAAAAATTATCAAAACGATAACTTAATTTATTTATAAAGAAATAATTATTTTCAAATAAATGAGCATCTGTTTCTGTAATTAACTTCTAAAATTTAATAAAATGTTAAATATGTTACATATTTTAAATATTTAGTAACTAAATATTTAAAATATGTAACATACTTAACATTTTATTAAAAATTTAAATAAAAACTTATAAATCGTAGTCAGTCAGTGGCGGGCATACGCAAAAAGGTCGGCGGGCACCATGGTGCTCGCGGGCACAGGGTTGGGGATTCCTGCGGCATAAGTTATGAGTGAATATCTCATAATATAAAACTAATAACTCAAAAGGCTAGGCCTATTCCTTCAGGTATTTAAGTGTAGTGAATGGCTATATTAATTAAACAGAATGAACTCGTTGCAAAACTTCATCGCCTACATCGAAAGAGAGGCGCGATAGGCAGCCGCGCGCCCTACAACCAGAAGCGAGGGCCAACGAAATAATAAGGTATGGTAATTTCCTTTTTTATCATTAGGTAGCGCTAAATACCAAAGGCATATAAATTTAACATAAGCCCCCAAAAAAAACACTACTTAACGAGGTCTTTTGAAGACCTCCACACAGTGGTGGATTATCACTGAGGCTATTGAGGCTGAAGCCTCAGGCTCCCATGCTTGAAGGGCCCCCAATCAACTGAGTTTCGATGATATAATTCGAGATTTCACAAACTTCTTTGATTAAATATGACAGAGTACACAAACTGACAAATTCCCTGTTTTATTTTATGTTTTATAGGCCCTAAAGTAAAGTTTGTTTAATACTGTTTGGTTTTGGCAAACGGCAAAATACACTGTGTTAAGGTTCTTTTAAGTTTGTTTCTCAATTAGCCTGAGCACCGTACATATAAATCGTGTAAATGTACTATGTACTGTACATGTGAAAAACTATATAGGGCTATGGGTTGATTGCCTGATACCCTCATCCGTTGGAAATTTCCAGCAGATTACAGTGGAGAGTTAACGACAAAAGCCTTACGTTTTTTCGTTAGAGAGTTATGTATGTGTAGGTCTTTAAAGGACGTCTTTATGTTTAATTGTCTTCGGTATTTGCGCTGCCTAATGGTAGAGAAAGGAATTGCCTTACCTTATTATTTCGTTGGGCCTCGCTTCTGTTTCGATGTAGGGTGCGACGATGTTTTTCGATGTAGGGCCGCGGTACGATGGAATTACACAACGAGTTGCTTTGATGTAATTAATATAAGCAGTCACTACACTTAAATACCTGAAGGAATAGGCCTATCCTTTTTATAATTATTAGGTTTTATATTATGAGGATTTCACTCAGAACTTATAGGAAGATAAAGTACATCTTCCTTGCTTAAAGCATCGCTGTAACATAAGCAGCTCAGAGTGTCACCAGTATAATATAATATATATCTTCGTATTTTTATTATTTGCTGATTTTGCAAAGTTCGTTGACTCTTCTCTCGAAGTAATTTTCACGAGTCTAAAATGGAAAATTTTGAACACGAAATAATAAATTTTTCTTGTGGTTGGGTGGGCCCAATGCCTCCATATTGGGTTTTATGTATGTATGGCAATTATTTTCATTCCCAATAGGCTATGTCACCAATCCCGAGGCAATTTTGTAGATATTTAATTCAATTAATTAATAATTTATATTTAATTATGAAATAAAGGTACCACATACGATACCATGTTGTAAGCGTGTATAGTTTTTCCATATACTGAGGGGGGGGGGGCGGAGAAAAATTTGTATGTTATAGATTAAATTTTTTGACAAACTGTGTGTTTTAAACCATGTGAAATGGATTAAAAAGAATGAAGTAGGAATTTAGGAAGAGAGGTTACTCAAGACCTATTTAAATCTAAAAGTTCAAGAGGCTAACTTCTCAAGTTTAGTTAAAGTTATGCCAATCAGTTTGACTCCCCTTAGGTATAGGAAATTTATGGAATTAAAGTAAAGTTATTAAGCATTTTAACTTTGCTCATTATTTGTCTAAGTTTTATAAGTCACCAGTTTTTAAATGCTGGTTTACTAATGTTGTTTTGGAGTTTTGCATGTTTTGTTTTGTTAGCAATTTATGTTTTAAAGTGACTTCTATGTTGGTGAGTTAATTGAAATGTACTGTACGTCCATGTTGTGTTGTTTGGTTAAAAGAGTTTGTACTGTATTCAAACCTCCTACCACTTCAGACTAGTCAATACCCGTAGTTTTAGTAGAGTAAATGTTACTCCTCCACAGGTAGATCTGGAGGGTTTGGGGCTTTGAATCCTGCACTGTTTTTGTGTTATTTGGCCCATGGCCAAGGGAGGCCATAAGGCCCTTGTTGTTTGGCCCATGGCCAGGGCCGCATTTAGGGGGTGGCGCACCGGGCAAATGTCCAAGGCCCCGCGCCCGATGGGCCCCGCAAATTTCAATTGAAAAAAATTAAACGTCACGTATTTGCCATCTGCGACGAGTTTTACTTTTTCCGGCAGGCGGCATGGCATCAGGCATTCTAATATCCGCTTTGATGGTGTTTAATTTGTTGTTCTTGTTAGTGTTACTCATTTCTAATGTTGTTACTACTTACTTCTTGTTGTTTCTGTTGCAGATTCATGATTTATGTTCTTATTGTTGGCAGGGCCGTTTCCTGGCATAAGCAGACTAAGCGGCTGCTTAGGACCCCGCTGCTACTAGGGGGCCAAAGGTAACTGTTAGCTATGACACGATTGTATCGTAGAGTTAGTAATTGTTTGGTAGTTGATAATTGCATTATTTTTTTATACATAGTTCTGTGTCATTTATTCTAAATAATGTATAAGCTAATTTTCAGGAATTTCATGAAGAGTATTTTTTCTGTTTTGGACATAAATGTTTCATTAAAATTGGTTCATAATTGTTTTTTATTAACACCGCCATTTTTTGTATGTGTGTGCTGAGGTGATGTAGTAAGGCGTGAGTTGGTGGATGGAGGGGTGGGGCCTCAAATGGGTATACTGCTTAGGGCTCCCTAATGGCTAGAAACGGCCCTGATTGTTGGCATTGTAATAGAGCATGAGGTGTTGCAGTCGGTGAATTTCGAGGACACAATCACGCAGTTTTCCAAGCAAAAGGCCAGGAAGCGTCCTATGTAATATTCATTACAAATCTATACTCTATCTACAGTACAGTAAGCTGTACAGTTTAGCTGTTTATTAAGTGCATTACAACTGTGTAGCTGTTTATTAAGTGCATTACAACTGTGTAGCTGTTTATTAAGTGCATTACAATAACTGTGTAGATATTTATTAAGTGTAGCTGTATACACTGTATGTGTACATTACGGTGTCCCATTTTTTAACTTTTTTTAAAAATGACAATGTCCATACTTTTTTTCTTGTTAGAACTGGTCCACTGAATACAACCATATCAAAAGAAAATCTTTTTCTGAATTTTAGGGGTCCCCCCACCCCCCTCGAAATATTTTGCGCTCTTGGAATGCAAAAATTGGCATTTTGGGGAGTACATTTGACACTGAGGAGCCAATTATTTATACAACACCTACATATTTGGTACAAAATGATAGCTAGCTACATTCATGCACCTAACATTAAGATCCATCAAAAGTGTATATTAAATGAATAAGTACTTATAATTAATATTCTTTCATTATAGTAGGTCGAAATTAAGGGTAAATATTTTTAGGTAGTGTGAAAAATGCTCTGTATGAATTGGTCCACAATTAACCCACCCCTTATATCTCCAGTCTAACTATAGAGTAGATTAAGTCTAGCCCTGTAGGGGTCAGCCTAGAGATTCCGGAAATGGTCCAGAGCGGGCAGATAAATTGAGGTCCACAGTAGGATTCCTCACCAAATTAGGTTAGGGCAATCTACCTTCACCTTTGTTAAGCTATGAGTTGATGTTAGGTCTTAGGCCACAATGTAGGCCTAATTTGTCTGACCCAGCTTAATTTAATGCGTTTATTTTAACTGGGTTAAAACACAATTAGTCACTTACTGCTAGTTATTAGAGAGTCTCTTTTCCCCTTCCGTCTAATTGTTGAGAGCGTACTTGCTGGTGGGGATCTTTTTCCGTTGTTTGTCCTTCTCCCTTCTCTCGTTCCGTCTTCTCACCCCGTTCCTCGTTTTCGTTCCCCTCTGTTCCTTTTTCGCGGGGCTTTTTCCACCAGCGTCGTCTTGGTTTTTTCTTCGGTTGGTTGATCGGTAATGTATATCTATTACCGAGCACGCTCTTGTCACACAGTATATAAATACTAGTGTGGAGATTAACTCTGGTGAGCAACCAATTGGTTTCATCCACCCAGTTATTGACATAAAAGGAATTTAATAATTGTTAGATTAACTACCTACCTACTCAGTGAACCATTTTCGTTACCTCCCAACTACCCACACATCATTTTTCCATAGGTAGGCTCCCTATGTTTATTTACTCTATATTTCCAATGAATTATTTATTATATATTTTTATTTATGTAGGTTTATGCAGTATTGTTAATAATTTAGGTAATATATATTAAATTTATATTTTTCAGTTTTATGAAAAAAAATTTGCGGAGATAACATATTACTGTTATGATACTGCCCTCTCGTGGCGTTTCTGCTCAACACACAGTGTTTGTGTTGTCAGTTGTTGTCCTGTAGAAGTGCTGTGTGTTTGTAGGCTCACAATAGTACTTTAGATATGGCTAGTAGTAAGCCAGTGCTCAGAAAAGATATAACAACTTATGATTCAATATTAGGCAAACTCAAAGATGATATACATACTGAAGAAGGCTGCATGCTTCCAACAAATGGTGATGTCACAAGATATTTTTTCTTCTGAGAAGACAACAAATCAATCAGAGAAATGTCTCAAAGGAGGAAAATATATAAATTGTTTTACGAAAAGTTAGATGTATTTGGAATAAGGCAGGCATTCCCTCGAAAGACATCGCTAAACATAAATCACCAAGAATGATGATACTTGATTTAATACATAAACAGATAACTTGATTAAATATAGAAATAGAAAAAATATGAGTGCGAAAAGCAAAATTTCTTGGATCATATGAATAAATTATTTGACATTTCGACCCAAAATGCTGTTGAAGAAATTCGAAAGGATTCAATGAAATCTACAGATCAGAAGACTGAAGATATCGCATTTTTAGAAGATCAGCGAGGTGAGAGGAAATACTGTTTGGGTCCAATTGACAAAGGATACGTTGCAAAGGTGTTCAGAAAACAGGCCAGGATTCGTGAAGAGAAAAATCGAACAATGAAAGAAGAACAACGCCGATCTTTAGGAAAAAAAGGTAAGGATGAAGAGCGCGAAGATACATTTGACAGTGATTCAGGAGATGACGCGGCAGATGAAGACTTCTCTCCCAAGCCAGGTCCATCAAAGAAGGCTGTAAACGTGCTTAAGTCAAACCTAATATCAAATACAGCAGATCGCCTAGGCCTTTCATTACGACAACGCAGTGGCTTTGCTTCAGTAGTTGCAGCAGAGTGTGGGAAAAATATTGCAGAAATGATTATTTCAAAAAGTACGGCAGGTCGAGCAGCTAAAACAACGAGGAAAAAAAAGGCAGAATCCATCAGAGAGGAATTTATTGCTCCTGAATATGTTTTGATTCACTGGGACAGCAAAATGATTGGTGATCTATCAAATGAGAAAGAAGAGAGATTGGTGATTCTTACTACTGGAGGTAGGGATGTAGAAAAGCTACTCTCCGTGCCGAAAATCGAAAATACAACAGGACTGACACAAGCATCAGCAGTTGTAGCTGGAAATTGGAGAATAATGTGTATGGTATGGTTTTTGATACCACTGCTTCCAATTCTGGCTAGGTAAAAGGAGTTTGCATAAAAGTAGAAGACCTACTCGGGAAAAAATTGTTTTGGATAGCCTGCCGTCATCACATGGTTGAGAGAATTTTATCGGCCGTCTATTTGAAAATATTTGGTAAGACGACTTCTCCAATAAATGAAGATTTCAAGAAATTCAAAGAAAACGATTGGAAGAATATTGACACCAAACATCCTCATAAGCATCTTGAAATAAAAGATCGATATCTGCGGAATTTAAAAGAGGAAAACATCAAATATATGAAAGATGACTATAGGGAAGTTGCTGAAACAACACTTCTGATTCTTGACGTAGTCCCTTCACGAGGAACGCACTGGATGAAGCCTGGGGCATTTCATCACGCAAGATGGATGGCAGCTATACTTTATATACATAAAATGTATGCTTTCTGCAATCAAGTTGGGTTTGACTCAGTGACCATTTATAAGCTTGAAAGGATGTGTACAGTATCTTTACGACTCTTTTCTATGGAAAGTATTGGCTTTCATGCACAAACGCAGTTGATGCCCCTGTAAATGATCTCGACTTTTACAGGGAAATGGTTCGCTACAAGCAAATAGACAGTGATATCGCTGAAACAGCTTTAAACACTTTTAAAGGTCATTATTAGTACCTAACTGAGGAACTTACACCAATGGCTCTCTTTGGTTCTTTGAACAATGAAGATAAGAGCATAATGGCAAAAGAACTATTACATTCTGTCCATCCTAAAGACTTTCATATAGGCCAACCTGTCTTCCCCCTTTTGAAACAGAATGTTAAGCTCCACCGACCTATTGGTTCCAAGTCGGTTTTTCTTTCGCCAACTAGACTCAACAGGCGACTGGCTTAAAAAGCCTGTTCTTATGTGGGAAACTGATGAAGATTATATCAGGATGAAGAATATAATTTTTTTTGCAAAAGTTGTTAATGATACGGCGGAGCGAGGAGTTAAATTGATGCAAGATTTCTATGGCACATGCAAGGATGAGAATGAAATTCAGGAACTTCTACAGATTGTTGAAGAAAACAGGCGTATGATCCCTGTTGTTTCAAAGAAAATATTAATCAATATGACAAAAAGACAAGATTAGTTAGGCCTAAGTAATATACCATTCTAATGTTGTTTCTTTTTAGTTGTATATTGGAAAGCTATATATTTTGTATTTTATTAACTTTATTCCTTTTTTCTTGTAAAAGTATATTTTGATTTATGCAATGATTAAAAAAAAAAAAACGATGGGCTTTGCAAATTTCTGTATTTGCAAAGTTGTTCCCACTTTGATAGCATAAGTTGAATTTATCTTTGTTCGATTTTTCATCCTATCTTATCAAAGCCCATCGCCGTGGAGCTGCATTGGGATGATGCTCCATGAGTGGCGGTAACACTCGTGTTAAAAATGAGATATTAGAAATAACTTTCAAATAATTTTGGTAAAAATTACTCGTGATTTTTTTCATGAGGTAACATTTTTGTGGTAAAAAGTTCTTGTAATGAATCGATTTTGATGTACAAATTCTTTTTCATTTATTAAACACTTCCGATGGGTGTTTTAATGTTAGGTGCATGAATGTAGCTATCATTTTGGGTAATTATGTATATAGACACGTTCAGTCATTTTACACACCAAAATACATTTTTATAGTAGTATTTGATGTGATTTGTTCAAATCTGACCTCCATTTCCCTCAGAAATGAGATCCAACAAAGTTATAGTACTTTGAAGTTTGGCCCATTTTCAAGGGAAATGGAGGTCAAAATCTAAGCAAAAAACATCAAATATTACTAGAAAAATGTATTTTGGTATTAATTAGAAAGTAACGATACTCATATTATCCAAATTATGCTAGTTAAAAATTTAAAAAAAAAAGGATAAAGTAGTTTGGCCGCAAAAAAAAAAAAACATATAAAACCCTATACCGATCAATTTGTGATGCGTGATCTTTACGGGCGCTCCGCCTCCGTACCCCCGAGACTTAAATTATACATGATTCTATTAACGAGCACTCGTTTCCGCACAATTCACACTTACGGGTCGATGGTAAAATATTGTGTTTTGTAAATATTTCTATTGCTCGGGAGTCATTAGAATGCACTTCGTATATTAAATCCTCAAAATAATATTCGCACCCTTCACATGTCATCGCGACCAACATCTATGAAAAACTAACATAAGTGGAAGTAGTAACCTAAAAAGCTTAGCTCATATATCATGTTTTCATGACGTCACCAGGCAAATATTGGAAGGGCGAAAAAAAAATGTCGCAAAAATGTTATAATATTCAAATCTACATAATTTGGTAAGGACGCATCTGCGAACATAGTGACTTATATCAAAATGATGAGAAAATTACGCTTTAATATTTTATCATTATATTTGCTTTTGATATTCTGAGCGTGACGATACTCATATTATCCTCATTTTGTACCAAATATGTAGGTGGTGTATAAATAATTGGCTCCTCATTGCCCTCAGCAGTGTCAAATGTACTCCCCAAAATGCCAATTTTTGCATTCCGAGAGTGCAAAATATTTCGAGGGGGGTGGGGGGACCCCTAAAATTCAGAAAAAGATTTTCTTTTGATATGGTTGTATTCAGTGGACCAGTTCTAACCAGTATTGCCAGATTGGCTTTTTTAAAGCCAAATTCCATAAATTTGGCTTTTTTTCAACTTGCTTGGCTTTATAATATCAATTTGGCTTTTTTTGGCTTTTTATTGGCTTTTTTTCAACTTGCTTGGTTTTATAGTATCAGTTTGATTTTTGGGCTTTTTCCAGGATCTTTTTTTATTTTTGCCTTTATAATATCAGTTATACTGTTTAGCCTCTTTTAGCACGTGTTTTTTTCCTTGTACCAAACGTGTATAGTGAATCTAGTCTTGTCCGTGGCGTTACATTCGAGATTCATACACGTTTGATACTTGTTCAAACGGAACGGATGCCGGGACGCGGGGCGCGGGCGGGAAAGCAGTCAACACTTAGCATCGGTGCGGATCGGTACTGTGCGTCGTGCGTGTGTAGGCGGTAAAACTTGGCTATCATTCGAGTGAACCAGTTTAGTTAAAGTTCTAGTTTATGTAAATTTTGTTTTTGTTCTACAACCATGTCATCAAAGAAGTGGAAGCTATCGTACGACAGCAGCCGTAAATACAATAGTAAGTGGAAAGAAACGTTTGTTTGGGTGAAAAAGTCTGTTGATAGCTCAGATTCAGCTTATTGCAAACTTTGTCATTGCAATATTGCTCTACGAATGAGTAACCTCTCAAATCACGAAAAGTATATGGTGTCGAGGCTACTTGTTCTAATGTGGAGGACACTGCTGAAGAGGATCTGGAGCTTTTCATGTAATGTGAGTATGTGATCTATACTTAAAATTATTTGGCTTTTTTTTGGCTTTTTTTCGTGCATAGTTTGGCTTATCACTTAGGTTTGCATCTGGCAACCCTGGTTCTAACAAGAAAAAAGTATGGACATTGACATTTTTAAAAAAGTGAAAAATGGGACACCCTACACCAGTGCTCTTCAACCTTTTTATGCTTACCGCCCATTTTTGTAACTTTTGAATCTCCGTATCACCCACCAAAATTAAAAATGCAAAAACTCAAACTAAAAGTTATATACCCTGCATAAAACAATAAAATTAATTGCAATTACCTTTAGATTAATGAGATCCTTCGCCCACTAGTGGGCGGTACCGCCCAGGTTGAAGAGCACTGCCCTACACTGTACATAACCTTTGGTTAGCTTCCGCCCGAATTGTTCATTCTGACGAAGGTCAAGCTTTTCACTACACCTTAGACCTACAGTTTAACTTGGAATCCGAACCACGCCCCATCAGCAGTCCAGCGTCTTAACCACTAGGCCTCCTAGAGTACCCATTTATCTACCAACCACTTTTCTTCATTGTGTGGAAGGATGAACAGCTGGGTTTTGCTGCGCGCCGGCTGCCGTCGGGTTTCGAACCCGGGGCCGATGGATTCGTATATAGTTAAGTTATAGTCTTTAATATCACATTAATAAGCCGAATGGCTTCCGCATGTGTGTTTTGTGTGTGTTAAAAAAAGTATATCTGTTATGTGCATTACAAAATATTGTCATTCATTAACACACTAAAATAATACATCCTGCGAAATAGTAAATGCGCCCACTGTAAATGCGCCCCCTGTAAATGCGCCCCTGCCCATGGCTAAGGGAGGCCATAAAGCCCTTGTTGTTTGGCCATGGCCAAGGGAGGCCATAAGGCCCTTGTTGTTTGGCCCATGGCCAAGGGAGGCCATAAGACCCTTGTGAAAGTTTGGTCTGGCCAAGGGAGGCCACAAGACCCTTGTGAAAGTTTGGTCTGGCCAAGGGAGGCCACAAGACCCTTGTGAAAGTTTGGTCTGGCCAAGGGAAGCCACAAGACCCTTGTGAAAGTTTGGTCTGGCCAAGGGAGGCCACAAGACCCTTGTGAAAGTTTGGTCTGGCCAAGGGAGGCCACAAGACCCTTGTGAAAGTTTGCCCTATGGCCAAGATAGGCCATAAGGGCCTTGTTGAATAGTTTTGGCTATGGCCAAAGTAGTCCATCAGCCCTTGTTGAATAGTTTGAGCTATGGCCAAGGTAGGCCATCAGCCTTTTGTTGAATAATTTGGGCTATGGCCAAGGTAGCCATAAAACCCTTTAGAGTAGAGTAGTTTGGGCTAAGGCCAAAGTAGGTCATAAAACCCTTCAGAGTAGTTTGTTTGTATATGCCACTGTCTAACCATATAACTTTTTGGCACAAAATTATGTGCACAAAACCAGAGCGCAGCAATAAAAGTTTTTACTCTCCGATCCTTGGTTATGTTCAGACAGGTTGTTGTGTTTGTGACATGTAAAGAGTACAGTGTGTGTATACCCTATATATATTTTTTTACATTCCTCTGAATCCAGTTAGTCTTCAAAAGCTGGATTCACCACTCCAGTGAAGTCAATACCCGTAGTTATGATTGAGTAAATGTTATGTGTCCTACAGGTAGGTCTGGAAGGTTTGGGGTTTTGAAGGAATCGAATCTGTGTGCAAGGAATGTATGTGTCTGTTGATGAACTCTGTTGTGTGATTCTTCCTTAAAAGAAGAATTGGATGCTTGAAGTTGTATGTATATATTTATATACTGTATGTACGTATATGTGCAAATGTATATTTTGTTGGAGGGTTTTATTTTTGAGTTTTTTATAAGGTTAACCACTTTGGCTGAGCAAAGATCCTCAAATGTTGCATTTGAGACCTTATATCAAGCCTTGTCTATTTTATGCCTATATGTGAAATAGGACTTAGAATAGGTTGCGCCTATATGTCAAATAGGACTTAAAATAGGTTGCGCCGATGTAAAATAGGACTTAAAATAGGTTGCGCCTATATGTCAAATAGGACTTAAAATAGGTTGCCCTTATTTGTCAAATAGGACTTAGAATGTGTTACGCTTATATGTCAAATAGGACTTAGAATGTGTTACGCCTATATGTCAAATAGGACTTAGAATAGGTTGCGCCTATATGTTAAATAGGACTTAGAATAAGTTGCGCCTATATGTTAAATATGACTGTGAAAAAACTATATAGGGCTATGGGTTGATTGCCTGTGCCCTCATCCGTTGGAAATTTCCAGCAGACTTCAGTGGAGGGTTACCGACAAAAGCCCTATGCTTTTTCGTTAGAGAGTTATGAATATGTAGGTCGTTAAAAGGACCTCTTTATATTTATATGATTACGGTAATTTTTAGCGTCGGGATTTTAGACGCCTACATTAGAATGAAAATGAAATTGCCTCACCTTATTTTTTTTGCTGGGTCTTAGTTTGTTTCGATGTAGGGCGTTACGATCATTTTCGGTGTAGGGCCGCCACGATGGAGTTACTCAATGAGTTAACTTCTTGTAATAAATATAGGCAGTCACAATATAAACACTTGAGGGCATAGGCCTATCCTTATTTTTATGTATTAAGTTTATTATAAGGAATTCACTCAGAACTTTAGGGAAGACAGAAGCACATCCTCCCTGTTTAAAGCGTTCGCTGTAACATAAACAGCCCTGAGAGCCGTTCCTTGGTTCGCTTGTATTTTCATTATTATTTGCCGATCTAGCAAAATTTCGTTTGGTCTACTTCTCTGTGGTAGAACAAACAATAAATTGGGTTTTCTTGTTGCTATGTGAGGCTGATTCATACATACAGGTTCTTTGTACGTATGGCAATTATTTCATTCCCAATAGGCTATGTCGCCAATCCCGAGGCAATTTTGTATAGATATTTAATTCAATTAATTAATAATTTATATTTAATTATGAAATAAATGTACCACATATGATACCATGTTGTGAGCGCGTATAGTTTTTCCATATACTGCGTGGGGCCGGAGAAAAATTTGTATGTTATAGATCAAATTTTTTGATAAACTGTGTTTTAAACCATGTGAAATGGATTGAAAAGAATGAAATAGGAATTTAGGAAGAGAGAGTTTACTCAAGACCTATTTAAATATAAAAGTTCAAGAGGCCAACTTCTCAAGTTTAGTTAAAGTTATGTCAATCAGTTTGACTCCCTTTAGGTATAGGAAATTTATGGAATTAAAGTAAAGTTATTAAGCATTTTAACTTTGCTCATTATCTGTGTAAATTTTTTAAATGCTGGTTTACTGACGTGGTTTTGGAGTTTTGTCATGTTTTGTTTTGTTAACAATTTATGTTTTAAAGTGACTTCTAAGTTGGTGAGTTAATTGAAATGTACTGTTAGGCCTGTTCAAAAATCAACTTTTTCTTATTTTCATAGGTTTCTGTACATTTTCCCATGCTTTTTGACCTGAAAAAGCCGAAAATCACAACTATTTTGACCTAGGATGTTGGGAAGCATTGCCGCATGGAGCTTTAATTTTTCTGCCTTGAAATCGGCCAAAGCGCCAATTCCGGGGTCCCTTGAATTATGTTTTGCACTTTAACTTTTGATCTAAACAAGATAGAGCAACAAATTAGGTATCAAATGAAAAAGCATAAAATTAATAAATAATAATAATAATAATAATAATAATAAATAAATAATAATTAATAATAATATAATAATAATAATAATTATCTATCATTTTTCAGGAAACAACAGAAACTCAATCAGAATCTAGAAAACCATCTACAAGTTACAACTTCACAATGGCATTAAGCAAGGAGCTGAGGGAGCTCCGTGGGCGCACAGTTGATATCTCAGAACCTCCACGTACTGTCCACAGGCAGGTGTCAACTGGGCCATCTACCAGATCTCTCACTGAAACTTTCCTGGTTGGATACCCTTCAGCTTTTATCAGTGGTTCCCAGCTTCCCACCAACAGACAGGCGTTCCAGTATTTCCTTAATCTTCAGAATTTACCGGAAAATGCAGGGAGGCCCATGGTTCAAGACCTTGCATATGAAACAGTTGAATCTATCATCCCATTCTGGCAGATGGCTAGGATCAAGACAATGACCAAGTACAACGCAATGAAGCTCTTCATGAAACTACATGAGAAACATCGTGCTCTGGTGAAAAGCAAAGGAAGAGCAAGTAACCCTGGAGGAAAAAGAGGAGCATTTGTGCTGGAATTAGACAGCCTGTTCGATATAGGAGCTCCAGATGCAATCCAGGAAATACAGAACAACAGACTGTTATCCAGAGAGAAGAAAGATGAGGATATCAGGTTCTACGAAGACCAAAAGACTGAGAGGAAAGGTCATATGTCTGGTCATGACAAGATTTTTGAGACAAGATCCCTGCAGCAAGCAGCGAGGAATGAAAGACTGCAGCATAGACAAGAACAAGGTAAAACTAATTACTTTGAACGTCACAAAAAGTTTTAAGTTTTACTCCATTGCGATATTTAGTATGTACTTAACAATTACTGTCTTAACATGTACTATTTTACAGCTGCAGCAGAACAAGAGGCAGTTGTTCATGTGGATGACATTACCTGGGGTGACTCAACTGACAACGACGCTAACACAGAGGACATGGATTACCATCAGCCTCGTCCTGGATGTTCTCACCATCAAGACACTGTGACTAGTGTGACTTTGACGTTTCCAAGGAAGGTCATGGAATGTGATGTCATCTGCAATACAGCTGATCGTCTTGGTTTATCAGACAATCAAGTTACTGCCATGGTTTCTGCCACCTTGAAAGCTGGAGGGGCTGATCTGGATAACTTCGTCATCTCAACCTCAACAACACGTCGCAACAGAATGCTGTCCAGGTATAATATCAGCCAGAGTCACATGTCCAAGTTTTGTGAAAACCCCCCACAGTACGCTGCCTTACACTGGGATGGAAAGTTGCTCAAAGATGTCTTGGGCAGTGAACCTGGAAGTACCTCAGAGACTTTAGCTGTGCTAGTGTCTGGTCCACCTTCATACACTGAAGGAAAGTTATTGGGAGTACCTGTCATCGACAATTCTTCTGGCACAGCTCAGGCTGAGGCTTCAATGGATTTACTGGAGACATGGGAACTTACGGATAATGTTACTGCCCTTGTTTTTGACACTACATCCAGTAACAGTGGAGTTCACAGAGGAGCTGCCAAACTGCTAGAGAAAATGCTGAACAAAAAGGTGTTTTATCTGGCCTGTCGACATCACATCCTGGAAATCCTAGTAGGAGCAGTTTGGGAGAAGCTGTTTGGGAAGGTGAAGGGGCCAGATAATCCCTGGTTTGAGCATCTGAAGGATGTTTGGACGGACTTGTCCAAGGAAAACCCAAAGATGCTGGCTATCAACAGCAAATGGCTGAAGGAAAAGAAAAAGAACAGTGAAGAAATACTCCAAGACATTCTAACAGCAGAAAGGCTTCCAAGAGCCGACTACAGGGAAATGGCTGAACTGACAGTCATTGTTCTTGGAGGAACGCCTCCTCGAGGTATTCACTGGAGTCGACCAGGCGCCATTCATCAGGCCAGATGGATGGCCAGAAACCTGTACTCCATGAAAATGCTGATGTTTGCAGATCAACTTGAGTACGACGAAGACACTGTATCAAAGCTGGAAAGACTCAACACCTTCCTTGCGCTGTTCTACACTCCTGTATGGATGATGTCAATGTCTGCTGCAGATGCTCCCGTGAATGATCTAAGTCTAATCCAGGACATGTTGAAGTACAAGAAAACTGACCCAGAGCTTGGTGATGCAGTACTTAATAAGATGGAAAACCACAAATGGTACCTGACGCAGGAAGTCGTGCCATTTGCCCTGTTCAGCAGTAGATTGAGTGACACATTGAAGCACGACATTGCTGCCCAGTTACATGCCACTGAGAAGCCAGACAGCTTCAGAACAGGAAAGCCTCTATTCCAGAGAGTCACAGCTAAGACCACCCTGGTTTATCTCATTGGCCCAGAATCACATTTCCTGCTGGACACACTGAACATTGGATCCGAGTGGCTTCTGGAACCTGTCACGTCTTGGCCACAGAATGAGGACTACAGAAAAGCGTTGGACTATGTTAAGAATCTGAAAGCGGTGAATGACATTGCTGAACGTGGTGTCAAGATGATGAGCGACTTTGCAAATGTCATAACAACAGATGCCAAGCAAAGGGACTATCTCCTTCAAGCTGTGGAGTTCAACAGACGCCGCTTTGACAGCTTCAAGAAACAAACTCTCAACAACTGACTGTGTAAATGTCATTATGAAATTAATCATCATGTAATGCTTTCACTTCTTGATCGATTAGACTTGTGACAAAATGTTAATCTCAAATTTGTGTCATGAATAAGGCGCCTTGTCTGCCTTGAGTGTGAGAAAACGAATTTTGTGATATTTCTGAAATCTTTGTATGTACCAATGTGCCATTTCTTGTTCCAAGACCATCATAATTGTATAAGTTAGAAAGAGGATTAAAAACACTTTAATTTGGTGCCTATTTTGTTGCTCTATCTTGTTTAGATAAAAAGTTATAGTGCAAAACATGATTCAAGGGACCCCGGAACTGGTGCTTTTGGCCGATTTCAAGGCAGAAAACTTAAAGTTCCATGCGGCAATGCTTCCCAACAACCTAGGTCAAAATGGTTGTGATTTTCGGCTTTTTCAAGTCAAAAAGCATGGGAAAAAGTACAGAAACCTATGAAAATAAGAAAAAGTTGATTTTTGAACAAGGCTAATGTACTGTACTTCCATGTTGTGTTGTTTGGTTTAAAGAGTTTGTACTGTATTCAAACCTTCTACCACTTCAGACTAGTCAATACCCGTAGTTTTAGTGGAGTAAATGTTACTCCTCCACAGGTAGATCTGGAGGGCTTGGGGCTTTGAATCCTGTACTGTTTTTGTGTTGCTTGGTCTCTGGCCATGGGAGGCCATAAAACCCTTGTAATAGTTTGGGCTGTGGCCAAGGGGAGGCCACAAAACCCTCGTAATAGTTTGGGTTGTGGCCAAGGTAGGCCACAAGACCCTTGTAATAGTTTGGGCTGTGGCCAAGGGGAGGCCACAAAACCCTTGTAATAGTTTGGTCTGTGTAATGAGTCTTTACTAATTATTGTTTTCTGTGTAACAAGTCTTTACTAATTATTGTTTTCTGTGTTTCAGATCTATGCTATGTTTATGTTGAATAAAGCCTCAAATTGGCCTTTACTTTATCTTTAGCCCGCTAACAAACGTGGCACCACAATTTATTCAACATTTCAATCAGCCATTCAGTCGGCCTTTCAGATACAGCAAGCAAATATTCATCCAGTAATCTTACTATATCATGGAGAAGGTGATTCGCCCGGATAAATTTATTACTTCTCCGAATTCTCCCCAAGCTGGGAAACTATGGAAATTATGGTCGCGCGGATTCAAATATTTCTTGAGTACTATCGCCGAACACAACCCCAATAAATTGGAGGTTCTGTTCATACATATCGGCCCCGATGTCGCTGATATCATTCAAGACTGCTCTACTTATGAGAATGCCATGGCAGCCTTAGAGGCCACCTACGTCAAGAAGCCAAACGAGGTATGCGCTCGCCACCTGTTGTCCACCCGTCACCAAAAGCCCGAGGAAACCCTCGATGAGTACTTGCAAATTCTTCAACAACTAGCCAATGACCAACTTCAAATCGGTTTCCGCCGACGAAAACAGGAGTTCATCTGTGAGAGACGCTTTCATCCGAGGAATTAGAGATAGCGCCATCCGCACCCGCTTACTCGAAAATGACACACTCTCACTGGAAAAGGCTATCGTCCAGGCTCGAACATTAGATCAGGCCCAGAAAAACTCAGAATCGTACCTCACTCATTACGGTGCTGTTGCAGCCACTGGCTCTCGCCACGAACCGTCGCCGACTACTGACTCTGCCCGGCCTGCCTGCGTCCAAGGAGACGATCTCCCAAACTCTTCAGCCGCTACGAATTTCGACAACAAAGCCGCTCTGTGCTTCTTCTGCGGGTCTCGACGCCACCCACGAAGCAGGTGTCCGGCAAAGGATTCTATCTGTGCGAAATGTGAAAAGACCGGCCACTGGGCCAAAGTCTGCCGCTCAAGTACTTCCTCGGCACGTCAAAAACAGGATAAAACCACAGCGTCTCATTCAGCCGCAGCATTAGCGACCATTAGTACCACTCTATCGTGTAGCTCCTCCATGCCTACCAACTCAACAGTCGATATCCTCGTCAACGGCCGTTCGTGTCTCGCCTTGTTGGATACTGGCAGCTCGGACAACTTCATTCGTGAGGATCTAGCCAAACACTTAGAGCTGCCCATTCTTCCGCACTCGGGCGTCGTATCAATGGCTTCGCCTAATCTATCCGCAGCCATCTCAGGTCGATGTACAGTGAAGGTTACGATGGGAGACCGCGACTACGAAAAGCTCGAACTATCCGTCTTGTCGGATCTGTGCGCTGACATAATACTCGGTACCCCATTCTTAATCAGACACAAGGAATTGAACATCAATTTCGGAGGTCCGGAGCCAGCACTCCATATATGCGGCCTTACTCGATCAAGAATTTCAGCCCCACCACTATTCGGCAACTTAACTGCCGATTGTCGTCCCATCGCCACGAAGTCCAGACGATTTTGCTCTGAGGACAAAATTTTCATTGGGAAAGAAATCGAAAAGCTACTCAGGGATGAGATAATTGAACCCAGTAACTCACCCTGGCGTGCTCAAGTAGTCATCACATCTACCGAAACAAAAAAAAAACGCATGGTAATCGATTTCTCTCAAACCGTCAACCGATTTACCATGCTAGATGCATATCCTCTTCCGCGAATCGATGATATAGCCAACAAAGTCTCACAACACAAATACTACAGCGTAATTGATCTGTCAAGCGCATACTACCAGGTAGAAATCGATCCGTCTGAACGACCTTTCACAGCATTCGAGGCTGACGGAAATCTATACCAATTCAGAAGGATCCCTATGGGAGTAACTAACGGAGCCGCGGCCTTCCAGCGCGTCATGAACGAATTCATATCCTCGAACAACTTATCATCAACATACGCCTACCTCGACGATCTCACCATCTGCGGAACCACTTGGGAAGAGCACGATGAGAACCTTCGACATTTCTGGGAAGCCGCTAAACGAGTAAATCTGAGTCTAAACAAGGAAAAATGCAAGCTTTCGATGACATCAGTGCACCTGCTCGGATATTCTATCTCTCATGGCGTATTGCGGCCCGATCCCGAACGCCTCCGGCCACTACAAGAACTTCAAACTCCTCGCAACAAGTCGTCTCTACAACGCGTAATCGGACTATTCGCATACTATGCTAAATGGATTCAGAACTATTCCCTCAAGATCAAACCTCTGCTCAACGTTTCATCATTCCCATTAACTCGCGAGGAAGTATCAACGATCCAAACACTCAAAGATGATATCTCGAAAGCTGTCGTCGGTTCAATCGATGAAGAACTGCCGTTCACTGTGGAGACGGACGCTTCCTCTTCAGCAATCGGAGCCACCCTCACCCAGAACGGCCGCCCGGTGGCGTTCTTTTCTCGCGCTCTGAATAACACAGAACGTCGCCATCACATCGTTGAAAAGGAGGCATACGCTGTAATCGAATCCATTCGCAAGTGGAAGCACTTCTTAGCTTATCGACACTTTACTGTCGTCACCGACCAGCGGAGCGTATCTTTCATGTTCGATGGAAAAGCTACTGGTCGTATTAAGAACGATAAGATTCTCCGTTGGCGTGTAGAACTAGCCGGCTACTCATTCACAATAAAATACAGACCGGGCCCCGAGAACCGAGCCGCAGACGCATTGTCGCGATCCTTTTGCGCTGCTACTCCAAGAATATCCCTCGCCCAGCTGCATGTTAATCTGATACACCCAGGAGTCCGCCGAATGACTCATTTTGTGAGAGCTAGGAACCTACCATTCTCAGTGGATGACATCAAACGAGTTACGTCGGAATGCCAAACATGCGCTAAATGTAAGCCACAGTACTATAAACCAGAAGTTAGTCACTTAATACGGGCCATGTCCCCGTTTGACCGACTTAACATCGACTTTAAAGGCCCGCTTCCGAGCGCAACTTCGCGACCTTACATCCTAACAGTAATCGACGAGTATTCACGCTTTCCTTTTGCCTTCCCGTGCCGTGATACGAACACGTCAACCGTTATCGCCCGTCTCACCGAGTTATTTTCTACCTTCGGAACTCCCTCTTACATCCACACAGATCGAGGGACATCGTTTATGTCTTCGGAACTAAAACTGTTCCTAACTAAACATGGTATCGCGACTAGTCGCACAACGCCGTATCACCCCCAAGGAAACGGGCAATGCGAACGTTACAATGGAATCATCATGAACACCATCAAACTAGCCATAGAAGATCGCGGGTTGCCGATGTCGCAATGGGAGTCCGTCCTACCAGACGCGCTGCACTCGATTAGATCGCTGCTGTGTACGGCCACGAACGAAACTCCTCACGAGCGTCTATTCACGCACCCGCGGCGTACTTCTACCGGTTCTGCACTACCGACGTGGCTGTCTTCTCCGGGAACTGTACTCCTTCGCCAATTCATTCGCCGATCCAAGAACGACCCCCTCGTCGAGGAAGTTGAGTTAATTGAGGCAAACCCCAACTACGCGTTTATACGGCATCCGAATGGGAGAGAAGATACCGTATCCATCAGGGACCTGGCACCGGCGGGACGTAGCAATACGGATGACACGAATCACTATGAACCCCCCGTACCCAGTCCGCCAATCAATTCCACCCCGCTAACGGACGACTCAGAACCCGCTGAGATCCGCCGACACACGGTCCCAACAGCTCCCGTCGAAGCGACTCCAGTCGAAGTCGAGAGAGGCCCACCTGTGTCAGTAACCTCCGAGACGAGTCCCCCTCTGAGAAGAAGCACTCGAATCAGATACCCAGCTCAACGCCTAAACTTGTAGACTCTTCTTTCTTCCAAAATATCTTGAACTTGTCGTTTTGTTTCTTACCGTGCAATGTATCACGTATTATAAAAGAAGAGAGGAATGTAATGAGTCTTTACTAATTATTGTTTTCTGTGTAACAAGTCTTTACTAATTATTGTTTTCTGTGATCACGTATTATAAAAGAAGAGAGGAATGTAATGAGTCTTTACTAATTATTGTTTTCTGTGTAACAAGTCTTTACTAATTATTGTTTTCTGTGTTTCAGATCTATGCTATGTTTATGTTGAATAAAGCCTCAAATTGGCCTTTACTTTATCTTTAGCCCGCTAACAAACGCGGCACCACAGTCTGTGACCAAGAGAGGCCACAAGACCCTTGTAATAGTTTGGTCTGTGGCCAAGGGAGGCCACAAGACCCTTGTAATAGTTTGGGCTGTGGCCAAGGGAGGCCACAAGACCCTTGTAATAGTTTGGTCTGTGGCCAAGGGAGGCCACAAACCCTTGTAATAGTTTGGTCTGTGGCCAAGGAAGGCCACAAGACCCTTGTAATAGTTTGGTCTGTGGCCAAGGGGAGGCCACAAAACCCTTGTAATAGTTTGGTCTGTGGCCAAGGAAGGCCACAAGACCCTTGTAATAGTTTGGTCTGTGGCCAAGGGAGGCCACAAGACCCTTGTAATAGTTTGGGTTGTGGCCAAGGTAGGCCACAAAACCCTGGCTATAGTTTGGGTTGTTGCCAAGGTAGGCCACAAGACCCTTGTAATAGTTTGGGCTGTGGCCAAGGGGAGGCCACAAACCCCTTGTAATAGTTTGGGTCGTGGCCAAGGTAGGCCACAAGACCCTTGTAATAGTTTGGTCTGTGGCCAAGGAAGGCCACAAGACCCTTGTAATAGTTTGGTCTGTGGCCAAGGGTGGCCACAAGACCCTTGTAATAGTTTGGGCTGTGGCCAAGGGGAGGCCACAAAACCCTTGTAATAGTTTGGGTTGTGGCCAAGGTAGGCCACAAAACCCTTGTAATAGTTTGGTCTGTGACCAAGGGAGGCCACAAGACCCTTGTAATAGCTTGGTCTGTGGCCAAGGGAGGCCACAAGACCCTTGTAATAGTTTGGTCTGTGGCCAAGGGGAGGCCACAAAACCCTTGTAATAGTTTGGGTTGTGGCCAAGGTAGGCCACAAGACCCTTGTTATAGTTTGGGTTGTGGCCAAGGTAGGCCACAAGACCCTTGTAATAGTTTGGTCTGTGGCCATGGGAGGCCACAAGACCCTTGTTATAGTTTGGGTTCTGGTCAAGGTAGGCCACAAGACCCTTGTTATAGTTTGGGTTGTGGCCAAGGTAGGCCACAAGACCCTTGTTATAGTTTGGTCTGTGGCCATGGGAGGCCACAAGACCCTTGTAATAGTTTGGGCTGTGGCCAAGGGGAGGCCACAAAACCCTTGTAATAGTTTGTTCTGTGGCCAAGGAAGGCCACAAGATCCTTGTAATAGTTTGGTCTGTGGCCAAGGGAGGCCACAAGACCCTTGTAATAGTTTGGGCTGTGGCCAAGGGGAGGCCACAAAACCCTTGTAATAGTTTGGGTTGTGGCCAAGGTAGGCCACAAAAACCCCTTCATGAATAGGTTGGGCTATGGCCGAGGTAGGCCATCAGCCTTTGGTGAATTTGTTGGGCTGTGGCCAAGGGTAGGCCATCAGCCGTTTGATGAATTGTTGGGCTATGGCCAAGGGTAGGCCATCATCCCTTTGATGATTTGTTGGGCTATGGCCAAGGTAGGCCAAGGCCCTTTGAAATAGTAGTTTGGGCTATGGCCAAGGTAGGCCAAGGCCCTTTGAAATAGTAGTTTGGGCTATGGCCAAAGTAGCCATAAAACCCTTTAGAGTAGAGTAGTTTGTTTGTACGTGTCACTGTCTAACCATATAAATTTTGCCACAAAATTATGTGCACAGAATCAGAGCGCAGCAATAAAGGCTTTTACTCTCCGATCCTTGGTTATGTTTAGACAGGTTGTTGTTGTGTTTGAGACACATGGAAAGAGTAGTATGTTTGTGTGTGTGTTGCATTTCTCCGAATCCAGTTGGTCTTCAAAACTTGGATTCACCACTCCAATGAAGTCAATACCCGTAGTTATGAATGAGTAAATGTTGTGTATGATAGTATTCTACAGGTAGGTCTGGAAGGTTTGGGGTTTTGAAGGAATCCAATCTGTTTGCAAGGAATGTATGTGTCTGTTGATGAAATCTGTTGTGTGTAAATGTGTATTTTGTTGTAGGGTTTTATTTTTGGGTTTTGGATTAGGTTAATCAATTTGGCTGAGTAAAGATCCTCAAACGTTGCATTTGAGACCCTTATATCAAGCCTTGTCTGTTTTATGCCTATATGTCAAATAGGATTTGGAATAGGTTGGGCCTATATGTCAAATAGGACTTGGAATAGGTTGGGCCTATATGTCAAATAGGACTTGGAATAGGTTGGGCCTATATGTCAATTAGGACTTGGAATAGGTTGGACCTATGTCAAATAGGACTTGGTATGCCTATATGTCAAATAGGATTTGGAATAGGTTGGGCCTATATGTCAAATAGGACTTGGTATAGGTTGGGCCTATATGTCAAATAGGACTTGGAATAGGTTGGGCCTATATGTCAAATAGGACTTGGTATGCCTATATGTCAAAATAGGATTTGGAATAGGTTGGGCCTATATGTCAAATAGGATTTGGAATAGGTTGGGCCTATATGTCAAATAGGACTTGGTATGCCTATATGTCAAATAGGATTGGAATAGGTTGGGCCTATATGTCAAATAGGACTTGGTATGCCTATATGTCAAATAGGACTTGAAATAGGTTGGGCCTAGTGATGTTAAAAAACGGGGTTTTTTTATGTCCATGTTTTTTTTGTTTTTTATTGTTTTTTTTGTTTTTTTTGTTTTTTTGTTTTTTTTAATAAGTAATATAGATATTGCCAATTTAATTATAAGGTATACTTTTGCAATGATATATATTATAAAAATAAATACATAAATAATAAAATAGGCCATATTGTACCAGTATAGAATGTCCTTTTCAGCCTATTTACAGAAAAAAACTGGCCTCTTTCTTGCACTGAAAGTCTTGTATCTTGAGATCCGTTAAACTTGCGAGAACACTGGCTGCCCATTGTCCAACCTTTCCAGGACTCCCATCCATGCCTCAGATTTTGAATCTCCCACTTAACTATCCTTTAGACCCGCGATGACATATTTTTAACCCCGAGACCATCCATATATATACATACACATACACCCATATACATATATACCAATATATACATAAATACTTATATACACATATTTATATCTATTATATACCCCATACACACGCATACATCCAGAATTCCAGATACATACGCAGCATACTCACATATATACCTACACAAACATACACCTCTGTTTGCCCTTTCATTACCTCCGAGATCATTTAGCACATACTGTACACAGTGTACAGTAATATCCATACAGCCAAAAGAAACCGATTAAGCACAGACAGCAGCAGCAAAGCTAGTATTTATATCCCCAAAATGCAAAATTCCAAGAAAGTGAAGTAAAACATGGTTACATTGGCTTCGTCAACATCCAAATCTGCAATAAGTACCAGTACCTGTGATATTGAAACTATATGCTCTAATCAATCTAGTGATAATGATTCTTCAATGGAAATAGAATCAGATAATGAAAGTTAAACAACATTAGGTTAACACAAAGGTTAAAGAAAGAGATGAATATTTTTATTTTTTATTGGAATTTATATATATACACACACGGTATTCTTGCCAATCACAATTATATATATTGTTTTATACCAGTAATGTATATTATACCAGTACAGTACCTGTGATATTGAAACTAGCATATATGCTCTACCCAATCTAGTGATGATCTTTCCATGGAAATGAAGGTTAAAACAACATTAGTTAACAAAAAGGTTAAAAAAAAGGTGAATATTTTTTTTTTTCTATCTGGAATATATATACTGGTACTCTTGCCAATCACAATTATGTATATGTTTGAAACGAGGAAGAATGTTTTATGTTCTAGTTAAAAAATATATATATGTTGGGGTAAATGTGAAATTGGTAATTATGCATAATTACCGGTAAATATGCATAATTGAAAATTTCATGACTTAACCTAACCAATTGTCAAGGGTGTACAGTTGACCTAACTGGGCATTCAATTGACCTAACCTTGAATGCCCTGTTAGGTCAATTGAATTGAATGCCAGGTTAGGTCAATTGAATGCCCGGTTAGGTCAACTGTACGCCCTTGACAATTGGTTAGGTTAAGTCATGATATTTTCAATTATGCATATTTACCGGTAATTATGCATAATTACCAATTTATCACATTTACCCCAACATATACATATAAAAAATGAGGGTTTGTTTTTCCTTTCTATTATATACTTTTTGCGTGATTCAGTTTTTCTAAAAGATGACTATATATACTAGGTATAACCGTATAAGCATGGTAGTATAGTAAATTATAGGTAATACTAATATACTTATTAGATTAAAGGAAGAAAAATATGGAATAAGTTTAAAACAATAAAAAACAATAAAAAACAGACTATCTTCGTTTTAAACAAAAAAAACGACAAAAAAAATGACACATAAAAAACAACTCACATCACTAGTTGGGCCTATATGTCAAATAGGACTTGGTATGCCTATATGTCAAATAAGATTTGGAATAGGTTGGGCCTATATGTCAAATAGGACTTGGTATGCCTATATGTCAAATAGGACTTGGAATAGGTTGGGCCTATATGTCAAATAGGACTTGGTATAGGTTGGAATAGGGTCATGAATAGGTGTTAGGTGGGTGTAGGTTTGAATTTGTGCAATTGCTTTAGGTCTTTGTGATGTTACAGTTCTGAGTCGAATTTTGTGATGTTAATGAGTCTTATGAGTAAGTTAAATTGCTGAAATAAATTTTATAACCACCACAGGTTCAATTATAAATTTAGTATTTTTAGTTACGATAGGCCTTGTGTAAAGAGTAAGGCCTACTTTAAGAGGTAGGCCTATTATGTAATATAAAGTTAGGTGGGCCTACTAAATAGGCATATTTGTTGGGCCTACCAAGTAGGCTTATATTTGGGCCTATTATTTTATAGGACCTTAAATGAGTTAAGCTTGTTAAATTAACAAGGCTTTGTTTGAGTTTGAAGAGTAGGACCTATTAAATAGGCTTAATGTTGTTGGGCCTATTTTTATAGGACCTAAATTGAGTTATGCTTGTTAAATGAACAAGCCTTTGTTTTCGGTTAGTGTAAAGGTAAAGGGATCGGTTCCCAGTTGCATAGGCCACTATATGAAAAAACTATAGTGGGGTTATGGTTGAAATTGGGGTTAGGCCTAATGAGCTAAGCCGAGCCACCGCGTGTGTCAGTGTAAATTTTAGAGGGGTCAGTTCCCCATACACAGGGCCACCATTTGAAAAAACTATATAGGGCTATGGGTTGATTGCCTGTGCCCTCATCCGTTGGAAATTTCCAGCAGACTTCAGTGGAGGGTTACCGACAAAAGCCCTATGCTTTTTCGTTAGAGTTATGAATATGTAGGTCGTTAAAAGGACCTCTTTATATTTATATGATTACGGTAATTTTTAGCGTCGGGATTTTAGATGCCTACATTAGAATGAAAATGAAATTGCCTCACCTTATTTTTTTTTGCTGGGTCTTAGTTTGTTTCGATGTAGGGCATTACGATCATTTTCGGTGTAGGGCCGCCACGATGGAGTTACTCAATGAGTTAACTTCTTGTAATAAATATAGACAGTCACAATATAAACACTTGAAGGCATAGGCCTATCCTTATTTTTATGTATTAAGTTTATTATAAGGAATTCACTCAGAACTTTAGGGAAGACAGAAGCACATCCTCCCTGTTTAAAGCGTTCGCTGTAACATAAACTGCCCTGAGAGCCGTTCCTTGGTTCGCTTGTATTTTCATTATTATTTGCCGATCTAGCAAAATTTTGTTTGGTCTACTTCTCTGTGGTAGACCAAACAATAAATTGGGTTTTCTTGTTGCTATGTGAGGCTGATTCATACATACAGGTTCTTTGTACGTATGGCAATTATTTCATTCCCAATAGGCTATGTCGCCAATCCCAAGGCAATTTTGTATAGATATTTAATTCAATTAATTAATAATTTATATTTAATTATGAAATAAATGTACCACATAATTATGATACCATGTTGTGAGCGCATATAGTTTTTCCATAAGGACTTAGAATATGTGTGTTAGGTGGGTGTAGGTTTGAATTCATGCAATTGCTTTAGGTCTTTGTGACATTACAGTTCTGAGTTGAATTTTGTGATGTTAAAGAGTCTTATGAGTAAGTTAAATTGCTGAAATAAATTTTATAACCTACACCACAGGTTGAATTAAAAATTTACAATGTTTTTAGTTAGGATAGGCCTTGAGAGTATAGAGTAGGGCCTACTTTGTGAGGTAGGCTTCTTGTATATTTAAATGACAAATTGTAGTGTTTGAAGTAGGCCTTGGTTATTATTCGGTTTTTGACCCAGTCACACCCAGCTATAACAGCAATATATATTGAATAACCAATCAAAACTGAATAAGAAAATATATATATTATCTTGTGCAAATTTGTATAAAATGTGTTTTTTTATTAAAATATATTTCCTATTTTTGGTGTTTTTTCAATATATATATATATCGACTATTTGGTGAATATTTCTTATTTTTAGTGATTCTGGCTACTTCTGCGTAATTCAATTTGTCTTGTTTTACAAATAAATCATTTTTAGCAATGTTGTTGAACTCTGTTCAGTGTTTTTTTTGCGACGAAGTATGACGTGTCAGTTATGCATATTTGATTTTGAAGACGTGATCTGCCATATTGCCCTCGATGAAGACAAGAGTTTAGACATTTTTTTCAATCACGGAATAATTAAGACATCCGTGACCTGCCCTAAATGTAATAGTGCTTGTATTTTAAGAAAAGACCAGGAGGTCTTTAGGTGCCATAAAAAAAATCCTAAAAATAAACATATGTCGTTTCAGTTTAAGGGCAGGCGAAATTTAGCGGACTACCCATGCAAGGTTGGCACATGTTATTAAATTATCATTTGTATAATTTAGGTCTTGGGGGTATGGGGGCAGAGCCCCCGTAAAGATCATGCATTACAAATTGATCGGTATGTCCAAGAGTACAGGTTTTAATTCTAATAAGCGCTCTATCATTAAATAAGTGCTGCCCCATCAAGTAGGTTGATCTAAAATAGCAACCTTGCCTGCACGTCTTTTAATTATTTCTTCCACTTTTGGGTTTCTTGCTGCTACTACAACCTGTCTCAACTTACCTATGAGAGAGGTAGCATGTTTATCTCTCAATCCATCGCAAATAGCAAGTTGCAAGGTATGTGCACCACAACGCATATGGTTGATTCTGGAGAAGTGTGAAATTTCAGATACAATACTGTCAATTTCTTCTACACAAGATGCCACTTCCTGAGTGTCTGTTGAATCATCATGATGTTCACCAAATGTTTGTATATCATCTTCTGAAGTTGCCTCTTGATTATCATTCAACTTCTCAACAGTTTTAATCATATTTGATGCATTATCACTGACAATGCAGAGCACAAATTCTTTCGGTATGCCGTACTCTTCCAGAGTTCTCATAATTAGATCATGCAGGTAGTCACTAGTTTTGCTGAGCATGTGTATCTTTTACTGCTATAGTGCGGGTGAGGATTTTATTATCATCATCAATAAATCGGACATTGATGGCAAAATAATGTGTCCGTATTCGTGTGCAACCATCAACTTTTAAATATATGAAGTGCCCTTTTAATTGCTCTTTGAGAGCAAATTTTTCTTCTTTTGATTTTTCTATCACTAAATGACGGATATTGTCTTTATCTAAACTAATCTTGAATTTCTGAGCCATTTCTTCTCGTAGACTGCGCATAGCTGGCTTTTCAAACATAGATAGAGGCATAGAATCTTTAACAACTAACTCAATTATGCTATTTTAAAATTATCTGTAGTCATTGAGATAGTGACTTTTTGAGACATCAAAAATTTAGTAATGTTTTGCTGGTTTGCTTTAGTTTTTGAACTGGCAGAAGTACTGGGTCTTGAAAGCTCAAGCATTTGCTTCTTTTCTTCCATCATTTTTGATATTTCAGGATGTAATCGACTCAAGTGTCTTTTCAAATTATATGCTCTTGAGGAGACATCAGGCTTTTTGCTTTGAGGCTTGGTAATTTTAGTTCTACACGTTGAAATATTTCCCGAAGCATCAGAAACTTCACAAATACAAACATAGTGTTTCTTATCTGAACTTTCAGTAAAATACTTGAATATATCAGACTTCTTTATTGAATCTCTATCCATTATGAAGGGTCATAGACTGATAATTATAATTAAAGAATCAAGTACAAATTACAAAGAATCTGAAAAAAAAGAAATTTAGCAATACAAGATAATTGACCTAAAAATAAAAATAGTTCAATCCAAGTCAGAAGGACCAACCTTACTAGGTATGTATCTAGGTAGTTACCTACTTAGATAAATAGTTAGTACCTACCTACCTAAGGTCTCCACCGCCATAAAAATTTTTTTACCTATATAATTAAGTGTTAAGACAAATCTTCCCAAATATTTAATGGTTAAAAAATGGAAATTTGCAGGTTATTCCTGCAACTCCCACACCTCCATAAAATCCAAGAATCCTATGGTACCATTTTTCGTAATATATTACAAGAATTATAATTTGCAACTAAACCTATATTTAACAAATAACAATTTAGGTAGCAATATATCGCCTGGAGCCAGACCATGGAGCCGTATTTTCAAGGTTTCTGGCTCCGGCTCCGGCTCCAGGTAAGCAAAATTCACTGGCTCCACCAACTCCGGCTCCGAAACCCTGCTTAACATTATGGCCTAATTTTGTATCTTCAGCAAATTTTGAGGTTTTACATGATAGGCCCTTCTCTAGATCATTTATATAGACAACAAAAAGCAGAGGTCCCAGAACAGACCCCTGTGGGACTCCACTCAATATGGGTCTCCAAGTAGACTTATTTCCATTTAGATGAACTCTGTTTTCTATTTCTCAGCCATTCTTCTATCCAATCAGCTATATGACCTCTTATACCATGGGCTCTAACTTTTACCAACAATCTTGCATAAGGAACAGTATCAAATGCCTTTGCAAAATCTAAGTATACTATATCTACTGGCTCTTTATTGCCCAAATGCAATAGGACTCCATCATAAAATTCAATGAAGTTGGTTAGACAGGACCTTCCATTTTGAAAGCCATGCTGGCTATCATTTATAAGGTTGCACTCTTCAAGGAACTCAGTAACTTTACCTCTAAACTACATTGTGAAATTTTGACATTTTTACGCCTGCAGACTAAAATAGAGAACTACAAATGATATATTCACATGGATGAAAATAAACAGTGTAAATACAAATTGAACACACACATTACATCAAGTTGATTCATAATTACGAGAGTTTTTTCAATTCATTTTCTGGGAAAACATATTGAATACGCATTGTTCCTGGCTTTAAAGTTGGTGTGCTTAATAAACCTAAAATTTTATCTCTTGATATGTGGCATGTATCTCTGTTTTGTGGAAAGTAATAGTAAACACTATATCCTGATGGGTGTAAAAAGCTAACCTCAAAGTCATCAAATTCCTCATTATAGGAATGTACAAATCCTAACCATTTCTGATCATTGTAAGTACAAACTATGTACTCTCCTATTTTCGGATTAACTTCAACATTATCTTCACCCAGAAAAGCTTTGCTTATAATCCTCACCTCACCAACTTCATCAGAAGATAATTCAAATGTTTGTTATTTGCATTAATAGGTGGGTAAATCCAGGTTAAATAGACAGATAAACAACACGGTCATGTCTTTAATTTGCATAAAACTTGGTCATTTTTTGAAAATTGGTCAAATAGGTCAAAATTTAGGGTCAGGTCAAATTTTGGCCAAATTGTGACCTAAGAATGTTTTAAATCCCTATATCATGGCTTCTAATTGTCATAGCATAATAAACTTTATATGGATGGAAGCGGAATGAGCTCTAGTTTTCAAAAATGGTACTTTCATTTAGATAATTTAATAAAAAAACCACTTAATTTTGAAAAAGCAAAAGATTTCAGGATTTGACATTGAAGGGATCAATTTTTTTTAAAATTTTATTAAGAAAAATGTTGCATGAGGAAAGATCTACCATAATCAGCAATAAAAAGTTAGCTTATAGGCCATTATATAGCTTAAAACTTAATTTTATTAATGCTGGCTTTCTTCATTTTTATATTTTTTATTTTTATATTTTCAGATTTTAATAACTATATATTGAAAGATACAGGTGTACCTAAATAACTTTAAAAAATGCCAAAAAATAAGAAATTATATTATTGTGATCCTTTAAAAAAAACAAAAAAAGAATTTTCAATAATATTAAAAAAGTTATGGAACTTATGGCTTCTGTAAGTTATGGAGTTCTTCAAAAGGATCAGCTATTGTGTAGCAATTGCTACACCTTAATAAGAAGTCAACCTGGAATACTGGAATCTGTACCAGCACCAGCAGAAGAGGCTGTACCACTACGAGAACTGTCTCCTTTACCAGCAAATGAAGAATCCTTTGAGTGCAGTTGTAGCTCATCTACAAATATTTCTACGGCTCCACCTGTTGAGGACATTTTTTTGGAAGATCCACAACATAAGGATATACTTAGCGATAAAATATTACCATATTTAGATGAGAGCCCCATAAAAATAGATAAATATCTTTAAATAACCATATATTTATTTTTTATATAATTAATGAAATCTTTCAATAAACATGTATTTAATTTTTATCTAATTAATAAACCAAGTCTCAGTTAGACAACTAACATACATTACACATACATATATAATTTAATAATATTTGTATCTCAATTGTAATTTTATGTAATTCTTTACAGCTGGATTAATGTCACAGCAAAAACAAAAAAAGGCCACTTCAAAATTTCAGGCAACATCAGGAAAAGTTAGAAGTATAGAATCCGCCTACAGGACTTCTATCCAGGAAGATGCTGTTGCTGGCCCATCCAAAAAGGGTCGTTGGGACGATGATTTAAAAAGGCAAAAAGTTTATTATACATTAAAAACATGTAGCTATTGTTATTCATATGTACAATACATAATGAAACAATAGATTTTTTTGAGAATGAAATAAAATAAAATTTAATACTTAATTTACTAACTTAACTTAGATTTTTTAGATTTTACTCATTTCTTTTTTTTTTTATAATTTTAGGTATGAAAATGTCATGCAAGAGCTTAAAGACAAATTTATTTCTACAACTGATCGCAAGATTAAATTACAAATTATATCTTTATATCCATTTTCAATTGAAAAAACAGTAGAATTCTTTGAAACTTCTACGTATATGGTGAGAAAAAGTCGGAGTTTGCAAAAAGAATATGGTATATTACTGCATGTTCCGAGTATGTTGAAAGGAAATGTCATAACCAGTGAAGAGGATTGTAAGAGAATTTTACGAGAGTGATGATTATAGCTGAATGTGTCCGGGAATGAAGGATTATAAATTTACTATTAATGAAAATGGAGAAAAAGTGAAGATGCAGAAGAGATTGATGCTATGTAATTTGCATGAATTATTCAGAGAATATTTAAAAAATTAAGCTAATCAAAAAATTGGATTTAGCTCTTTTGCAAACTTAAGACCTTCTTGGTGTGTACTCACAGGTCAGAGCAGTACACACACTGTGTGTGTATGTACATACCATCAAAACCAAAAGCTGCAGATAGCAGCTTTGGGGATTAAAGATTTAGACTACAAAAGGCTGATGACCTTATTGGTCTGTAACATAGATGAAGATTGTATGATGCACAAATGTAAAAAATGCCCCCATGAGGGAGGTGTTAAACGATAGTTAGAAACTTTAGATTTTATGTTTAATGCAGAAGAAATAACTTATATAAACAGTGGGAGAGTGTGGACAGCTGCATGATTAAAGACAAAGTTGAATCTCCACAAGATTTTGTGGAATCATTGAGTAAAAATATTACAAAACTAACTAGGCATCATTTCACAAACAAAAGCCAATCCAATTACTTTAAAGAGCTAAAAGAAAATATGAAAGAAAATGAAGGTGTTCTTGTAGGGGACTTCGCAGAAAACTTTTCTTTTATTGTTCAGGATGCGGCACAAGGGTTTCACTGGGAAACTTCCTAGTATACCGTGCATCCTTTCATATATTATTATAAACTTGGTGAAAAAATTTGTTATCAAAGTTATTGTTTTATTTCTGATTGTCATAAGCACAGTACAATGCTAGTATATTCCTTTCTAAAAAAACTTATACCTAGTATTCGTGAGCAGCATCGAACTTTATCAAAAATTCACTACTTTACTGATGGCTGTGCATCCCAGTATAAAAATAAATTAAACTTTTTGAATTTATGCCGCCACAGCCAATTTTGGAATAGACAAGAGTAGAATTTTTTTGCTACGTCGCACGGAAAGAGCATGTGCGATGGAATAGGTGGCACTGTGAAAAAATCAGTAGCAAAAGCCAGTTTACAACAACCGATTGATAATCAAATTTTAACTCCCAAAGACTTTTTTTAATTTTGCTCAACTACCGTATTTTTTGGTGTATAAGACACTTTTTTTTTCCCAAAAAAGGGGTCTCAAAATCACCCTGCATCTTATACACTGAAGGTCATAATATTACCTTTATATGAGCTAGAAGAACTGATTTTACACTAGGTTTCTACTCTTCCCAATCCACTGATAACAAGAAAAACAGTACATATTACATAATGATTTACTTTTATGTTTCATAACATATAGTATAGTCTCCCATATACTTAATACTATTTTCTTATAATGAGTATGGGTGAAAGAAAATGTATTACCATACTTTTGATGGAGGGCTTTAAACAAAAGTCAGCCTTGCTGGTAGAAAATTACGGGCATTTTCTGGCAACTAGGCAGTTGGTCATAATTTTTTTCCTGAAAAAAGGCCTTGAAAATAGGGGTGCATCTTATACACTGAAAAATACAGTAATTTAGATTCCACAATAATTTTTTTTTATGTATCCAAAAATGAAGTTACAGAAACAGAAAATTCCCTACAAGAGCATCTCAGTTTACTGATTATCCCAATTAAAGGTACCCCAAAATTACATAGATTTATCCCTTTGTCAGCAAACACTTTAAAAGTATATTCGTTATCTAATAGTCTTCAGTCAGAAAAAATAAGAAAAATTGTTAGTGGAGAAGTAGTAGATCATGATGGAGAAGCCAGTGATATCGAAGGAGAGTTAAGCAATAAAGAAATAGAAGTAGGAGGCTCTTTTGTCAGTTGTGTATGAAAAAGAATTGTGGTTAGGACTGGTCGAGTCGTATGATCCAGAATATGACTATTATTTGATTAAATTTCTTTATCCTTCAGGAATAGCGCCCTCGTACATTTTTCCTGCAGAAGACGATATTTGCCCTGTTCCTCCCGAGAACATATTTGGAATAGTTGAGTCAAGTTTAAGAGGCAGAACAAGGATACAGTATGTCTTTCCAGCTCAAGATTTAGAAAATTTCTCAAGAAAACTTAAAACAAATTAGCATATATGTATGAAGTTAGCACTTAGCATGTATGTAGAGAGTAGATACACATTTAAATTACAATTAATAATTACAGATGCTAAGTATATCCTTATTATATTGTTATCCTACTGTTTAATATGTTCAGTTTCATTAAATAAATTTTTGATGATGAAATTCTGAAAAAATAAGAAAGCCAGCATTAATAAAATTAAGTTTTAAGCTATATAATGGCCTGTAAGCTAACTTTTTATTGCTGATTATGGTAGATCTTTGCTCAGGCAACATTTTTTTGTTTTTCAAAATTAAGTGGGCTTTTTTTTTTTATTAAATTATCCCAATGAAAGTACCATTTTTGAAAACTAGAGCTCATTCCGCTTCCATCCATATAAAGTTTATTGAGCTACAACAATTAGAAGCCGAGATATAGGGATTTAAAAAATTCTTAGGTCATGATTTGGCCAAAATTTGACCTGACCCTAAATTTTGACCTATTTGACCAATTTTCAAAAAAAATTTGGAATTTGTTTTTTCACTAAACACCCTCAGACCAAGTTTCATGAATATTGAAGATGTATTAGTGTTATATCAGCACTTCTACCTGTCTATTTATCCTGGATTTACCTGTTTACATTTGTATTGCAGCATTGAACAGTAGTGTAGTGAATACTCTTATTTTAGTTTCAAGATAAATGTTAATTTTACCGTCTTGAATTTCGGAATAGCTATAAATTCATTTTAAATTAGTTACCCATCATAATTCAATTGTAAACCACATTAATACTAATTTTATGTATACTGTATTATTTTATTGTATGTAAACATAATTAATTATATATCACAATTGTCAGTTAATTATTTATATTCAAATAATTATTTTAATCTAATACCATGTCCATTTTGCAAATAAATAATAGAAATCCAAGGGTTATATTTTCCATCCTTGGTACTGTCGCAGTTTTGCCTAACGACTCAATACAGCTAGTGAGATAATCACTGGTTGGCACTTAACCAGCAGCAGTGCTTATGGCTACATCATCCAGGTTAACCTATACCGGATAGATGCGCTACGGTCCCAAGCCGTAGCTTGCCTAGGCCCAACGACGACGAAAACCAACAATTGGTGACCCCGGAGTTGGATTCCCCCCTTTTACCCGAACGACTAGGACTAGACTGTAACGTCGTTCGTGCCCATCACCCCCTTCACCCGAGCGACTAGGACCAGACTGTAACGTTGCTCGTGCCCTCTGCCCCTCACCCCTGCCCGTGCGCTCTGTGCCTGCGCTCGTCTCAACCTCCACTCCTTCGTTGGTAACTTGTCGTCTTGCTTTTACGTCAGCAAGCATAGGAGAAGATGCCTGATGACGCTGGTGCCATCTCCCACTTGAGCGTAAAGCTCCCCGTCTTCTGGCCGGGTGATCCATTTATTTGGTTCCACCAAGTGGAATCACAATTCAACTTGGGAAGGATCACCGCTAGCAGGACAAAATACGATCATGTTTTGTCCTCTCTACCAGCGAGCATCATCTCTGAAGTCTGTGACGTCATCGTGTCTACTTCCACGAGTGAGGACCCATACAACGATCTGAAGTCTGCCAGCCTGTGCCGCACCACTGTCTCCGAGCGTGAGAAACTACATCAGTTAATCTCAAAAGAAGAACTTGGAGACCGTAAGCCCACTCAAATGCTGAGGGCTATGCAGTGCGCTCTAGGTGAATGCGCACAAACCTTCGATAAGGACATCTTTAGACAGTTGTTCTTGCAGAAACTTCCTCCATCAGCTCAGCGTGTCTTGGCCACTATGGATCCTGCTACTCCAGTTGATAAACTAGCAGAAACTGCCAACAAAGTAGTGGAGATTGACACAGCTCCGGTCAACAACGTGAACACACAATTGGAACTGGAGTTGAAAGTGGAAGAGTTAAGTCAACAACTCAACCACGTTTGTTCTCTGCTACAAAATCAATGGCAAAGAAGCCATTCTCGGTCAAGATTTACGAAGAGGCATCGTTCGAGTTCCGGGAAGATCTGCTTCTACCACTCTAAATTTGGAAAGAAGGCTAGGAAGTGCATCTCCCCTTGCATTGTTTCGTCGGAAAACCCCAGCAGCGAGTCCTAATGGCGTCTAGTACTCGCACTGCCAACCTGTTATTCATAAAGGACAGGAACTCTGGTGTCAATTTCTTGGTCGATACCGGAGCGTCAGTCAGTGTATTCCCTCAAAAATCTGGTCATACACACTCGGAATCTCCGCCTCTATACGCTGCTAACGGTTCACGCATACCCACGTATGGTACTCAGTCGCGTGAACTAAACTTGGGCCTTCACCGATCCTTCAAGTGGATTTTCATCTGTGCTCAAGTGCAGCATCCCATAATCGGCGCTGACTTCCTCCAGCATTTCAAACTCCTGGTGGATCTTGACAAGCGACGCTTATGCGACCAGCCACACTGCTTTCTGTTCTTACCAAAAGGTTGCCCTTCCGGATGCCTCGAACTCTGCACTTTCCCTCGTTCCCCCTAATTCCATGTACCAGTGCCTTTTCCAGCGATATCCAGGAATTCTTCAACCGATGCAGATGGGTGATACCATTAAGCACACCATTACCCATCACATTACAACAAAAGGTCCCCCTGTGTTTGCAAAACCCAGACGTCTTGCCCCGGACAAACTGAAAGCTGCCAAATCGGAATTCCAGCTTATGATAGATCTTGGGATAATAAGACCTTCCAAAAGCAGTTGGTCCTCTCCCCTACACCTGGTCCAGAAGAAGTCAGGAGACTGGAGACCATGTGGGGATTACCGGTTTTTGAATTCGACAACCATCCCGGACCGATATCCGGTACCAAATGTCCAAGACTTTACTTCTCTTCTCCACGGCAAATCTATCTTCAGTAAAATAGACCTCGTTAAGGCTTTCCACCACATTCCCGTAGAGCCTTCGGATATTCCCAAGACTGCAGTTTGTACACCATTTGGGTTATTCGAATTTGTGAAGATGCCGTTCGGGCTACGGAATGCTGCGCAAACCTTTCAGAGGTTTATAGATGAGGTCACCAGAGGCTTAGACTTTGTTTATGCCTACATCGATGATTTGCTTGTGGCCAGCTCAACGGAAGAGGAACATAAGGAACATCTTTCACTCCTCTTTCAACGCTTAGAACAATACGGTGTTACTATTAATGCATCTAAGTGTGTGTTTGCACAGCCAACCTTGGAATTTCTTGGTCACACGATTTTGCAGCACGGAATTACCCCCCTTCAGGACAAGTGTGAAGTGATAAAAAATTACCCTATGCCAAATAATCAGCGTGAGTTACGTCGGTTTCTAGGTTTGGTAAATTATTACCACAAGTTCATTAAAAACTGTGCCAGTGTTCTTGCTCCTCTACACGCTATGATCACACACAAACGCAAGGTAACGAAATTGGTATGGTGTAGCGATAGTTTACAGGCGTTCGACAATGCCAAAAATGCTATCAATAGTGCATTGTCTCTGTCATTTCCTATCAGTGATGCCCCCTAACTCTGACGGTCGATGCATCAGATGTTGCGATCGGTGGGGTGTTGGAACAAACCATTAATGGTCAACAAGCACCCATCGCGTTTTACTCGAAAAAGCTGCAGCCAGCCCAAACGCGTTAGTGCTTTCGGACGTGAACTTCTTGCTATTTACTTAAATGTGAAGCATTTTCAACATTTCCTTGAAGGCCGAGAGTTTTGTGTTTTTACCGACCACAAACCTTTGGTCACTGTCTTCAATAAAAACAGCTGTAACCACTCTCCCAGAGTCATCAGGCAACTCGATTATATCTCGCAATTTACCACAGATATCCGCCACATCAAAGGTGTCTTGAACACTCCAGCGGATGCACTTTCAAGAATAGAGATTACTTCTGTTACCCTCAGCTCTACACTGTGGAATGCTATTGCACAGGATCAAGATAAGGATACGGAACTACAAGACCTGCTCAGAGAAGACCACTCACTCACTTTCCCTCAAGAAAATGAGTATGCCAGGATTGTCTGTGCCCCTCTATTGCGACGTATCAACAGCTGCTATTCGCCCTTATGTCCCTCCATGTCACAGACAAGCAGTCTTCACGGATCTTCATAAGCCCTCCCATCCTGGTATCCGTGCTTCGCAACACCTGGTTACCGCTCGCTTTGTTTGGCCCTCGATGCGGAAGGATGTCAAACATTGGACCAAAACGTGCCTTGCCTGCCAGCGTGCCAAAGTCCAAAGGCACACCAGGTCCCCCTTTGACGCATTTCCGCCCCCATCCCAGCGATTTGAGGTAATTCATGTAGACATTGTTGGCCCTCTTCCAGTGATTCAAGGCCAACATTATCTGCTCACCTGTCTCGACCGCTTTTCCAGATGGCCTGAAGCCATCCCACTTCCTGATATCCAAGCAGACACTGTTGCAAGAGCCTTTCTTCATGGATGGGTATCAAGATTTGGATTGCCGACAAAAGTCATCACTGACCAAGGTCGCCAATTTGAGTCCGCTTTGGAAGAAGTTTACCAGCTTGTTGGGTACAGTACATGCGCATACCTGCACGTATCATCCGCAAGCTAACGGCCTCGTCGAACGCTTCCATTGCCAGCTGAAGTCATCCCTTATGTGTCACGAAGACTCCCATTGGATGGATAAGCTTCCACTCATGTTGCTTGGTATTCGCTCTGCATTTAAGCGTGATCTGAAGACTACAGCGGCTGAACTAGTCTATGGAACAACACTGTGGCTACCAGGTGGCTACTTCACTGCAGGGGATAAGTCATGTGATCCTACGGAATTCGCTCAAACACTTTCCTCTCACATGCAGTCCCTTCAGCCTGTTCCCCCTCGATTGACTAGCCAAAAGAACATCTTTGTTTCCCCAGCCCTCCAGTCTTGCACCCACGTTTTCGTTCGTGTACCTGTCCCAAAATGGCCTCTCCAATGTCCATATGACGGACCCTATGAAGTTCTCCAACGTACGCGCAAATCATTTCTCATCCAGCGCGGTTCCAAGGTCGACAAGGTTTCTATCGATCGTCTTAAGCCTGCGTTTTTGGAATCAACCTTAAGCGAGGTACATGTAACTACCAAAAAGGTCCAGGGGAAATCTGTGTCGTTCGGAACTCTTTGAACTTCCTCTCTGGTGGGGGAGTGTGTAGTGAATACTCTTATTTTAGTTTCAAGATAAATGTTAATTTTACCGTCTTGAATTTCGGAATAGCTATAAATTCATTTTAAATTAGTTACCCATCATAATTCAATTGTAAACCACATTAATACTAATTTTATGTATACTGTATTATTTTATTGTATGTAAACATAATTAATTATATATCACAATTGTCAGTTAATTATTTATATTCAAATAATTATTTTAATCTAATACCATGTCCATTTTGCAAATAAATAATAGAAATCCAAGGGTTATATTTTCCATCCTTGGTACTGTCGCAGTTTCGCCTAACAGACTCAATACGGCTAGTGAGATAATCACTGGTTGGCACTTAACCAGCGGCAGTGCTTATGGCTACATCATCCAGGTTAACCTATACCGGATAGATGCGCTACGGTCCCAAGCCGTAGCTTGCCTAGGCCCAACGACGACGAAAACCAACAGTAGGTTATGAAACTCATTGAAAAACAAAATTAAAATACAGTATGTGTGAAATGATCCAAAACCAAATAGCAAATTCCAGTATTTAACTACTAAATTGTTATGAAACTATAAGACAGTATGGCTCATAAACATTTTATAATTACTCCATTGTCTCCATGACCATATAATCAGAATCTACCTCTAGAGGTGGAGTTGCTAAGTGCAAGTACCTGTGTATTTTAACTAATTTTGTGGCCTTATCTACACCTAGCCTGTTCCTTAATTTTGTCCAGACCAAACCAAAAGTAGGGAATATTCTCTCAATGGATGCAGAATTTGGGGGACAACCAAGCAAATGTTTAAAATATTGACAAAAATCAGCTGGCAGTTTTTTTTTTTTTTTTTGCTGTGCAATTTTCCATAAGCTACCACCATTTTGCAGGTCTATCTTTATACATGGCAAGAACTTGTGGTTGAAACATTGAAGCTGGAAATATTCCATCATCTTTAATTCTAAACTAAAAGCCATGAACTGTGGGAGAAACTCAAGACTATGAGTTGTTATCCACTCTTCTGCTTCTTCATCTTGCTCAGCACTCAGTTTTGCTCCTGCATAAATAAACACAAGAATATGAATACGAGAACAATGTCAATCTTGGAGGAATAATTGATTAATTTTTATTTATTTCTAAATAGATGATATAGCAGCTCAATAAAAAAAAATCTACTATACGGTATAGTAGTTAGCTAAAGACCATATACCCACATAGGGTGGCAATAGCCAATATGGGTAAAAATCCAAGTTGCCTGGAGGAGCGAGTGCAGTGGCGCATTTGGTGCAGTTCCTGAAGAAAATCACTCAGGCAAATTTTTAGGACTTTTGATAAACATTAGGGGTGGTACAAGAGTAACAAAGTTTCCACCATTGTCACTTACTAATTCTCTATTTTGTATACTTTGCAGGTAGATGAAAAATGGCGACTACTCTAAGAAAGAATGATGTTTTATGGCTACTGGAGACTTCTCCCAACTCATATGCCCTTACAGGAGCCAAATTGCCGTCCAAGCGGCAGGTCCTGGAACGATTCTTGTTCTTTCACTTGTCCGAGTCTCGCCCTGTCAGAGAAAGTAGCCAACTGGTGATGACAGAGGTCGAACAGATGTGGAAGAATGCAAGTCTTCTGACTCAAGCTACGCACTGGGCACAAGACAAGCTGGAGAAGCTTAAAGAAATTACGAGTGAGGCGTACCAAAACCCAGATGGACAAGGAGAAGGTCTGAAAGGACTGTTCGATTGCACTCACGGTAATGCACTCAGAATCATCAAAAATAAAGAAGACAAGCAGTTTCTTCTTGCACAGCGTGAGCCTGGTCATCGAGGAACTATAGGACTTGTTGATCAGAAGTATATTAGACAAGAGGAGAACAAAATGACGCGGCAGCGTGAGCAAGAGAAAAGGAAACGAAGGAACCTGAATGAACTCCAGAAGATGGACAGGTCCGTGGTTTTGGAGTCGAGCAGCAGTTCTACAAACGAGGATACTGACAAGGAAGATGAGGTGAATGTCGGAGCAATAGGAGGCGCGTCATCTGCCACTCCCAAGAGGAAAAGATCAAGAGGGTTAAATCAGATTGTTACTCAAGAACTGGCGCAAGCATTGGACCGCACAAAGATATCCAATCAATCGCCGGGCAGTCCATGTTGTGGCAAATACCTTAGCAGCTGCTGGACAAAGTATGGAGCACTATGCATTGAATCGAGAGACAATCCGACTAGCTCGAATGAAATTCCGCCAAGACATCGCAGATGAGCTGAGAAGGTCCTTTTCCCCCACGGTACCATTAACAGTTCATTGGGATGGCAAGCTCCTTCCAGACCTTACAAACAAAGAGAAGGTCGATCGCCTTCCAGTCCTGGTTTCAGGAGAAGGTGTGATGAAGCTGTTGGGGGTACCAAAGCTGCCATCATCAACAGGTCTGGCGCAGGCAACAGCAGTGCATGACATGCTGGAAGACTAGCAGTTATCTCCCAGGATCGTAGCCATGTCTTTTGACACGACATCATGTAACACCGGTTGCTTGAACGGTGCTTGTCAATTCCTCGAGCAGAAGCTCGGGAAGAAACTTCTCAATCTTGCTTGTCGTCACCACATCGCGGAAATAGTTCTCGAAAAAGTTTTCGAAGCCTTAGTAGCATGCTCTTCGGGACCAAAGATTGGCGGAGGTGTGGCCAAAGATTGTAAAGGATTCATTTCTTTCTGCTGAGGGAGACCGTGAGGTGGCAGATCGGATGCACGCATTCAAGGAGAAAGTTGCAGAGTTTGTGCATGAACAGTTGAGATCTCAGCAGCCTCGCGATGATTACCATGAATTCCTGGAACTTGTACTGCTATTTCTCGGAATAAATCTACCACAGGGAAATCATATTCAAACTCCGGATGCCCTCCACAGGGCACGGTGGATGGCAAAATGCATCTATGCATTTAAGATCTTCTTGTACCATCACCAGTTGCGGAACTTGGGGAAACTCACGGACCAGGAGCTCCAGGGTGTTACTGACTTCTGCCTCTGTTGCAGAGATTTACGTTAAAGTTTGGTTCAATGCCCCGGTAGCCAGATATGCTCCGCGGTTGGACTTGGAGCTGATACAAAAGCTGGTGCAGTACACAGACAAGTTAACCGACGCATGGCAGAGGCCGCTTTGAAAGGGATCACTAGCCATCTTTGGTACTTAAGTGAAAAGTTGGTTGCTTTGGCCTTTTTTGATGAATATCTCAGCAGCGCGGTGAAAAGAGGCATGGTTGAGGCGCTCAAAAATGAAGAAAGGAAGAGTCCTTCATCTCGTGTGACAATTGATGTGGGAGATGCTGAACATCTTTCTTTGGCAGCCTTTGTCACGAAGAACACATTGGCCTTCTTCCACCTGCTCCAGCTTCCCACATCCTTCCTCTCCAAGGATCCGGAGCAGTGGGAAGATGAAGATTTTCAACAAGCGAAACAGCGCGTTTCTGCCATCAGTGTTGTCAATGATCCCGCAGAAAGAGGAGTTGCCCTAATGAAAGATTTTAACGCTGTGCTGACCACACAGGAGGATCAACAGCAATACGTTCTTCAGGTTGTGGAGCAGCACCGGAAGATGTTCCCTGATGCCAATAAATCCACGTTCATTCGAAGCCAGAAAAATTAGGCATAATTGTAATCTATCAGATCACTACGAGCTATTGCAGTCCTATTTGAGGTTGTTTGAGTCTTATCAGAATCGTTCTTTTCAGTTTTTTGTTTTGTATAACTGAAGCTCACTCGAACACTCGTTTCCAATAGCCTAGAGCACAAAGTTCTTTGTGTCTTGTACCACCACTTAAAATAAGATTAGGAACTTGAAATTTGGCAGAATTTGTTTTTTCAATAAACCGAATAGAATGAGCACCCGCACATTTTAAATTTTGCGACTTCATTTTTTATTGCTACCCTAATACACACCTATTTAAGTATTGTACATTACTAGATATTTTAACATGTACACTACATACCACCTATTTGAACTGAAAATCTTGAGCAAAATACAACCACAGTGCATGTCTAATCTAGCATAGGGTAAATAAAAAAAAATACCTAATGCAGAAGGATTCATGAAGTTGGCAATATAGAAGAAAGGTTCAATTGATTCATCCATTCCTGACTTTATGCTTGATCTGTAAGGTTCCAGTGCTTCACTTTGAAGTAGACTTATCCAAACATTAGTTGCAGTGGACAATGTTGCTGAATCACTTTGGAGCTGTAACAAAATATTTTTGTTTTCATATTCTATGGTTGTATAATATATAAAAGTACTTATAGATTTGAATGTGCTACATATGTACATGTAAAATTATGTGAATAATACATGTTTATTTCTATTTATTTACCATATTGAGAGCTTCAGCTGCTTCTGTAATTTGCTTTTGAAGGTCTACTATCTCTGTACAGATGAGTGTTGGCCAAGACTTTTGCTATATTGTCATCAATCTTATGTTCATTGGATATCTCAACATATTTATAAAAGGTTTTATGAATGTTTCAGTACAAGCTTTTTGACTATTCCACCGAGTGTCATTAGGTATTTGTGGCATCATTCCTCCTTTTTCTTGGAGCCATCCCTTTGAATACAAAAAAGTTATTAATTCCTATTTATAAGGATATAATTCATTCAATACAAGTTCCTACTGTACAAGAAAGTAAAAATTAAAACTTGAGCCATGTTTCATATTAGAATAAATAGATACTTTATCAAACTAATTTGATAATTTTAATTAAACTTCATAATACTGTAGCTACCATGATACATATATGAAGCTGATAATGGTTTCTGAAATATTTTTGAACTTCATTGTCTGTGCATATTGCAAAAACCTGTTGTAGAACACAAATTTTTATTGTAACATTTTATACCAATTTACAGATTGAGTACAGGAATAAGTTCCATCAGAGACTTGGTTATATTCTAAAAAAATCCAAAATTTACATATAAAACATTTAAAATTAGTTAAAGTAAAACAGATTAAATTATATATTTCATTATATACTATATCTAGGAACCAAATCTCTGACTGTCTGTACAATAAATTCAGTACCAGTATTACAATATTTTGCAATATTTTATTTCAAATTATTTTGTAAGGATGTCAAAGATTGTTTTCAGTTTCAAGAATAATATGAAGAATTTTTTTTTATAATTAATAGTATTAATTACAATTTATTATTGATAACTATTGTATTTTACACAAGTTCCTGTTCCCAGATGTATATTAAAACTTATTTTTTCAATAATCAAAGACAAAATAAAATTGTGCAATTTATGGAATCAATATCTATGTAAAAGTTCACCTTTTTGTTGTACTTTTCTTTGATTTCTTCCACTGCTGATTTAACTTCTTGCAGATAATATCCTGTTTTCTTTGCAGATCCTGAATCAATGGCTTTAAGTAGAAATGATGTTTGACCTGTGTGCACTGATGAGGCTAATATAGGGTTATTCTTCACAGATGACCATCCATCCATGCATAATGTCAGTGTGCAATCAGCTGCACTCAACTGTTCTTTCAGACTATTCTCTATATCATTGTGAACTTCATCCAACAAATGCCCTGCTAGATCCTTGCGTGATGGAGTCTCATAACCTGGTCTTGCAATATTCATCATTTCTTTAAAATATTTCTCTTCAGCAGTCAGGCTATAAAATTATTTTACATTCAGTCTTACACACAAAAATATTAATAACACTAGGGAACAACATTTTTGTTTCTTGAAAACTATTTGGTGTTTCTTATAGAACTTTTGATGCTGATTCCAAATATGGTTTCAGAATGTTTCTATCACCCATAGTTTTCGAGAAAATAATATTTCCATTTACTCAGAGTTTTCCCAAAATATTAGTTAAAATTAAGTGTACTAATTTAATTTTACTTTCTTTTTTTTCCAGGTTAACTATATTTAATAGTATTTTTTGCATTAAAAAAATATAGCTATTTAAACAAACAGATTTTTAATAAAAAGAAAGAAATTTTTTTTCAAGTTTTGCTCAAATTTTAAAATTTTTCATAGTAGAAAAAATTGGTTTTTCATTCCAAAAAGTTTTCCGTGATTTCAATAATTTTCCACCAGCATGAATCGAAACTGTATTAATCCCAGAGATACATTTTGCTACATATGTGGAGAACTGACCATAATGGCACAGAGGAAGATGATGACCCCACTCGTGAAGAAGGCTTACAAACTTTATTTTGGATGTAAGGTAGGCGACCAAGACAAATCCTGGGCACCTCATATCTCATGCATTTCCTGTGCCGTCACTCTTAGGGGTTGGATTAAAGGTACCCGCAAATCTATGCCATTTGCCATACCAATGATTTGGAGAGAGCCCAAGGATCACCTAACGGATTGCTATTTTTGTATGACTAACGTTTCAGGATTCTCTGCCAAAAATAAACAAAATTCAATACCCAAATCTTGCATCTGCCATGAGACCAGTACTACATGATGATGATAACCCAATTCCAACTCCCCCAAAGTCATGGACACTGGATGAAGAGTCTGAAGTAGGGATGTGCCAGATACCACTATCCGGCCGGATAACAGCTATTATCCAGTATCCTGTATCCGGCCGGATAGATGTCAGTATCTGGCTGGATAGCCGGATATTTATGATAGTCTTTTTTGTAATGGGAATACCATCTGGGCCCGCCCCTTTCCAATCTTAGCTTGCATAGCCTTTAGCTAGAAAAGTTGAATATAGTTGTACAAAAATCTAAAATTAAAATAATTGATAAATAAGCATGTACCACTACTAGTATGTAACTATATTAACACTGCTAAAAAGGCAAAATGTTTGGTCCAGCTAAAAGTGTGACGCATAGCTAAGATCCCAGCTTCCCTTACTTTTTTATTTTTATTTTTTATTTTTATATATATTGCAAATTACAATATGAAAAAATATGAATTAGCGAAACCTTTTATTAAGATTTGAGATATAAAAATAAAACACATAGCCTAATCAAATATACCAGTAAGGTAAGTGAAATTATTAAAATAGCCAAACCTTAAAAAGTAAAAACTCACATTAAACAATAAAAATTAATATTATGTTCAAGACACTAGATTCACAAGTTTAAATCAAATTTTCGTCCATTGTGATGGATAAAAAGAAGCATCTCCCCTCGCTTTGGTAGCAAAGTACTTCTTTTTTCTTCAAAAATGTTTCCGTATTCGGAAAACATTCTTTCTGAGAAAACTGAAGATGCTGGTGTCACTAGCCATTTTAGAGCGATTTTCTTGAGAGATGGAAAGGATTCTTCATTTTTCCAAATTTCAAGTGGAGATAGTCATCTGTCTGATATGTTTTTTTTTGCATATTGCTCAATTTCCTCTGCTATTTCTGCGAATGAAGCCATCTTGCGGCTTTTTTTTAACTTTTTCTCACCAGGTATCTTTTCTGAATTTTCTTGTGTTAGTTCCCTGAAACAAGCAGAGTGTGGATCATCATCAAACTTTGCCTTTTTTCTTCCTGTTGAGGAGGAAGAAGAATTAGAATTGTCGCTGCTGTGAGCCTGTTCTTCAAAATATTTATCTCTAATTTTCTCTAGGTTGTTTATTTCATTTATTTCTTCAATTAACCGTGTCTTAATATTTTCCTTTTGTTGATCTTTGAAAAACAAAAATTTAAATCGTGGATCAATGACAGTTGCTAGAGCATACTTCCGATTTGTTAAGACATTTAGACACTTTCTTTTTTCATTGCTTTCATTGGCAAAAAATCGTGACTGCAATGACTTCAACAGTTCATCTTTTGTAGTTTGGACTCCTTGATCATCCTGGCCCATTTTTGAAAGAAACCTTTCAAGCGCGCACATGTTTGGGATAACAGTAGAGAGTAAACTATATTCTGTACTCATTTCTTGGGTAAGTTTAAAAAATGGCTGTAAAAGCTTTAAAAGATTTTCAATCAAGTGCCACTCATTAGATGAAATAACAAGTAATTCACTATGATCAGCAAGGTATATTTGAACTGATTTTTTCAACTTAACCATACATTCTAGCATCAAATAAGATGAGTTCCAGTGCGTTAAAACATCTTGTACCAATAGAAGAGGAACATGACCCTGTTGTGTTTGGAGAGCTTTAAATTCAGAAGTAGCCAGTGGGGAGTGGTTAAAATGTGTCACTAAACGTCGATACTTTGCCAAAAGATCTTTTATAGATCGTTGAGCCATTAATGCATCATTCACCACTAGCTGTAGCAAATGAATTGAACAGTGAACAGAAGGTATTTCCGCAAGGTCACATCCCAAAGCTATGTTAGAAGCTCCATCTCTGACCAATATGTTACGCCTTTATCTGTCAATATTCCATGATTGCCACATAGATTGCAATTTGTCCGCTATATTAATTCCTGTATGCGATCCTGAAAAATGAGCTGAATGCAATACTGCATTACAATGAGTGTAGTCATTCATGATCCAATGACCTGACAAGGAAATGAATGATTCATTTGAAGAAGAGCAGGTCCAAATATCGGAAGTGAAGCTAATGTATTTCCCTTCTTTCAATTTATTCATAACAATTTCTTTGAGTTCTTCATAGATTTTGGGTATGACTTTTTCTGAAAAATATGTTCGATTTGGTAGCAAATACCTTGGCTGTACGTGGGCCATCAGTCCTATAAAGCCATCTTGTTCAACTAAACTAAAAGGATGGTTGTCCAATGCCATCATTAATCCTAGCTTTTTATGTAAAGCTTGAGCTTTTGAGTCATGTATATCCCATATTTTCTTAAAGGAAAAACTTTCTTCTAACGTGAGTTGCTTTTCCATGGCAACTAATTTTTTCTCCTTCGGAGCCATTGAGGTGGTCGCTATAGGTTGATTTTGATTTTCAGATGATTTGTTAAGTTGAGACACTTCTTTATATTCTTTTGAATGCAGCATCTTTGCATGATTGTGCAAAGGTTTTGTGCTATAGCACCTAGCACCCAATTTCTCTGATCCCCTTTTAATCTGTTTGGAACAAAGGGAGCAAATAGCTATCGTTGGATTAGTCTCATGTATTGTAAATATTTTCCAAATAAAACTAGCCATTTTAGGGGGTAAATAATGTTAAAATATTGCTGTAAGCCTGTAACTAATACTAACTAGCTATATAGCTATATGATTTAGGCAATGAAACAATCCTGAAAAGGATAAAATATAGGTAATTAGTAAAGTTATTGAAAGATAGCTATAATTTACATCAAATAGTGATTAAAATTTGATAGTATAGTCAATTAGTCAAGTAATAGCTAAATAATAATAATATAAAAAATTATGAATTATTTGAATGATATCGGATATTTTTTTTTATTATCCGGCTATCCGGTATCTGGCTGGATAGTAAAAAAATATTATCTGGCACACCCCTAGTCTGAAGTTGAACCAATGGAAATTGATGACACTAAAGATACAGACTTTCAGCAACCTGAATCAAATAAACCACGTATGATAACGCAGGTTATGCTGAATGATCTCGTGAGAGATTTGGACCTTCCGAAAAAGAAAGCGGAATTATTGGGCTCCAGGTTACGTGAATGGAATTTGCTGGCAAAAGATACAAGCATATCGGCGTTCCGCACTCGCCAAAAAGATCTGATGCAGTATTTCTCCTCGTCAGGTGGTTTATGCTACTGTAATAATGTAAATGGACTGCTGTTAGCTCTCGGTCATGAGCACAAATCTGAAGATTGGCGTTTATTTATTGACTCTTCGAAGCTAAGCCTCAAGGTTGTACTACTTCACAATGGAAATAAATACCCTTCCATTCCTGTAGGGCATGCTGTCCACATGAAGGAATCTTACGAAAATATGAAAATCATCCTTCAGCAGATTAATTATGACCAGTTTCGTTGGTATATATATGGGGATTTAAAAGTCGTCGCGCTTCTTCTGGCAATGCAGCTCGGTTATACGAAGTTCTGCTGCTTCCTTTGTGAATGGGACAGCAGAGCCAGAGATTCGCATTATTTTGTAAAGGATTGGCTACTTCGTCAAAAATGTATCCCAGGACTGAAGAATGTGTCTCATGAACCCTTAGTTGACCCCAAGAAAATATACTTACCGCCACTTCATATCAAACTTGGCATCATGAAAAATTTTGTCAAAGCAATGAACAAGGAAGATGAGGCATTCAAATATTTGAAGAAAAAGTTTTCATGACTTAGCGATGCAAAGATAAAAGAAGGGATCTTTGTTGGTCCCCAAATCAGAGAGCTCATGAAAGATCAAAAGTTTGATGATGCCTTGAGAGGAAAAGAAAAAGTGGCATGGGAGGCCATGAAGAATGTTGTCACAAATTTTCTAGGGAACATCAAAGCCTCTAACTATGAAAAAATAGTGCAGGACATGATTGAAGCATATAGGTTATTGGGATGTAATATGTCACTAAAAATCCATTTCTTGCACTCCCATTTAGATTTCTTCCCTGAAAACCTCAGTGACGTAAGCGATGAGCATGGAGAAAGGTTCCACCAAGATATAGCTACTATGGAGAAACGCTACCAAGGGAGGTGGGATCCGGCAATGTTAGCTGATTACTGCTGGACATTGATGCGAGAAGCTCCTAATGAAAACTACAAGAGAAAATCAGTGACAAAGAAGTTTTAAGAAGAATATTTTAAATGCCAATCTGCTACTAATATAATTTTTATGAAGTATTTTTACTAACTTCTATACACTTTTTGAATAAATATTAAAATACAAATTTCTCAGTAACCTTGGGTGATAGAGAAATTCTACGGCTATATTCGGAATCAGCGGAAAAAATCCTATAAGACTGACCTGTTCATGTCCAAGAAACAAAAAAAAAGTTAAAATTTGTTCCCCAGTGTAATTATAGCTGACAGCTATCAAATAAAATTTACTGTAGTGTACAGTAGGGTGTCCTAGCCTCACATGTGAAAATAAAAATTTGCAAGAGTCAAATCGCACACCCCTTTAATTAATTACACTTGAAGAAAGGAAAACATGGGCGAAATTTCATTGGCCTATTAGGAGGGGAAGGGTCCCCTCATTGACCTTGTTTATTCGACCCTATATGAACAAACGTAAATGCTCAGCATTAATCATTCTAGAATGGAAGAATGAAATGTAAATTCTTTCTAATGACTAAATTAAAGGAAATGGAAATTCTTCCTAATGGCACATTTCATTTCGGGGGACAGAGGATCTTTTTGTCTCTGAGGGGAACTGCTGGCGGTGGTATTCGACGACTTGGTACACGAGCTGCCGTTCCTCCTCGTTTTTTGTCAGGCCCTCGTTGAAATCTTCCACCAGTTTCACCGCCCGTTCTGCCGCGTCGTTCACAGACTCCAACGATGGTGCACATCCTTCGAGATCTTTGGGGTTTTTTGGAACCGGCAGCTTCAGGCAATGAAAAAGGTTTTGAGTCCTTTTCGTGACCAAGGTGCTGCTCAAATCCGACCGTCTCACGGTCAAGACCATCTTTCCCTCCAGCCGACGCAGATCTTTTGGGTTTTCGGTCTTCTTGTGCAGGTTTTGGAGCATGGCCGTCTTCTCTGCATCGGTGGTTTTGGAGGAGAACGTAGCGAGTCCGGCTAAATCTTCGCTTAGGTACCAGAGGTGGCCCTGGAATTTTGTCAATGTGGCGGTACCTACATGATCCACCGCCTTGTACCGCTCTAGGTCCTCCAACAGCTCCAGGTCATTGACGGGCGCGTCTGCCGTCAATGGAGCCTCGAACCACCTCTGGAGGTAGATGGTGATGGCAAAGACGTTTATCCTGCGTAGTGACCGGACCTCGTGAGCGTTCAGGTGGAATTGGCTTCGGAAGATGAACATCTTAAGACAGTAAATGCCTTTGGCCATCCACCTGGCCCGGTGGTATGCTCCAGGATGATTGTACCAGAGATTTCGTTTGCCATGACCATCGAGGAAGACCAGAGTGAGGATCAGGAACTCCCGGTAATCGTCTCTTGGGTGGCCAACTTCAAGCTGTTCTTCAATGAAGTGGACAATCTGCTCTTTTTTCAATGCCACCCATTCCGAAAGGATGTCGCTTGGGCCATCGCTGTTGAATGGAGAAGCCTGCTTCTGGTCGATGAACTCCCATTGGGATTTGAAGGGAGCGAACAGCGCAATTTCGGGGCCAGAAGACCTGAAGAACAGGTCAAAGACTGAGGTGATTACCAATTCCATCATGTGGTGTCTGCAAGCCAGGAAAAGAACGCGGCGGTCCATTTGGTCCTGGATAATCGTACAAGCGCCGCTGTGAATACCGGTATTCGCCGCTGTTGTGTCGAAGCAGAGACCGGCAATCCATGGTTGAACTTGCGGCCAATCATCCAGCACCTTCAGAACAGCTCCAGCCATCCGCTGTCCCGTGCTGTCAGGGATTTTTGGGATCGCCAACAACTTCTCAAGATTCTTCCCGCTGACCAGCACTGGTATGCGATCCGATTTCCCTCCATCCGAATCAGGGAGGAGTTTGCCATCAAAGTGGACGACAAGCGGCGTATCAGGATTGAACTCGGTCTTGATTCCGGCTGCCAAGTTCTTCCTGGACTTCTGCCGTGAATGGTGAAGACTTGATTTGGACAAGGTGACCGAGGATAACTCAACTCCCGCGGCAGCGAGTGCTGGAGCCACAATGTGCATCGCTTGGCATACTGAGGTTCCAGTTCGATCCAGGGCTGCAGCAAAATTGGGATATTGGATGATCCTCCTTGCCGACACTTGGCTGTCCTTGGGAGCGGATCGAGGAGCCGAAGGACCAGGAGAGGAATATTGGACATCATCATTGGATGCTTTGGCCATGGGCTCCGAAGAAGAAGTAGACCCACTTTTCACCGTTCCTTTTGCTTGCAGTGAGTCCATCTCTTCGCGGCTTTTTTTCTTCCTCTTCTCTTCAGCTGCTCGGCGTTTCTCCCACTCCGCTGCCCTGCGAGCAAACTCCAGGTCCTCTCCTCCGATGTACATCTTCCGCACAGTTCGCTGGTCATTCAGAAAGTTTCGATCTTCGGGGACTTTGATGAGTTTCATGGCGTTGGCATGAGCTGTTTTGAACAGTGTATTCAGGTTGTCTTGGAATCCCTTTTCCCGCTCCAGTTGCTTCTCTCCCCCACGGTTTCGGTTTCTGGCAACCTTCTCGTAGTCCGTGGAGAGGGCCTTGATCCTCTCGACGCACTTGGGCTTGTGGGAGGTCGGAATAGATGCCCGAGCCCACACCGCCATAACCTCATCAGCTACCACATTGGCAGCTTCCACCGTGGACGTTTTTTTCTTCCGAGTGAAGAACAACAGACGTCGAAGAACATCTCCCACTGTCGGGAGTTGACACAGCGTTTCCAGGGGTTCATTTCGCAACACCCCCACCAACCACACAGTCTCCTGCTTTCTTGTATCCATAACCTGAAAAGAAATATGCTACAATTAGTATAAGGTAGAGAGTAGCCGTTCAGCAATAGTAACACATGGTTTGAGGGGACCCTTAAAATTAAAGAACACGAATGAAATTCATCTTGCTGGCATGTTTTCACGAGTGGAAGAAATTAGGGGGGTGTGCATGACAAACTTCAGGAACAAAAAAATTGGGACACTCTAGTGTACAGTATTTAAGTAATAGTTACAATCAAGTGTGTCAAGTGCTGATGCCTCTCACTATTTGTTAACAAACTCTTTTTCTCACTACTGGGAACCACCTGAATACTGTACATTGCATTATTTGATCCTTACTGACTAACCCTGAAGTATGAACAGAGCACAACATGTTCAAACAAGTTACACAGATCACTCCCATGAATTGTCACCCTTTGGTAATTGGGTGGAAATCTGTTTGAACATGTCTGTTGTCAGGGGTTGTTGAGTTTGCTAAATGAGTTGTGCATTTATCTAAAATATAGTACATGAGTCATGAAATATTTTATAAATTAAATACAGGTGTATTTTATTGTGTCAACTGTATTCCTTTTATAAATGTTATCATCATCTTATACCTCTAAACCATTTAGCAGGTATAAAAAGATAAATAACATTAATTATTATTGTATTAGAGACTTATAATAACATACTTTTGAAAAACCTGATTTTCCCCAATTTTGTCCAGGTTTTATTGAAAAACCCAGGTGGGCTAGGTTTTTTCAATAAAGTGGGCAATTATGCCAACCCTGTCTCCTTGACTTTGTGGCACTCCCTGGTTGTGTCCCAATCTTGGGAACTTGCGGCTATATCATCTCTCAGAGCACCAAAGGGAGGGTGGCACCTTTGCTCTTTTTGGTGTTTACAGAAAGAGCATGTTTTTTCCAGTAATGAGAATTTAAGTTTGTGAAGGCTGTCCTCCATCTTTAGTAATGATTTCAACCCTCCTTTTTTTTTAATTCCACTCATTTTCCCTTCATTCATTAATTGTAAAAACCAAAAAAAACCTTAATCATTCATTTTATCATAGCTGTAACATTTTATCTTTTAGGTTCAAAGAGTATGCAACCTGATAATGTGATAGATATTTTTCCTTTAAACTGAAAAACAAAGAAAATTCAATGAGCCATATCACTACTGGGTTATTAGCTAAGATTGCGGCTATTGGTGGTTTTGCTGTTGCTGTAGGTGGATATTACTTTCAGAATTGCATTCAGAATAATCTTAAACAGTCGGAATATTATACTGAAAGCTTAAAAATTTTGAGATCTCATGAAGGTAAGCACCACTTTTATGTATGGTATAGGTTTAATGAAAGTTCTTGTACTGTAAAACAATGCTATTCAAAAATGCCTAAATCCAAGGATGGAATTTCTGGACAGTGTGATAAGTAGGCACTAGTAGGCAGTAGGGTTCCATTTCAAGAAGTATTTTTAAATATATACTGTAATTGCTTTTCTACAGGTATAGCTCATTACATGGGAACACCTATATATGAAGGTAGATTGAATTTAGGAGATACTGAGAATAATTATTGTACAGGAAAGGAAGCAAAATTTCAGGTAAGTGTAGTTTTGGTAAAGAGCCTTTTAAAATTATATACAGGGGATATGTCAGTGAATGGTGCAAAAGGAAATAGTACAGTAATTTATTGACCTGATATATTTGAAAAAATTTGAGTGCGTTTGATTCAGGAATGCAATTTTTATTTTATGTATGAAAAAAAATTAAACAGCAGCAGAAATGCAATACGTAGTTTTAAACCAGATTGTACAACGTAGGTTTTTTACCTTATATAGCTATTTTGTCACTTTGTTTTGTCCGGAGCGATAGGGCGTGTCCCTCTGTGGCAAATGTGGGAATACACCTTTCTTTGGTGTAAGGGCCTTCTCTGCCCTCATGGACCATTGGACCCATTTGGGGACCCAGCTGATCTCTTGCTTCTTTTTCTTTCTTTCTCCTTTCACCCATTCTTTCTGGCTTCTCTCTCTTTTTGGACCTTGATTTTGACCCCTTCCTTGGCCCTTGGGTGTGGGAGGTGGTTGCCCTGCACCCTTGTCACTTTTCAACCAAACCCAAGCCCTGTCCCTGCCACTTTTCACCGCGCGTTGGATGAGAGTGGCCACCTTTCAGGCACAGAGACTGGGTACAGGTGTATCTCCCCTGCGTGACATCTATTGGTGGTGGGACCAAATGTGCCCACGATTCGCCTTTCCCTTGTTGGAGTTGGTGGTGGCTGGATGCGCGTGGGGGATGAAGTTCTCTTTTGTTCGCTATGGATACCTCTCCCCCTTGGCTTACGACTACTGCTTCTCATTCCTGGACTACTACTACTCAATACTTGGGTGGTGGGCAACCAGGCCCTCGAGTCCTCTACCACTGGAAGACCGCAACCTGATGGGGTTGACCCCCCTGTGGAAGCGGAATGCTTGCACTCTCCTTTTCCATTGCCGACCCCAGTCCATCCCTTGACTATGCCCTTGGACCTACACTCTCTGGAGCAGGGGTTTCGCCCCAGCCCACCTCAGCCACCTTACCGAGCTCTCCTTCAAGTGCCTCAATGATGGCTCTCCTACATTCTACCATGCCACCACCTGCACTCCATCCTGTATAGACCTGTCCCTCGTTTCAACTGATACCCTCCTAGATTTCACGTGGCAAGTCCTCCGAGAGGACCATGGAAGTGACCATTTCCCCATTCAACTCAGGCTCAATCGACCCGACGAAACAGTTCGGGTACCGGTAAGGTGGGTTACTACCAACATGAATTGGGCCTGCTTCTGTGGCAATGTGCATACCACCCTTACAACTGCCCACTTCCCATCCATCGACGAGTGCATCGCATATTTCGAGTCCGTCGTTCTAGCGGCTGCAAGCACTAGCGTACCATGATCCTCCACCTACCCCCGCACCTGACGGGTGCCTTGGTGGACCCCGGAGTGTGCGGAGACCGTGCGCGCCAAGAAGAACGCAACTCGACGCTTCTACCGGATATGACTCCCCATCCATCGCATGGAGATGCAGCGGGCCAGGGCCATCGCCCCCCGCACAATGAAGACCGCACGCCAAGCCTCTTGGCGTGCCTTTGTGTCCGCCATCACTGCCACCACACCTTCGGCTACCATCTGGAAGAACGTACCGGGTGTCGATAGGCGACATGTCCCCTCCCAAATCCCGGTCCTCCAGACTAATGACGGACTTCTATGTGAGCCCAAGTCGGTGGCAAACCACTCTGCAGCCGATTCCGTACCTGCCCCTGATGATAGCCCCTCTCTACCATCCATAGACAGCACCTACAACCGATTGTTTACTATGCATGAACTACAGGCGGCACTGGCCTCTCGACAATCCCCATGTCCCAGTCTGGATGGTATTCTGTACGGCATGATCCAGCACATCCACACTACCTTACAGATTTTCCTGCTTGACCTATACAATCGCATATGGATAGAGGGTGCCTTCCCCTCTAGGTGGAAGGAGGCCCACGTCATCCCTATCCCCAAACCCGGCAAAGATTCCCTGGACCCCACAAACTACAGACCCATCGCCCTGACGTGTTGTGCCTGCAAAATCCTCAAGAAAATCGTCGCTACGCGATTATCGTTCATTTTTGAAAATAGCAATTCCTTCCCGGCTACCCAGTCCGGCTTCAGACAATTCCGCTCCACCACTGATCCCCTCCTGCTTCTCAGCCGAGACATACAGGATGCCTTCGACAATGGACAGTTTGTACTGTCAATTTTTTTTGACATCCAGAAGGCCTATGACCACCTGTCGAGCAATGATCCTCGGTCAGCTCCGACATCTGGGCCTCGTCGGAGCCATGCCGACCTTCATCAGGGCCTCGTCGGAGCCATGCTGACCTTCATCAGGGGCTTCCTTTCCTCCCAGACCTTTAAAGTCCGGGTGGGCTCAGTCCTCTCTGACACCTTCGTGCAGGAGGACGGGGTCCCACAGGGAAGCATCCTCAGTGTTCTCTGCTTCTCCATCGTGATGAACACGGTCTCACAATGCCTTCTACCCACCATCCGCTCTTCCATTTACACAGATGACGTTGCGATCTACTTCGCAGGGTGAGAACCATCCGTCGTTCAACGACAAATGCAGCTCGCCATCTACCGGGTGGAAAGGTGGGCAATGTTGGTGGGTTTCTGCCTTTCCATCCTGAAGTCCAAGTGCATGCTCTTCAGTAGAAGAAGACCCACAACCCTTCCTCTACCCTCTGTCACATTATATGGCAGTCCTCTTGAGGTGGTACCCTCCACGCGTTTTCTGGGCATGACCTTAGATTGATGGCTCAATTGGGTTCCCCATCTGAAGCACCTAAAGCAATCCTTTCGACGCCCCCTCACTCTCCTGGATCACCTCTCCCACACCACATGGGGTGCAGATCGACACACTCTTCTTCACCTTTACACTTCCATAGTACAGTCGAAGCTGGACTATGGTAGTGCAGTTTATGGTTCAGCCCCCAATGCCCGCCTCCGTATCCTGGACCCAGTACTTAATAGAGGCCTCCGCCTCGCCACTGGTGTTTTCTGCTCCTCCCCAGCCTCCAGCCTCCACATGGAATGTGATCATCTCCCTCTCACCCTCTGGCAGGGTCTACTCATGAGGACATACCTCCATGCACAGAGGCTACCTTTTTCGCTTCTGGGCATGGCAGTTTCAGAACTACCACCTCAGGGACGGAGCTGGCACTTCACTGAAGTGGTCTGCTTTTTCCTTGATCTTTTCAACATGCCCGCCCCCTCAGTTATCCCCATTTCGTTCAGCATCTACCCACCCTGGCTCCTCACCCCTATCAAGTTAGTTTTGCAAGGATGTGTGTGCCCTACCAAAGAATACCACGAGCACCATGATATACAGGTCACTTCCGCGAACACGCAACCCCAACACCTGGACGCAGTCGCCATTTACACAGATGTTTCCCGCTCGGAAGCTGGTGTGGCCTCCTCAGCGGTGATTCTGTCCCAGCCGCTTTCCCGGGGCGTCGGCCTGCCCCGCGAGGCCTCCGTTTTTTTGGCGGAACTTTTCGCGATTACGGAGGCCCTCGATATTGTGCGCACCCACTCTGCCAGCTCTTTCGTCATTTATTCAGATTCCCAAAGCGCACTTCTCTCCCTAGAAAGATTTAACTCTCCTCACCCACTCGTCTGTACCATCCAGCAAACCCACTTTTTAACGACCCTCCAACACAAGACAGTCGCCTTCTGCTGGGTCCCGGCTCATGTCGGCATCCAGGGTAACGAGGAGGCGGACCGCACGGCAAAGATGGCCTGCTCACTGCCAGCCTCCTCCCAACTTTCCGCTCCCACTTCCGCTCCATATGGCAGTGGGAATGGGACCAGGCCACACAAAATAAACTCCACATGATCAAGCCACAAATAGGATACTGGGCCTCCTCATTCCACCAGTCCTGCCATAAAGAAGTAATCCTAGCCCGTCTCCTCCTAGGCCTCACCCGCATCACCCATGGACACCTTATGGCGAAATCGCCAGCCCCGCTTTGCCCTATCCCTATCACTGTCATACACCTGGTGGAATGCCCAAAGTTGTCCGCTCTTCATTGCAGGTGTTTCCCTCTCTCGGCCGAAAATCCCATACCCAACCATCTACGATCCATACTCGCCGAAGGCCCCTACTTTTCAACGGAAACAATTTTCTTCTTCCTTACTCACTCCCATCTGTTCCATTGCATCTAAAACCATACCCCTCCTACCCTCTCCAGTAACTGACCCTTACTCACCCCTAGTCTACCACCCCAGCACAGTAACACCACCCACCCACTGCCTCACTGAGATATGTACTGCTTTCTATAGGTATGAATCAGTGGTAAATTCGAGAAAGGAAAAAAAAAAAAATAGCTATTTTGTGTGCGCTAGGCTTTAGTTGTAATGGCATCTGTTCAGAAGGCTAAGCTCATAATGTGAATTGATCATTACGCACCATAGCTGACTTGCATGTGAATTAAACAAACACCACACAAATCTTACCCAAGTGTGGATAAAGAAGTTCACTCCAGAAGGTGTCAAAAAAGGAAAATTCCTTGGTAAACCAAGCAATCCTCCAGAAAAAGTAATTGTAGTTTGGGAAGAAAAAATAAGAAAAATGAATTATTTAGTTATATGATTAGTGAAAATCTGGATATAGTCTGCATTAGGAGACTTGGATTAGTGAGGCAGCATTCAATGACACGAGAGTAGAGTACAAGTTAAATAGTTATACAATGTATATTTATCAGAGAATGGAGAGGCAAGGGGGTGGTTTGGCCTTATACATTAACCCATTAATGCTCACTGTCCCCCATATGAGGATAGTTAAAAAACTTAAATTGTTGGTTTATAATGCTCAATATCAGTTTTGTTGTAATGTATGTCCCTATTTTGAGGACAGGTGATATCTGGTCATGTGATGCTAGAATTAAAAAAAATTTTAATGTCAGGATACTTAAAATGATTATTATGTACCATTCTATATATAATTATTGTTAAATATCTATTTCAATAATTTGGGCATTAATGAGTTAATTAAGAATGATTTAACTTCAGTTCAGAATAATAGTATTAAATTAGACAATATGGTAGAATCAATTTGGGTTGATATCTGTGTTTCAGGCAGAGAGTATATTTGGGTAGGTGCATTTTACAGACCTCCAAACCAATCACAGGAAGTTGATGAGAGTATGGTTCAAAAAAATAAATGAAGGTTGTAGTGCTAGAATATTAATTATAGGAGATTTCAACCTGCCTCATGTAGACTGGAGCTTTTTAGAGGGAAATAATAGGGAAGGTAACTGCTACAATGACTGTTTTCTAACGCAATTTGTAGACAAACCAACTAGGGATCAAGTAATCTTAGATCTGATTCTTTCCAATGATCATGAACTTCTTAGGGAACTTGCAGTAGGAGAGTCATTAGGAAGTAAATAGTGATCATTGGATCATACATTTTAAGATAGTCATTGCTGACTAGATCCCTATTTAATTCTATCTAGTTTTCCATTTATCTGGTACTTCTGCATAATTAATTGACCTAGCAAACAAAGTACCATAGTTAGTGCCTTAGATAAGTTTTTCCACCCTTTCTCTGAGAATCCTAGCAAATATATTATCAGGTCCAGCAGCTTTATTTGACTTCAATGTATGAATCACTTGCCTAACATCATCCTTCCTTATATGAATATGATCGAGAATGATTTTAATTCTTTAAATCCTGTAAATTCAAGCAGTCATTTAAATTTTCTTCAGTAAAAATAGAGCTAAAATAACCATTAAAACTAAGGTGACTATAGTAAATTGCGAATAAAAATGCTATTGAGATATGGTCAAGATTCAAAAAAAAATTTAGAGGATGTATCAGGTCATCACATAAGTAATGTCATTTTTTACGATAGATTAAGTTTAAACTAGTCCTCAGTTTAAGCATAAATTTTCCGAAGGTTATATCTAAGAGGAGATCTATTGTGTTTCGCTGCATACTTTACAGACCTTGACCAGTGAAGATGAGTGTTTTGCTTTATGTGAACCCCTCATAAACATGGTGGTATCAGAAGAGCATATCAGGCTTATAATGCTTTACAAGTTCAAAAAAGGGAATAGTGCTACTGAAGCAATGCAAAACATTCAGGATGTTTATGGCAACGATATTCTGCATGTGAGGAAATGTCAAAGATGGTTTCAAAAGTTTAGGAATGGTGACTGCTGTTTGACAGATGCATGATGCTCTGGATGCCCTGCTGAGTTTGATGATGACCTGCTGTTAGCCACACTTGAAGAAGACTGTTCAACAACTGTCAAAGAATTGGCCCAGAAACTCAATTCATCCCCATCCACCATCCATCGACATTTGCAACAACTCAGGAAAGTGCCTAAGTTAGGAAAATGGGTGCCACATGAATTGTCAGTCAACAATCTGAGGATGCAGGTAAACATTAGCACAGCTCTTCATTCCCGTGAACTCCAAGATCCATTTTTGCACCATTTAGTGACTGGTGATGAAAAGTGGATACTGTACCAGAATGTTAAGCGCTGTCAACAGTGGGTTTGTTCTGGAGAACCAGCAACACCGCAGCCAAAACCAAATCTTCACCCTCGGAAGGTGTTGCTTAGTGTTTGGTGGGATAAAGGTGGTGTAATACACTTTGAAACCTTACCACACAACCAAACAATCACCGCTGAAGTCTACTGTCAACAACTGGATCGATTGAACACTGCACTAAAAGAAAAGAGACCACCTTTGGTTAATCAGAAAGGAATCGTGTTCCACCATGACAATGAGATGGTATGGTTAACACCCCAAGTTGGTGGGAACTCCACTATTGGGAAGGATTCCTGAGAGCTCCCAAACCCCTCAGTAGGGCCTGGGAGGTTTCAGTAATCCCCATTGGGCCAGAGCTTTCTTAGAAAGCCAAGCCTTCAGTTACTAAAAATGTTTTTCTTCTCTTTTTAATTGATTATAACAGATTTGAAATTTTCTCAATATAGAGAATGTTAAAAAACATTGAGGCAATCATATGCCTGAGTATAACAGCTTTGAAATTCTCTCAGCATAGAGAATCAGAAGCTTGAGGCAATCATATGCCCATATCAAGAGACGGGAAAGCATCTCACTTCTCCTTAATGGTGTGGTAGGTGATCCAGTCTTGTTTTTACCATTGGTGTTTTGTATTGCTTAACCATTAGCTATAAGAACCATGTCTCACATATTTGGATTACTTAAAATTATCATGTAAATATCATAATCATTTCTGAATGCCTGATTTCCTTTATAAAGACCATGTTGAAAAACCTAACTTCAGTTATCAATATGCATCACAATGGATTTTGAGCTTTCTCAGGCTGTGAACTAAATTGTACCTTTAACTGCCTTATGAGCAACATATTAATGCAAATACATATCCCAAAATTTTGGACCATTAATTATCATTGTCAGTTTTGCTCCCTTTTCTGGCATCATTGCACTCATGGATTCCTGTGAGTCCACTGATGACAGTGCTAGGGGGATAATCTCTAAATGTTGTTGGTTTTTTTTCTTTATCAGGGATTTGTTTTTGGCTGGGACATTTGCTTATTGAAGTGAATTTGGACAAAGCTTTTTCTTCCCCAATGCCTGCACAAATGCTGAAGCCAGTGTTCACATAGTTTTTTGTTATAAACATTGCTTTTGTTTGTACTGATTGAGCCAAGAATACCTTTAATGATTGTGAGATGAAGTGGAGTATAAAATAACACATCTAGGACTTATCAGGTTTATACAATTTGGGTAACACTCAATGACCTTGCCCTAGTAACTAATATTCTGTTTTTTTTGCATTAGTTATGTAAGTTATTTTTTTTCTGTAAGTCTTGTCTCCTTTGTGTGGTGATGGCCAATAATTTAATTGTTTTATTTTATATTGACATTTTTGTGTGTGGTATGGGACTAATGATGTTTGTTTCTTTTGTTTTGTAGTAATAATTTTTTTTCCAAGTGCTTAGTTGGTTCTGAATACACATTGGTGTATGATCAATAAAATTGTTCAGATTTTCTTAGTTACCTGAAAAAACTTGCCTGCTAATGCAGTTAACCTTGTAAGTGTTGTTGTTGTTTTGTTGATTAAATTAAGCAAAGGACATTTTACTTTTCTTAAATCCTCCCCCCATAAGCCGAAGAGTAAGTCGTTAAAAGAGGCAGACTGGCTATGCCCCAGAGATCTTAAAGGTGAGAACCCAGTTTCAGATTGGTAGGAGCTGCCTATCTGACATAATCTCAACCACACTAAAATTGGTAACTTGCTCACCTCATTTCTCTCATTCTTAGCAGTGCAGGTGGTGCTGAAGTCAAAGGATTTTTATTAAGGCCCTCTGGGTGGTTCTCACTGGCAGCTAAATCTCCCATCTCTGCAACCAGCCGCAGCTGCCGTGACCCCACTAACAGAGTATCCGGTAGGTGAGTAACACAAACGCATCTTTACACAGATACACTTGCCGGCATCGCGCCCCCATTTCAACAATGCATGTCCTCATACTGCTCGGATCACTTCTGCAAAAATTGAGGAGCTTGGGTGGGAAAAACTTCCACATCCTCCATATTCTCCAGACCTTGCGCCTTCAGATTATCATCTCTTCAGGAGTTTGCAAAACTATCTTGACGAGAAACAGTATACTTCTTTAGATGACATGCACACCAGTCTTTGTACGTTTTTTGCCTCAAAACCACCTGAATTTTATAAACATGGCATTGAAAAGCTTGTAGGACATTGGCAGAGTGTCATTGATTCCGATGGAAAATATACTAGATTAAAAAGTTTCAGTTGTTTTTTTTTTGTCCTTCAAATTCCGATCTAAAAAACGACATTACTTATGGGATGACCTGATACAATGTAGGTGTATTCCTTTTGGAACTGTTAGGAATAACAAGATTAGGAAACCTTTGTGGTGGAATAAGGAAATATCTAAAATGATTAAAAGTAAAAAAAGGACATTCAGGGAATTTAAAGGCAGTGATAGTATTTTGGACTTGATAATTATAGGCAGTTAAGAAATAAGCTAAATAGTTTGATTAGGAAGAGCAAAAGGCATAGTGAGATAAATCTAGCTAGAAATAGCAATAAAGATCTAAAGAAATTCTTTAGTTTTTATAAATATAATAATAAAAAGCATGATAGGATTGACCCAATAGAACATAATGATATGATGTTTGAAAAAGATCAGGATATTGTTGGTATTTTTAATGATTATTTTAACTCTGTTTTCACTGAAAAAAGTTTAAATAACTTTGCCTGAATTTACAGGATTTAAAGAATTAAAATCATTCTTGATCATATTCATATAAGAAAGGATGATGATAGGCAAGTGATTCATACATTGAAGTCAAATAAAGCTGCTGGACCTGATAATATATTTGCTAGGATTCTCAGAGAAAGGGTGGAAAGCTTATCTAAGGCACTAACTATGGTACTTTGTTTGCTAGGTCAATTAATTATGCAGAAGTACCAGATGAATGGAAAAAAGCTAATGTAGTACTGTTTTACAAAAAGGGTAGTAAGGAGGAGGTTGGAAATTATAGATCTGTTAGTTTAACATCATTGGTAGAAAAGATACTAGAAAGAATTATAAAGCATAATATTCAAGGGTATGCAGACCGTTGGTCGAATGACAACTGGTCGAAAAGACAATTCGTCGAAAGGACAGTTCGTTGAACGACAACTAGCCGAAACAAAGAAAAAAAGAAATTTAAATGTTGATTGGTTGGTTGGCAGCGAGTTTATATTAAATTCCACCCATCCGCTCTCTCGATGAGTCAAACTTGGAAGTCACGACTACGTCAAAAAATATAGTCTCATTTCAAATTTAAGTGTTGGTTGGTTGGTTGGCAGTGAGTTTATATTAAATTCCACCCATCCGCTCTCTCGATCGAGTCAAACTTGGAAGTCACAACTACATCAAAAAATATAGTCTCATTTCAAATTTCAAAGGAACCAGTCTCTTAAACTGTGCATCGAAACCCCAACAGAAAAATGGAGTTCGTTAAAAGTGAAAGAGGTGCTAGAAAACTTTTGCACGAAGGTTTTGCTTACTTAGTTGATAAAAGAAGCAGGGCTGTGGAGTCGGCACATAAAAAACCGACTCCGACTCCTCAATTTTTTGTCTATCCGACTCTGACTCCGAAGGTATATTAATTCTAAATCTGCTATGATGATAATTACACAAGAGGCATTTCATCACCACCACGTGAAGCATCATCATCTGTGGTCATTGTTACGGTAACTTTGTCTGTAGTAAAGAATCTTGTAAGTGGTGCTTGTCGTTCAGTAGATTTCTGATCTTTTGTTAACTTTGAAGTAGTTGGAAGGTTTTTATTACTATCTTTCTCAATGACAACTTCTAAAATTTTGGGATGGAAACACTGCAAATGTCTTTTCAAATTTGATGCTCTGGTTGGTGCATTTTTATCAGAGCCAGTAAAACCACTGATTTTTGCTTCACATAATTTTTCATCATCATCATCTTCTATCATACACTGACACACGAAATGTTTCCCATCTGTGGTTATTGTAAAATATTAAAAAACTGCAGACTTTGTTGGAAGTGTCTGCCATTGTGAAAGGGGTTTTAGACTTGAAAGTTAAAAACTTATGAAATTTAGAAAGAACTCGAAATTAAATAAGCATTAAAAATAAAAAATATTATCTGAAAAGAAAAAATGAATTAATGGCATTAGTGTCTGAAATGGAAAACATTGTGTTTATTATTTAAGTGGTTTAACCACCATAGCTGCCAGTGATATCACACACAAAAACATATTTTATTAAAATTTATATTGAGGTCGGAGTCGGTACATTTTTACTGACTCCGACTCCGACTCCACCAAAATTGCTTCCGACTCCGACTCCGACTCCACGACTCCGACTCCACAGCCCTGAAAAGAAGTGATAGCACAATTTATTGGAGATGTGAAAAGCGCAGAGAGTGCAGTGCAAGAATGAAAACTATTAATGATGTGATTCAAGGTCATCCTTCCCAGCATTCACATCCTCCAAATGATTCTCGTAATGCTGCTCTGAAAGTGGTTAACGAAATAAAGCAAAGGGCTCATGAAACTGAAGAAGTTACTGGCTCCATAATAGATAATGCAACGTGTACCTTACCTTTGAGTGTTGCAGGAGCATTGCCTAAAAAAGCTTCCCTTTCACGCGTAGTGAATAGAAAAAGGGCTATGCAAGAAAATGAAGATTTAAGTGTTACAACACGAGGAGAAAATTTTTAATTATATGAAAACGAAAAAGTAACTATTTTTGGTACTGCTAAAAATTTAGATCTTTTATCTAAGAAAAGCGATTGGTTTTGTGACGGCACTTTCGATTGCGCTCCGATTGGAACTCAGTTGTATACTGTTCATGCACTAATATCTGAAAATAAAACCTTGCCATTGGTATACTGCTTTACAAGCAGAAAGGATGAAGAGACATATGACATCATATTCAAATTTTTGAAACAAGGCAGAAGCCTGAATGTTTCTTCCATTTCCGTAGATTTTGAGCAAGCAGCCATAAAGAGCATTAAGAAAATTTTCCCGGAAGTTTCTAGCAATGGTTGTTTTTTCCATTTCGGCCAATGTTTGTGGCGAAACATTCAATCAAATGGACTCCAAGGTTGGTATAGAGAATTAGATAATGCATTTTTAATCAAGCAACTACAAGCTCTTGCATTTGCACCTCCTCAAGATGTATATTCATTGTTTAATGACTTTGTTCAGTCACTAGAATCCGATACTGATGAAACCTTGAGCGATTTTTTTTAGTTTACTTTGAAACTACTTGGCTGGGAATAGTTCAAAGAGGAAGACGAAGGCGACCAACTTTTGATATTGATATCTGGTTGGTCAACAGTAGAATAGCAAATAATTTGCCCAGAACGAACAATTCGCTAGAAGGTTGGCACCATGCCTTTAATAAACGGGTTTCCGAGTGACATCCTACATTACTCAAACTCCTAAGGAAATTACGGAAAGAGCAAGCAGGCAATGAACTTTCAATTGAGCATGCAAGCATGGGAATGAATATTTCTAGGTGAAACGAATTATGATAGTCAATGAACGTCTTAAAACGATTGTAAGTAGCTATAACTGTGGGGATGGATTGGATTTTCTAAAGGCAATCGGCCATAATTTATAAAATTTTAGCCTTTTTAAACCTATTTTAAACTTTTACTAAACTGTAATTGAAATAAAAATTCTTTTTCTTTAGCGTTTTTTACCTTCAATTTTAAATTTCTGACCCTTCTCGACTAATTGTCCTTTCGACGAATTGTCTTTTCGACCAGTTGTCTTTCGGCGAATTGTCATTCGACCAATTGTCTTTCGACCAATTGTCAGGCTACCTATTCAAGATCATTTGGAGAATTTTAATCTTGTGTCAAGTTCACAACATGGATTTAGATCAGGAAAGTCTTGTTTGTCTAATCTCTCAGACATTTTAGAGTTTGTAACTAATCAGGTAGTAAATGGAAATGATGTAGATGTTATTTATTTGGATTTTACTAAAGCATTTGACAAGGTTCCACATAGGAGACTTCTATATAAATTAAAAACTCCATGGGATATTAGGGTCAGTTATAAATTGGGTAGAAAAATGGTTGGAAGGCAGAGAACAGAGAGTAATTCTAAATGGTCATGAATCTGGGTGGCAGAAAGTGAAAAGTGGGGTACCACAGGAATCAGTTTTGGGTCTATTACTCTATTTTATATCTAAATGATTTAGAGAAAGGAGTAGGTTGTAAAATTTCTAAAGTAGTTGCTCCAGTTACATTACAAATATAGAAAATTCTTATAAACTGCAAAAGTATCTTGATAGATTAGTTGCTTGGGCTAGTAAATGGCAGATGGAATTCAATGTTCAAAAATGCAAAGTCATGCATTTTGGTAGAAATAATGAAAACTTTAGTTATGAGATGCAAGGGAACTGGTTGGAGGATGTTAGAAAGGAGAGAGATCTTGGTGTTATAGTTTGTAGTGATCTCAAATTTTCTAAGCCGTGCTTAGAGGCTAGAAATAAGGCAAATAAAATGTTGGGTATTATTAAGAGAAATGTTAGTTACAAGAGTAAGGAAGTCATCTGTAAATTATATAATTCTTGTTAGGCCTCACTTAAAATACTGCATTCAAGCTTGATCCCCTCACCTTAAACATGATATTGATATGCTTGAAGGTGTGCAATGTAGGGCAACCAAGTTTATCCCTAACCTAAAAAGATTGGAATACAGGGATAGATTAAAGTAACTAGGTATGTTTAGTTTTGAGAGATGTTGTATGAGGGGAGATATGATACAGATGTTCAAAATGTTTTCAGGTTTGGACAATTTAGATGTACGTAACTTTTTCTCACTAGATACTGATGGGATAACTTGTGGACATAAGAAAATTAGAAAACAGCCTTGTAGACTTTATCTAAGAAAATACTTTTTCAGTCATAGAGTAGTAGATTTTTGGAATGACTTGCCATATGATGTGGTAAAGTTTGTAGATTGTAAATACTCTATATATTTAGGTTAAGTTTGTAAGCTACTTTGATTAGTAGTAAATAGTTGCACATTTAGTTAGCTGACTTCAGATTAATGTTGTGCAGGATTCTGTTATTATTAGCTCATGACTTGGATAACCTTGATAGGCCCCAGTGGCTTCATGTTTTCCAAATGTAATGTAATGTAATGTAATGAAGCATTTCTTAGAAGCCCTAACAAGTCAGTAAGGAGAGCAGCAGCAGCTGAGTTAAACATTCCATACCCTTCTCTGCATAAAATCATACACAAAGTTTTAAAATTCAGGTCCTACAAGTTGTTCACCAACTTATGAAGATTATGCTACAAGACTTAACACATCAAGAATTTATTCAAAGGATTGAAAGTGGTGATTGTTTTCTTTCAAATCTCATTTTTAGTGAAAGCAACACTCCATACATCTGGTAGATTAAACCACTGTAACTGCAGGATCTGGGGAGAACAAAAGCCACATGAAACAACATGAGAAATTTGTCAAAAGTGAACATTTGGTGTGCTTTGTCATGTAATTGCATTTATTTACTTTTTCTTGCAATTTTTTTTTAAAGACAAAACTTTTAATGGAGAATCCTATCTCACTGTCAAAAAGAGTTGTTTGTTGTTCTTGTATGACAAATTCCAAGTCTATTGCAATGTGCACCACCACACTTTTCTCATACTTTGTGTGTTTCTAGATGAAACATCCCTAGGAATGGTGGATTGGCTGAGGAGCATACAATGAGATAGGCGAGTGTTGCTGGTAAGTGTTGCTTAAAGTCTGACCACGTCAGCTGTTATTCACCTACTGGATACACTGTTAGTGAGGTCATGATAACTGCTTCTAGTTGGTGGGAAGGGAGAGTGCACCACAGAATGCCCTCCTTACACAAAAAATTTGTTCTTAATTCCAGCACCACACACTACTTAGAATAGGGAGAATTAGAGTAAACAGAATCACAATTTTGCATGGCTGAAATTATTTTGAGTGTTTCACTCCTAATAATCTAAAAATAGGTTCTCACCTTTATGATCTTTGGAATCATAACCTGTCTGCCTCTTTTAATGACTTGCTCCTCTGTTTATGGTGTGGAGGATTTAATAGAAGTTCAGCCTTTTCTAGCCAATTTATTCAGAAAATGTAAAAATAGCCCTTATAATGTCAATTATTTAAGCAAACAAGTTCAGAGGACAATGGATACAAGAATGGAGATCAAGGGCACCAGATTTTTTACATAGTAAAACCTGACAGATAAGTGTTTCCCCTGGCACTAGGCCAGACTAGATTATTGAGTTCTAGAATCCTGTTTTTTGTTGTTGGCTGTGTTGTCCATGTTTGTTTATGATTTGTGACTGTCCAATTCATTGAATTTTGCATTCCAGCAACATGTCTAGACATGGACAAGGAATTGATTGAAGAGACTGAGATGGTGTGGTTAAAACACCAAATTTTGTGGGAACTTCAACAGTTAGGAGGATTCCTAAGAGCTCCGAAACCCCTCAGTAGGGTCTGGGAGGTTTCAGTAATCCCCATTGGGCCAGAGCTTTCTTGGAAAGCCAGGCCTTCAGAGTTACTAAATATGTTTTATTCTTTTATTTTAATTGAATATAACAGATTTTTAATTCTCTCAGTACAGAGAATAATCAGAACTTTGAGGCAATCCTATGCCCATTTCTGGAGAAGGGAAAGCATCTCGCTTCTCTGTGATGGTGTGGTAGGTGATCCTATAGTCTTGTTTTTAGCATTGGTGTTTTGTATTACTTAACCATTAGATAGGACTATGTCTTACTTATTTGGATCACTTAAAATTATCATGTAAATATCATAATTTTTGAAAGCCTGATTTCCTTTATAAAAGACCTTGTTAAAAAACCTAACCTCAGTTATCAATATACATCTCAATGGATTTTGAGCCTTCTCAGTCTGTGAACTAAATTGTACCTTTAACTGCCTTATGAGCAACATATTAATGCAAACATATATCCCAAAATTTTAGAACCTTAATTATTATTGTTAATTTTGCCCCCTTTTCTGGCATCATTGCACTCCTGAATTCCTGTGGGTCCACTGATGCCAGTGCTGGGGAGATAATCCCTAAATGTTTGTTGGTTTTTCTCTTTATCAGGGATTTGTTTTTGACTGGGACATTTGCTTTTTGAAGTGAATTTGGACAAAGCTTTTTCACTCCCAATACCTGCACAAATGCTGAAGCCAGAATTCACACACGTTTTTTTGTTATAAACATTGCTTTTTTTGCACTGATTGAGCCAAGAATACCTTTAATGATTGTGATATGAATGATAGTGTGTGTGGAGTATAAAATAACACATCTGGGACTTATCAGGATTACACAATTTGGGTAAACACTCATTGACCTTGCCCTTGTGACCAATATTCTTTGTTTTTGATTAGTTATGCAAGTTCCTTTTATTTTGTAAGTCTTGTCTCCTTTGTGTGGTAATGGGCTGGTGATGGCCAAGAATTTAATGATTTTATTTTGTTAACATTTTTGTGTGTGGTATGGGACTAATGTTTTTTTTTCTTTTGGTTTGCAGTAATATTTTTGCTCAAGTGCTTAGTTGGTTCTGGATACACATTGGTGTATGATCAATACAGTTATTCATATTTTCTTTAGTTACCTGTAAAATCTTGTCTGCTGATGCAATTAACTTTTTTTTTTTTTTTTTTTTTTTTTTTTTTCTGATTAAATTGGGCAAAGGAGGCTGTACTTTTCTTAAATCCTCCCACCATTAACAGAGGAGTAAGTCTTTAAAAGAGGCAGAGTGGCACTGCTCCAGAGATATTAAGGTGAAAACCTATTTCAAATTAATAGGAGTCACCTATCTGACATAATCTCAACCATACAAAAATTGGGAACTTGCTCACCCTAATTTCTCTCATTCTTAGCAGTGCATGTGGGGTAGGGTGGCAATAAAAAATGAAGTCGCAAAATTTAAAATGTGCGGGTGCTCATTTTATTCGGTTTATTGAAAAAACAAATTCTGCCAAATTTCAAGTTCCTAATCTTATTTTAAGTGGTGGTACAAGACACAAAGAACTTTGTGCTCTAGGCTATTGGAAACGAGTGTTCGAGTGAGCTTCAAAGTTATACAAAACAAAAAACTGAAAAGAACGATTCTGATAAGACTCAAACAACCTCAAATAGGACTGCAATAGCTTGTAGTGATCTGATAGATTACAATTATGCCTAATTTTTCTGGCTTCGAATGAACGTGGATTTATTGGCATCAGGGAACATCTTCCGGTGCTGCTCCACAACCTGAAGAACGTATTGCTGTTGATCCTCCTGTGTGGTCAGCACAGCGTTAAAATCTTTCATTAGGGCAACTCCTCTTTCTGCAGGATCATTGACAACACTGATGGCAGAGACGCGCTGTTTCATTTGTTGAAAATCTTCATCTTCCCACTGCTCCGGATCCTTGGAGGAAGGATGTGGGAAGCTGGAGCAGGTGGAAGAAGGCCAATGTGTTCTTCGTGACAAAGGCTGCCAAAAAAGGTGTTCAGCATCTCCCACATCAATTGTCACACGAGGCGAAGGACTCTTCCTTTCTTCATTTTTGAGCACCTCAACCATGCCTCTTTTCACCGCGCTGCTGAGATATTCATCAAAAAAGGCCAAAGCGACCAACTTTTCACTTAAGTACCAAAGATGGCTAGTGATCCCTTTCAAAGCAGCCTCTGCCACGCGTCAGTTAACTTGTCTGTACTGCACCAGCTTTTGTATCAGCTCCAAGTCCAACTGCGGAGCATATCTGGCTACCGGGGCATTGAACCAAACTTTAACGTAAATCTCTGCAACAAAGAGGCAGAAGTCAGTAACACCCTGGAGCTCCTGGTCCGTGAGTTTCCCCAAGTTCCGCAACTGGTGACGGTACAAGATCTTAAATGCATAGATGCATTTTGCCATCCACCGTGCCCTGTGGAGGGCACCCGGATTTTGAATATGATTTCCCCGTGGTAGATTTATTCCGAGAAATAGCAGTATGAGTTCCAGGAATTCACGGTAATCATCGCGAGGCTGCTGAGATCTCAACTGTTCATGCACAAACTCTGCAACTTTCTCCTTGAATGCGTGCATCCGATCTGCCACCTCACGGTCTCCCTCAGCAGAAAGAAACGAATCCTTTACAATCTTTGGCCACACCTCCGCCAATCTTTGAAAGAGCTTGATCTTTGGTCCCGAAGAGCATGCTACTAAGGTTTCGAAAACTTTTTCGAGAACTATTTCCGCGATGTAGTGACGACAAGCAAGATTGAGAAGTTTCTTCCTGAGCTTCTGCTCGAGGAATTGACAAGCGCCGTTCAAGCGACCGGTGTTACATGATGTCGTATCAAAAGACATGGCTACGATCCCAGGAGATAACTGCCAGTCTTCCAGCATATCATGCACTGCTGTTGCCTGCGCCAGACCTGTTGATGATGGCAGCTTTGGTACCCCCAACAGCTTCATCACACCTTCTGAAACCAGGACTGGAAGGCGATCGACTTTCTCTTTGTTTGTAAGGTCTGGAAGGAGCTTGCCATCCCAATGAACTGTTAATGGTACCGTCGGGGAAAAGGACCTTCTCAGCTCATCCGCGATGTCTTGGCGGAATTTCATTCTAGCTAGTCGGATTCTCTCTCGATTCAATGCGTAGTGCTCCATACTTTGTCCAGCAGATGCTAAGGTATTGGCCACAACATAGACTGCCCGGCGATTGGATATCTTTGTGCGGTCCAACGCTTGCGACAGTTCTTGAGTAACAATCTGATTTAACCTTCTTGATCTTTTCCTCTTGGGAGTGGCAGATGACGCGCCTCCTATTGCTCCGACATTCACCTCATCTTCCTTGTCAGTATCCTCGTTTGTAGAACTGCTGCTCGACTCCAAAACCACGGACCTGTCCATCTTCTGGAGTTCATTCAGGTTCCTTCGTTTCCTTTTCTCTTGCTCACGTTGCCGTGTCATTTTGTTCTCCTCTTGTCTAATATACTTCTGATCAACAAGTCCTATAGTTCCTCGACGACCAGGCTCATGCTGCGCAAGAAGAAACTGCTTGTCTTCTTTATTTTTGATGATTTTGAGCGCATCACCGTGAGCGCAATCGAACAGGCCTTTCAGACCTTCTAGAAAGACCTTCTCCTTGTCCATCTGGGTTTTGGTACGCCTCACTCGTAATTTCTTTAAGCTTCTCCACTCAGAATGGAGGTTCTCCAGCTTGTCTTGTGCCCGGTGCGTAGCTTGAGTCGGAAGACTTGCATTCTTCCACATCTGTTCGACCTCTGTTATCACCAGTCGGCTACTTTCTCTGACAGGGCGAGACTCGGACAGGTGAAAGAACAAGAATCATTCCAGGACCTGCCGCTTGGACAGCAATTTGGCTCCTGTAAGGGCATATGAGTTGGGAGAAGTCTCCAGTAGCCATAAAACATCATTCTTTCTTAGAGTAGTTGCCATTTTTCATCTACCTGCAAAGTATACAAAATAGAGAATTAGTAAGTGACAATGGTGGAAACTTTGTTACTCTTGTACCACCCCCTAATGTTTATCAAAAGTCCTAAAAATTTGCCTGAGTGATTTTCTTCAGGAACTGCACCAAACGCGCCACCGCACTCGTTCCTCCAGGCAACTTGGATTTTTACCCCTATTGGCTATTGCCACCCTAATGTGGGGCTGAAGTCAAAGGATTTATTTTTACTCAATTGAAGGCCCTCTGTGTGGTCCTCACTGGCAGCTCAGTCTCCCTTCTCAGCAACTAGCAGCACCTGCCATGACCCCAGTAATAGAGTATCCAGTAGGTGAGTAATGCTAACGCATTCTTACAAAAAATACTTGCTGGCATTGTGCCTCCATTTCAAGATGACATCCCAACAAGCAGCCAAGGTGGCCTGGGTGAAGGAAGATGATCACAATGATGAGGTTGAGGATGTGCCCTCAGACCAACAGGTCCTTGAAGCCCTGAACCCCTGAACCTCATTGTGATTTTCTGCCACTGAGGGAATGGACCTGGAAAACTGCTGGATTCAGGATGTGGAAGCATTGATTGCCCAGTACTTGGTCACCAAGAAGAAACAATCCTGAATTCCAGACTTTTACAAGAATATGTGATAATTTGACAGTAGGCTGATGACATACACTGGCTGATGCGTGATTGTTGATCTATTATTGACTTGAACATGTTTTTTTCTCTAATTTGATCATGTGTAATGTAATGGCTGTTAATGATCAGTGTACTTTTGATAATGATTCTACACCCAATAAACATGATCATTAGCACTTTACAATCATTTCTGAGGTCTCCATAGCCACTGACAGATATAAGAGCACGACAGTTATAAGTGCGTTTGGCCTGGGAACCAAGGGTACTCTTATATCTCTCATCCTCTGTATTTACAGGTAACAACATTATACACATGTGTGCATCTAGGACTAACTATGCACTTAAATTTAAAAAAAAAAAAAAAAATGTTACTACAAACCATAAAACAATAATAGCCCCATATCACAAAAAAAAATGTCAATATAAAAACTTAACAGAATTATTGACCATCACCAACTCAATACCAGACAAAAGGAAAAAAAATTATAAACTAAAAAGGATTATAAACTGAAAAGGATTTGCTTCAGTTATATAGCCTACTATGGTGGTAGTAAGTAGTTGTATATTAATTAGCTGACTTGAGTTTGACATCTTGCAAGATTTTATTATTATTAAAATGTAGCTCATGACTTAGATTACCTTGATAGGCCCAAGTGGCTTCATGTTTTCTAAATGAAATGTAAATGTTAACATAAAAGCAAAATGAAGAACATTAGTTACAGGGGCAATGTCATTGAGTGGTCACCCAAATTATATAAAACACTGATAGTTGGTGCTCTCTCTTTTTACACAATATTATTCATATCACAATCATTAAAGATACTCTTGACCCAGTCATTACAAAAGCAGTGTTTATGACAAAGATCTGTTAACTTTAGTTCCAGTGTGTGTGCAGGTGTTGTGGAGAAAAAGCTTTGTCCACATTCAGTTCAATAGGCAAGAGCCCCAGCCAACAACAAATCCCTGATAAAGAAAAGGACAAACTTTTAGGGCTTATTCCCATACTAGCATCAGTGAACCCACATGAATCCATGAATGCCATGATGCCAGAAAGGGGAGAGGAGAGTTAGCAATAATAATAATTATTAGGGTTATAAAATTTTGTATATACCAATGCATTAATATTTTACTCATTAGGCAGTTGAAAATATAGTTTAAAATTGATAGTCTGTGTATTGTCAAAGTCTAATGTGATATTGATAAGTAAAGTTTGGTTTCCAGTAAGGTCTTTATAAAGGAAATCAGGCATTTAAAACGCAATTATGATATTTAATGATAATTTAAGTGCTACAAAAACAGTTCAGAGATGGCCCTAGTACAATACAAACCTGCCAATAGTAAAAATAAAGCTATAGGATCACCTACCACCCATCAAGGAGAAGTGAGATGCTTTCTTTTTTCTCAATATGGATGTGTAACATACAATTGCTTCAGAGCTCAGATTATTTTTTACATTGAGAGAGAATTTTAAGTCTGTTATAATTTATAAGAAGACCTGTTTAGTAATTATGAAGGCCTGGCTTTCTAAGAAGGCTCAGGCCCAATGGCAATTTTTGGGAACCTCCCAGGGCCTATTGAGGGAGTTTGGGAGCTTTGAGGAATCCTTCTTAATTATGCAAGCTTCTAGTTTTACAAATGTATCATTTTGTAAGCAGTTATTACAATTTTCTTTTGCACCATTCATGTAAATATACACCTTGTATTTAGGGCTTCATAGAGTGGTTTATTGAATATTTTATGTTCAAACTAGGGCTAAGTGCCACTAAAGTCTCTGGCTCCCGGTATGGGTCTCCAGAGCTGTTATGGAAAACTGATACTGTGGGTAGTTGGGAGGTAATGAAAGTGGTCCACTGAGTAGGTAGGTAGTTAATCTAACAATTATTAAACTCCTTTTATGTCAAAAACTGGGTGGATGAAACCAATTGGTTGCTCGCCAGTTATTTTCCACACTAGTATTTGTATACTGTGTGCTTGGTAGTATTGATACACACTACCAATCAATGAACAAATGAAAAAGACGCTGGGGGAAGAATGAAGGAACTTGTGGGAAGAATGGCATGGTGGACGAAGAGGCTTGAAGACAATAAAAGATCTCCACCAGCAAGTGCGCTCTCAAAAATTGAGCAGAGAGAAGAGCAGGGCCGGATTAACCATTAAGCAAAATAAGCCTGTGCTTAGGGCATCAAGGGAAGGGGGGCACCACAGAAATTTTCCATTGTCGGATTTACCATGGATTTATTATACTATTATAATCGCGGCTTATAGGCTGGTTATAGCCTATAAGCTGTTGAAAACTGAATTATATATATTCATATATAGTATTTATTTTTTTTCATTGTTTGAATTTGTAGTGAACAACAACCCTTTTGAGAGAATAAATATATTTCGTTGTAATCACACACTTTACGCTTTGCGTTATTATTTTGTTTATATCAAATCTTTGAGTGCCATATTAAAAATACATATAGATTAAATATTTTCGTGTGCTATAGGAAGTTATTCTGAACGTGTGATTTGTGCATATAATATTAAATATATATTTTACATAATCATTTGGTAATGTTTTACAGAAAGATTTAGGTTTATAGAATTGTAATATAAATTAATATTAAAATAAAAGAAACTATAAACTCTCTATATTGCTGTTGTATCAAGTGATGTTTATCACGGCCATTATAATAATAAGATATACTGACCTAAGTTAATTAGCATTGAAGAAGTTTATCTGTTGCTCTCTCTTCTTCTCTAGGGTAAGTCTATGAAGTGTACTTTATTTGTATATACAGGGTGTCCCGTAAGTCTGGACCCATAGGGCAAAATTAATAAAATTACAAAATAGTCCCAGTTTCGCTGGACATGCGTCGAAGTGACTTCTTGGGACTGACAGCGAAGCTAGCCAACACATTGGTACTGGTTTCGTCTTCCGTAACAGTCCTTGAAGGTCCTCTGCGAGGCTTGTCAGCTACGGATCCAGTTTCCTTAAATTTGGCTATCAACTTGCCAACACATCTGTGTGTGATTGGTGCGCGGTCTGGATGCATATTGTTGAATTCTTCGGCCACTTCCCGGTGACTGCGGGTCCCGACCAGCAAAATAACTTGAACTCTCTCCTCTCTAGTCAGTGACATGGTTTACCTGCAACATAATAAAAAAATATATTATAAATCCCTATGGGTCCAGACTTACGGGACACCCTGTATAACAATATTTTATCATACACGTATCTTTATTTTATAATTTATTTATCTATTGTCATAACAGTATAAAAGAATTTAGATTGTAATAACCAGAGTGAATAATTTGTAATGTATATATAACATCAAACATAGTTAGGACAATTTAGGCCCTAAGCAAATGTTCATATTTCCTATAATTAAATATTGTGTTTTAAATAAATAAATAAATGTAAATATAAAATGTGGCTCGTTAATAGTGAAATGTTAATATTGATATTTTTATAGATTGCGTATTATTAATTCTAATGTTAAGTATTTTTATTTTATAGGTTTCGGTTCCTTCTTTTGGTTCCTTCTTTCGATTTGATTTGTATTCAACATTTCGAGTTGATATTTCGGTTGAGTTATATTTAATTGCCACTTATATTTAAATTGCCACTTTGGTTGTGTACGGTTCCCATTTTGTCTTTCTGAGAATAAAAGAACAAAGCCAAGATTGTGATATGTGTAACTGTGTTGATTGCCACATAATATACAAATAAAATATTCTTTTTATTTCTGTATTTTACAGACCCCAAGAACCAAGATGAAACGTGTTCAGTTAAGTGGTGCACAAAAGCAAAAACTATCAAAAGAGAAACAAGAGAAGACTTTGGATTTAGAGTCCAAGACTGCAAAGCTGACTGATTTCTTCACACAAGTTCCACGACCACAACGTCAACATGATATACCGATTCTGAATCAAAACCAATCTCTGTCATCAGAAGTGGACACAAATACCACTTTGATCACTTCAAAATCAAAATATGATGACGTTGGAATCACCGAGGTGTCACAAGCAGGTTCATCTACCACATGTCTCACTACTGATCTCACTTTGCCTGTAAATTCTCTTGATACCTCTACTGCAAATGTTGATTCAAGTTGCTTTACAAGACATTCTGGGGTTGAAATAATTGCTGAAAATGAAAGTTTAGTGGACCATGGTGATGGTGGTGAAATGAATCAGTCTGCAGAAGATGAAGTAAATATAGCAAAAGATCCAGGGTTGTGGCTTGATTTCTCTGCTGATGATGTGGCTTATTGGATTGCTTGTGGACCCAGTGACTGTCAACACCACAATGGGCCATTTGACAAGTCTTACCAGCATTTCAGTAGTGGCAAACCAGCAAGATACTGTTCACAAAAACCTTTTGTTGGGACAAAAGCCAATGGTGAGAAATACAAGAGAGAGTGGTTATTGTATTCACCATCAACAGGATCAGTTTACTGTTATGTTTGTAAACTGTTTGCTCCTAAAAATGTCTCACATTTTGTTATAAGAGAAGGGTTCAGTGACTGGCGAAATACTATTGTAATTGATCATCATGAAAAAAGCACTACTCACCGAGACTCTATGCTAACATACTTAACTCGCAGACAAGGTGCGGAGTTGGGACAACAGTTGGAAAAACAAATTCAGGAAGAATGTGATTACTGGGAACATGTCTTGAGGCGTGTCATAGCTGTTATTTGTACGTTAGCTGAACGTGGCTTGTCTTTTCGAGGAACAGAAGAAAGATTTGGATCATTGCAGAATGGGAATTTTTTAGGGCTGCTTGAGCTCATAAGCCGGTTTGATCCATTTTTAGCAGGTCACATTTTGAAATATGGAAATTCTGGCAAAGGAAATCCTTCTTACCTGTCCAAAACCACCTGTGAGAAACTCATTCAACTAATGGCTCAAAAGGTCCACGCACTCATTGTTGACGAAGTAAAATCTTCTGGTTATTTTAGTTTGTCAGTTGATTCAACACCAGATCTATCACATATCGATCAGTTAAGTGTTGTACTTAGGTACTTAAAAGATGGACAGCCTATTGAATGCTTTTTAACCTTTCTGAAAATGAAAAGCCATACTGGTGAGGAAATGGCAAATCAGGTGTTGCAGTACTTACGTGAAGTTTGTAAGCTAAACTTTTCAAAATGTAGGGGTCAATCTTACGACAACGCTGCCAACATGTCTGGGCATTATAAGGGGATGCAGCAAAAATTTTTAGAAACAAACAAGTTTGCTATATATGTGCCCTGTGCAGCCCATTCACTAAATCTGGTAGGCCGAAGTGCTGTTGACTGCTGTCAAGAGGCGGTTAATTTCTTCTCTACAGTGCAGTTGCTCTATACCTTTTTTTTAGCCTCAACCAGCAGGTGGGAAATTCTTAAAGGTTGTATTGGAAATGAAAGTGTCTTAAAATCCCTCTCTGATACCAGATGGGAGGCACATGCTATGGCAACAGCAGCAATTTTGAAATCTTTCCTTAAAATTTTAGAAGCGTTAGAATGTATAGCTGAAGACCAGTCACAAAAGGGAGACACTAGAAGAGAAGCAAATAATATTGCAAATAAGATGCAAGAGCTAGAATTCGTTTTTATGTTGAATTTTTGGGATGAGATTTTGCAAAATTTTCATAGAGTAAGCAAAGTTCTACAGAATAAGGATGTGAACTTAAAAACATGTGCAGATCTGTATGGATCATTAGCTGACCAACTGTGCACTTCACGAGATGAATTTGAAAGATATGAAGCAGCTACAAAGGAAATGCTACCAGATGTTGATTACAAGGCAGCTCAAACTCGCAAACGTATCAGAAAGAAGGTACCCAATGACGGAGATGCACCAGAAGTATATCTGAATGCCAGAGATAAATTTCTTATCACCACCTTTTACACAATTGTTGACAAACTTGAAACTGAGATGAGAAGAAGAGGAGAGATATACAAAGAAATAGCAGAGAGATTTTCTTTTCTAAGTGATGTGCCACATAATGTCACCACTTCATCATCTACTGAAATTGAAAGGTATTCTCAGGGTTGTAAAAAGATGATTGATGCTTACCAGGAGGACTTGAACACTAATTTCTCTGCTGAGCTTCAGCAGTTTCACTCATATGTGTGCCATAAGTTCAGTGCAAAAACAAATGTAAAAACAAGATTCAGTCATGCTGAACTTTATAAAATAATTGTAGAAGACAATATTGAGTGTGCCTTCCCAAATGTAGAAATTGCCTTTCGTATATTTTTAACATTAATGGTCACAAATTGCTCAGCTGAGCGTTCATTTTCTCAGTTGAAGTATATTAAAAATACCAACAGAACAACTATGCAACAAGGCAGGCTGGATGCCTTATCTCTACTAAGTATAGAAGCAGATGTGTTACGTAAGATTAGTTTTGAGGATCTGATCAAAGACTACAATTAAAAAAAGTAGGAGAAAACTTTTCAAATATAAATGAAGTGGAAGTATACAAAAATAAACATTATTTTCCATCTTACTGTAAGTTTTATTTTATGGTTTATTTTTGTTTATATTTTGAATTACATATATATGGGGCACCAAAATCTTTTAAGTGCTTAGGGCCTCTAAAGGTCTTAATCCGGCCCTGGAGAAGAGGGACTGTCTAATAACAGTCAGTAAGTGAACAGTTGTTCTAAACCCCAGTTTAGTCATAACATAAAATGGTCCAGTTAAATTAGACCTATATTGTGGTCTAAGACCTAGCATCAACTCATAGCTTAACAAAGGTTAAGGTAAATTACCCTAACCTAATTTGGTAAGGAATCCTACTGTAGACCTTAATTTACTCTGCTCACTCTGGACCATTTCCAGAATCTCTAGGCTGACCCCTACAAGGCTAGGTTTAACCTACTCTACAGTTAGACTGGAGATATTAGGGGTGGGTTAATTGGGGACCAATTCATACAGAGCATTTTTCATACAGTCCTCCGGAGATGACGCCCTTAGGGTGTCACTGTGTTGGATAGTTGTGTGTCCAGGCTGGTGGGATTGGGGGTTACCATTTGGGGGCAAACTTTTGCATCACAGGACCCCTTTTTTAAACTGACTGTGTGCCCCCTGGGGATGAGATACCCTGCTCCCTGTGGTCTGTGCTTGGCCTCCTTTTCTCATCAGTAGGCAGTTTCTCGCATCCCCTGGGTCAGTGTTCTACAACATTAACATATGGAGACCATTACTTCTTGTCCCAGAACTCGGGTGGTGGGCAACCAGGCCCCCTTTGAGTCCTCTACCACTGGAAGACCACATCTTGAGGAAACTCCTCTGGCAGTGAAACACTTGCATTCTCCTTTTCCATTACTGACCCCAGCCTGTACCTTGAACATGCGCTTGGATTTACACCCTCCCTCTGGAGTAGGGATCATGCCCCAGCTCACCTCAGTTGCCTTTGAGCAAGTAAAGTTTCACCCAAGACTTGCCTCCAAAACCTGGCTTCTTGCTCTCCCCGTATTCCCCCCCTCACCTGCCATTGGCCCGCCTTCCCACGGAGAAAGCCCCGTGGTGGACAGGGAAGCCGGCATTCACATCCATCCTATCAACCATTTGATATCCCAAGCCCTCCCTATTTCTTCCAAGTATCCACAAATTTCTAGTGATCTGGCCTACCTCTGGGTCCCTTCCAACCAACTCTGAATGGACGTTTCAGGTGACTAGCCACTATGATGTGCAACCACAAAAGAATGGCTCCCTCCTCAAAATCAGGCTCAGCCGCAGACACGAAAGCCTTACTCTCTCCCTTACTGAGGTCCTTGAATGCTCGGTGGCCATCTCCCCACACCCTCACTTGAACCAGAGTTGGGGCGCTATTTATGCCACCCACCTATTATCAATCACAGTGAACGAGCTCCTGGAGGACCTCGCACCCCAGGGTATCACCAAGATCCATCGCTTCACATCCCGACAGGGAGGCACCCTGTCCCCCACCCCACGCATACTTCTTACATTCAATACCCTAGTCCCTCCCAACCATATTGTATGGGATATGGGAGACCGCACATCATGCAAGTTTACTGTCCACCCATACATCTCACACCCAACACATTGCTTTAAATGCAACAAGTTCGGACAGGTCAGCTCAGTTTGCTGACAACCGCACCAACTGTGTTTGTTGCAGAGAAATCACTCACCCAGATGAGTGCCCCAACATACCCAAATGCTCCAATTGCGAAGGTGCATACCCACCTTTGTCCTGTGAATGCCTTTTCAAGTTCAAGGAGGAGGTCCGAGGACTGCAGGTAGTGGACTTCCTCAGCCTCCAAGAGGTGCGAGACAGGGTGCGGAGTCGGGAGGTGAGGCTGGGGGTATCTTACGCTGCTGCCCTTGGATCTGTCCACTCGGCACACCACCCTGGTCTGCCACCCAAACCTCCTCCAACCGCTGCTTCCCATCCCTCCCAAAGGGAGTCCTCGCTGGACTCAACAACCTCCTGTACCCCCCACCATCCCTTCTCTTCACGCACCTCACCTGCTAAAGATTCTTCAGGAATCTGGAACCAGGACACCCAGGCCCCATCCACCTCGAATGCTGCTCTCCCAGCACTCTATGCACACACCTGAACCTAACGCCCAGGGTAAGCCAATGAGGAAGAGATGCCGGAGCGAGTCACCAGACACACTGGCCTTTCAACAAGCCTCTCCCTCTTCCCCCAGATCTAAAAAGATGGCTCAGACCCTTACACCCCCACTTTGTCTACAAGGACCATATCACCCCACTGCAGAAGTCGCTCCAATCTACCCACACAGATTCTGATGATAGTAGCCGATTTACATGACCCGCCTCCCACAACAAGATCCAATCTGGACAATATCCTCTCCCCCCCCAGGATCCAGTGGATGCAGCACTGACACATCTACATGGTATGGCCAAAGGGAGCTCAGCTGCACCCATGCATCTTATGGATCTGCTCTTGCCTCCTGGTGCCATTTTTACCACCCCTCCACGAGAACACAGTGGTTCATCTCCTTCCACCCCTACAGTATCTGCCTCCCTAACACCCTCAGCCCCCTCCTTGTCAGCTACCCTGAGTGTGTCCTCCCTCCCACCTACCCGATCCTTCTGGTACCCCCTATCGCCACCCAGAGTCTGCCATGAGACCCCAGACAGGCTGGGAGGTACCACTATGGAAAATGAAGCGCCCCCTCATGGCCTGAACACACAAGCCCACCAAGAAACCCCTCACCCTCTGAGCCCACGACATTCCCCTAGCTGCTGTGATCCATGCCTCCAGTCTCACTTGGCTAACTTGACCCTGCAATCCCCACTGAGGTCAACTGGCCATCAGATTCCTTCTCTAGTGAATGGCAGATAGCCAGCTATGCCCCTGACCCATCCTTCGCCTTCATGAACCCCAGATCTCCCTTCACACCCCAACCCCCGAGCACTTACACCTTTACCCATTCCCCATCATCAAATAATGGAGGACCCTCTGAAAACTGCAATAGTACACTGGAACTGCAGAGGAATATTCACGAACTACGAAGGTCTTAATTCCTTAATTGCCTCTTCCCATCCAGTGTGTGCTTGTGTCTCCAGGAGCTAATCCTGGGGACCAGGCCCATGCCCTGGCCTACTGGATATTCCTATATCACCACCCCATCACCTACCTGCATTCGAAAGGGGGCTGCCATCCTCGTACACCATGCAGTCCCCTTCCACAATCTCTCTATCCAATCCCCGTCACAGGTGATTGCTATCTGGCTTTCCCTGGATAGACAGTACACTGTCTGCTCAATATACCTCCCTCCCCACACTCAAGTGGACCCAGGCCCTTTCTATTATTGAGCAATTTCAGTAGTCTCAGCCCATCATTGTGGGGACACACACACACCACCTATAATGGCCCTGACCCTGATTACTATCATGACCGAACTCTTCTTTGAGTGCCTCAATGATAGTTCTCCTACATTCTACCATGCCACCACCTGCACTCCATCCTGTATAGACCTGTCAGTCATCTCGACCAATGCTCTCCAAGATTTCACATGGCAAGTCAAGAGGACTTTGGTAGTGACCATTTCCATGTTCAACTCATGCTAAATTGGCCCGACCAGACTGTTTGGGTACTGGAAAAATAGTTTATTGCCAAAGCTATCTGGTCCCACTTCCACGATAATACATCTACAACCCTTACACCTGCCCACTTCCCATCCTTTGACTAGTGCATCACATACTTTGAATCAATCATTGTAGCAACTGTGTGCACTAACATCCCACCATCCTCCGCCAACCCCAGGATGCATGGAGGCCATACGGGCCAAGAAAAAGGCTACTCAATGCTTCTACCGTACACGACTCCCCATCCATCGCATGGAGTGGGCCAGGGCCATCGCCATCGCCCGCTGTACAATGAAGAAAGCGCACCAAATTTAACTTCTTGGGGTGGCTTTGTATTCAGTGTCACCACCACCACACCTTCAGCTACCATCTGTAAGAAGGTATGGGGTGTCGAGAGGCGACATGTCCCCTCCCGAACCCCGGTCCTCCAGACTAATGACAGACTTTTATACAAGCTCAAATCGGTGGCATACCACCTAGCTTCTACCTTCGCCGCTGTTTCTTCCTCCGCAAACAGTTCTCTCGTACCCGCCCCAAACAATAACTTCTCTTCACCATCCCTAGACAGTATGGTACCTACAATCAGTTGTTCACCATGCATCAACTACAGGTGACACTGGCCTCTCAATGATCCCTTGTTCCTGCTTGGATGATATCTTGTACAGCATGATCCAGCACATCCATCCTACCTTACAAATTTTCCTACGAGACCTATACAACTGTATATGGATAGAGGTCACCTTCCCCTCCTGCTGGAGGGAGACCCATGTAATCCCTATCCCCAAACCTGACAAAGATTCCCTCAGTCCCACAAACTGCAGACCTAGCGCCCTAATGTTGTGCCTGTAAAATCTTCGAAAAAATGGTTGCTATGCGACTATCCTTCTTTGAAAATAGTGAATCCTTCCTGGCCACCCAATCCGGCTTCAGACAATTTTGCTCCACCACTGATCCCCTCCTGCTCCTCAGCCGAGACATGCAGAATGCCTTCAAGAGTGGACAGTTCGTCCAATCAATTTTTTTTTTTTTGACATACAGAAGGCCTACGACACCACCCATTGGACAATAATCCTCAGTCAGCTCTAAAATCTGTCTCTCATCAGCAGGGTTGGCAAAACCCAGGCCAAAAACCCAAACCCAACTGGGTTTTTGGTTTTTTCTTGGGTTGAAATTTTTTTTAGAAAGGTTTGATAATTATGTAGTGCCTAATATATATCTTATTTTATTAATTTATTTATCTAATCTACAATATATATTAAAAAGACATCTTTATTTCACAGAAAGTTCAGATATGAGACATAATAATGACATATTAGAATTTTCTCCATTTTAATTTTAGATCTTTCCTTTATTTCTTAACAGCAGATTTCAGCTTTATTTAGACCTAACTTAAATTTTAATTTTTAAGATGCCAAAGAGTTATAGAGGTGGAAGATCTAAAGTTAGCAAATGGGATGAGGTGACTTTATTAAGTGATCAGCCTACTAGAGTACTATGCAATTATTGCAAAGAAAGTATCACTCAAAAAATTGAGAGAGTGAAACATCATCTAGACTCTAGAGAAAGTTAGACCCACAAATACTGGTGGCAGACTTAAAGCTGCTGAATGGGATGAAGTAGAAATGTTGAGTGACCAACCAAATAGAATTTGGTGCAAATACTGCAGATGTGTATTTTCGAAAAAAATAGAATGAGTGAAACATCATTTAAATCAATGCAATAAAAAATGGGTACAGGCTCGTGATGATGAAGTGGATGAGCTTACAAGTACAGCTACATCAGCAACTCTTCCTCCTACACATAGACACAGCAGTTTTGAGAGTAGACCCTCTTCAAGCAAATCATATGAAAGCCTGGTTCACGATGACACTACAATTCACATTAGTGAGACTTCATTCACTTCAACCACTTCTGAATCTAACATACCATTTTTTCATTCTACTCCAGCCAAGAAAACACAAGGTCAGATAATGCCATATGTATGTGGTTAGAACAACTGTAGATCAAAAAGAACAACTAGATTTGAAAGTGGCCAGATTTTTCTTTTCAGTAAATATTCCATTTGTAGTTGTAGAGAATAAAGAATTTATTAAATGGGTCCAAAATTTAAGACCAGGATATTGTCCTCCAAGCAGAAAAAAATTATCTGATGACTTGCTAATCAAAGTGAATAATGAAGTAGGTACTGAATTCAGTGAAAAAAGACTTAGTCAATTCTACCTTAACTTTAATTCAAGATGGTTGGAGCAATGTGTCAAATGATCCAATAATTGCCGATAGTGGTCACAATGGGTGCGAATCCTTTTTAATAACTTTTCAATTTTTCATAATCTTTATTTACACATTGCATAATTTAAGAATTGTTTTATAAGTTAGCTTACTTGAAATAACATGCCAAATCATTTTCATTAGCTACAATTGAACAATGTAGCAATCAGAAAAATTTCAATTACTTTAAAATAAACATCTCGGAACAAAAACCCCAAAACCCACTGAAAATTCCAGTGGGTTTTTGGGTGCCAACCCTGCTCATCGGAGTCATGCCGACCTTCATCAGGGGCTTCTCCTGAACCTTTAAAGTTTGGGTGGGATCAATCCTCTCATACACCTTCGTGCAGGAGCATGGGGTCCCACAGGAAAGCATCCTCAGTATTCTATGTTTTTCAATAGTTACGAATACAGTTTCAAAATGCCTTCCACCCAGAATCCATTCTTCCATCTACGCGGATGACCTTGCGAGCTACTTTGCAGGGCGGGAGCCATCTGTCATTCAGTGGCAAATTCAGCTAGCCATCTATCGAGGGAAAGGTGGGTGACATCAGTGGGATTCCATCTCTCCACCCCGAAGAGCAAGTGTATCTTCAGCAGAAGACCCTCAACCCTTCCTGTTCCCTCTGTCATGTTATATGGCAATCCTTTTGAGGTGGTACCCTCCACGCAATTTCTAGACGTGACTGGACCAATGGCTCAACTGGGTTCCCCACCTCAAACACCTGAAGCACTCCCTCTAACGTCCCCCCATTCTCCTAGATCACCTCTCCCACATTACATGGGGCACAGACCGACACTCTCCCCTTCGTCTTTACACTTCCATGGTCCAGTCGAAGCTGGACTATGGCAGTGTCATATAAGGCTCAGCCTCCAATGCCTGCCTCCATATCTTGGACCCGGTACTTAATATGGCCTCAGCCTTCCACTCTTCCCCAGCCTCCAAGTGGAATGCAATTACCTCCCTCTCACCCTCTGATGGTGTTTGCTCCTCATGAGGACATACCTCCGTGCACACAGACTACCCTCTTCACTCTGCCTGGTGATTTCTGGACTCCCACCCCAGGGATGGAGCTGGCACTTCACTGAAGCGGTCTGCTCCTTCCTGGACCTTTCCAACATACCCCCTCCCTCAGTTATCCCCATCTTGTATAGCATCTACCCTCCCTGGCTCCTCATCCCTATCAAGTTTTGCAGGGACCTGTGTGCCCTACCAAGGACTACCATGAGCGCTACGACATATAGGTCACATTTCCGAGAACCAGTGGTGGGCACTGTTAACCAAAAAGTTAACTTCGATAACGATAATCCATTAACCCCAATTTTTAACTCTGATAACGATAATCCATTAACGATAACTATTTCTTTACTAACATTTAAAAAAATCAAGGAAAAAAGCTTTAAAACCCATAGAAAATGTTTATTTATGCAAAATCCAACAATAAATAGGTATTTAACTGTATTTTTATCAAGTTTTGCAACTTTTTTGCTTAATAACTTTTTTTTTATTTTTAATAAAAAATGTACTGATTACATGTTTTGAAACCCTTGTAACCACTAACCATTAACTAAATTTTAATTTACCAGAGAATTATTATGGCGGGAACTGAAAGGTAAAATTAAATTTTAGGCACATTTATTAAAGACTATGACACAATGTGCTGGTTGCCCTTCAGAAAGACCAACTTCTCAAAGTTAGGCCCAACTGCCAGTCTTGACCTCTTGGGCCTCAGGATGTCCTTGCCGAGAGAGAAGAGCCGTTCCACTGCGGCAGAGGACGGAATTGGCAGACTGAAGTTATGGCGGTTTGAATTCATTTGTGGAGCGGTGATCTTCCGTGAATGACTCCTCGCAGTTAATGTGTTAACGGACTTTAACAGACTAAATATCGAGTTATCGGAAGTTAACTGGTCCGATAACAATAAATGGAAATTAACTTCCGTTAATAGTCCATTAAAAAAGTTCACTTCGTTAATTAACTGTTGTCGGATTAAAGCTTTAGTGCCCAACACTGCCGAGAACACACAACCCAACACCTGGACCACTGTCCCCATTTCTACAGATGGTTCCTGTTCGGAGGTTGGTACAGCCGCCTCAGCGGTCATTAGCGTGTAGCGTCATTGGGCAAAGTGTAATGGATCAAGAGGCACATTTCAGGTTTTGTACAATTGACCTCCCTAAATTCAAAAATGAAAAAAAAATTTTGTGACTAGTGCAACACCTTTTTCGCATGTGAAAATTGTGAAAATTGCTAGTTACCACATGGACGCTTGTTTTCCTAGGGTTTGAGCTATCATTTGACCCCTTACAATGTACTGCTTTTCAGGAAAAATAGAAAAATTTATTTTTGGAATAAACATACAGTATACACTGTAGGTAGGTAGGTAGACTAGATAGTTTTATTTAGTAAATGATACATTACAATCTTGTTTAGTTTTGAATGACGGCATAAAGTCACAGGATTTAAGTACTGCTCTAATGTAACCATCTCTTGAATCCTTTCCATACACTGCCCCAGACGCTTCAGTTACCATCCTAACACAGTGTTCTACACCTTCGGAGTGACATGGTATCTGGACAACAAGGGGCTCTTCAGTGATCTTATCAAGTTGTTCGACAGAGAACTGCTTCGTGAGTGGTGATTCCATTGTGCACTCCTCCACTGGTGGAAGTAAATCTTTCAAATTCTGAGCACTTTGTTTGATCTTTGGTGGCCGAAATTCTCTGACTTGCTGTTGAGCAGGTTTGGGAGCTCATCGAATGGTCTTGATTACATCGATGGCCAATTTCTTGTTTGCTTGATCTGCATCTGCAAGCATTGCCAGTAGAACATTTTCAGGGCGAGCCCAATATGCATTTCTTTGGATCACAGGCCATGTGACAGTCTTGCTAGCTGGTGGCAGTAATCGTAGCAGCTTGATTTGCTCCAGGAAATGTTTTGGGCCATCTGTGCACCTTGGATGGCACTTGATGCTAAACCACATGGGTCCATAGTGGCACACGACAAACTGAGAGTGAATACAGTTCATCACTTGGCTGCGCCATCACTACATATAGCTGACATTCTGCTGGCAGTTGTAACCCATCTTGCATGGGAGATTGGTCCAGGCTTATCTCGTAGAAGATCTTCATTAATGACACCAGTCCTTATCGTTTTCATCATTCTGTAGAGGTAGGCTTGGTCACGACTCAATTCAGTAAGGTCAACATCCGGGAGAGTGTGGCCATCAGCAATACATTGAATTCCTTTAGAGGAAAGTGGCAAACTTTCACATGTGGCCAAAGCTTTGCCAATTGGTCCTTTCCATTGAGTTGCAGATTCTGTTGGGCTGATGAGTTCCTTGCACAAGTGGCGCAGTGGGAGTTCATTTAAATGCAGACTCCAGATGAACCAGTGCAAAGGGCGACCCAGGTGGCACTCTAGCAGGTGTATTGCTCCACTTCTGTGCCCTGTGTTTGTGGCTGTGCTGTCGGCTCCTACTGCAATTATCTTGTCTGCAATACCCATTTCTTCAATCACATTTTGAAGTCCATCCGCAATGACAGTGCCAGTTCCTCGTTCCAGTGTCAGATGGCTTAGACAGAAGGTTCCAGGCTCTCTGACCAGCACATAGTGGTCCTCAACTTTCTTTGTGCTGTACCATTTGTTCCCCCTTTTCTCTTTGACAAGTGTCATGTCTTCCCGCCCATCAAAAAATAAAGCAGTGACTTCCACATCGTGGTAAGTTACTGCTTCCTTCAGATCCCTCCGTACCTTCTGCCGTGCTCTCCATACTTTGTGGTGGTCAGTTACGTTTATCTGATCATCAGAACTAATGATGCCATAGTCAACCAATGTTGCAGTGCTGATAGCTGCAGCAGCCCTGTTCGATACACTATACCAGTCAGCTTCCAAAGCAACAGTGGAATCGGTTGATGTTCCTGTCCTCCTGGGCACTATCACCCATCCACTCATCACCAACACTCACCACTGGAGTCTGCTTCTGCTTTAGCTGATTCGACCACATCTGCAGAGGATGCTACCTCTTGCTGTTCCATTTTTCTTCTATTCTCTCTTCTTGGCTTTCTTGCATCCGATCCTCTCTTGACTTCCTTCTCTCCATCATCTGAGTCACATTCGTATCAACCCGACTGATCTGCATGATCCGTGTGGTTCTCTGGTCGATCAGAAAGGCATGCTCTCGTCGTGGAACTTTAATTTCTTTTTCACAGTGGCATGCAGACAGATCATCGCATTGGCAGACAGCTGTGTCAAACAATTGATTCAGGTTTTCCTCGAACTTCTTGGTTTTTGTGGCCTGCTTGCGTTGCTTTGATGCTTGTGAGCCTTTTTCCATCAATCAGAGCAGCTTGGTCTTCACATTCTTGATTGGCTGTGATGGAATGTTAGCATGATTCCAAAGGTCAATGAGTGTTTGGCATACCTCCGGAAGACTCCCTGTTGCTGGTGTACTTGTTCTCCTTCAAGAAGAGGAAATGCCTTGCAACTTGTATACGGGTTGGAAGTTCAGACAGAGGAAGCTCTGATAGTGGAGAACCAAAGACAATGTGGCTGGCAGATCCCTGTGTTCTTTGCGTGCTCATTGTACCAGCAAAACTCAACAAGTATCACACAGGAACACTGAAACAAAAACACAAACGTATAAATAAAAAATATATATGATTATATATAAGGCTTGGTTTATTGGTAAACAATAAGTTTACCAATATATATATATATATATATATATATATATATATATATATATATATATATACTGCACACACATATGTATTACGTATATAAATATATATATATATATATATATATATATATATATATATATATATATATATATATATATATATACCCTAAGACATATAACAAACTTATAAACAATGTAAAACACAACAAAACAAAGAAATGTGTATAATGTATATATCACAAAACGCACCTTTCGTTAGTACCTTGGGGTTTTTGAACACCCCATCCACAGAAAAAACATTTGTTTCTCTCAAGCGAGCTAGCATAGAACTAAGAAATTTGAGGGGATGACTCACTGAGAATAATTAGAAAGCTGCCAGAAGTACCATGTCAGTCAGTGTTGCCAACTGTAATTAACAAGAATTTTGTATTTTTTACATGCGAAAAAGGTGGTGTTCTGCTTGTTGCAGAAAATTTTTTATTTCTGAAATCAGCAAGGTTGATTGTACAAAACCTGAAATGTGCCTCCAGTTCGCTCATGACGCTACACGCTAGCGGTCATACTGGCCCAGCAGCTCTCTCGAGGGTTCAGCCTTCCCCGCGAGGCCTCGTTTTCTCAGCAGAACTCTTCGCGATTGTGCAGGTCCTCGACATTGTGCGCACCCACTCTGCCAGCTCCTTTGTCATTTATTCAGATTCCCAAAGTGCACTTCTCTCCCTCGAGAGATTTAACCATCCACAAACCTTCCACTTATTAACAACTTTCCAACACAAGACAATTGCCTTCTACTGGGTCCCTGCACATGATGGCATCCAGGTTAACGAGGAGGCGGACCGCACGGCAAAGATTGCCTGCTTACTGCTGGTGTAATTTTGAAAAATGAGGTACACCTCAATTTTCTACGTTGAAAAGTGAGTTGAAGTAGGCTATAAGTTAAAGTAGCCCCTCAGAGCTTGGCTGTTCAAGGCTCAGCTGGGATTCTGAGCCCAATCAAAATAAATAAAAACACGGAGTGACCCAGTGTTGCCAAATGCCTGGTTAGGTTAATTGTACGCCCTTGACGATTGGTTAGGTTAAGTTGTGATATGGGCATAACCCATAGAACTGACAAACCTTTGAAAACTAAAGAAGCTTCAGCTATACGCAGCCATGTTGTTCTATGCAAAGTCGATATAACTTTAGCTAATTTTAACATTTTAGATTCTGCTCCGTGTGAGCAAACGTTAAGACTTTTAGAATCCCTGTATATTAAAACACACTCCCCTTCGCTTAACTCTGATATTTCATCCGTTCCCCTCCGTCTAAACTGAACATCTTGAACAACCAACCTTTACTTGGTTTTAGATGCTTCTGTTTTTTTAGTTTTGCCTCGGAATCTGTGCTGCTTAGACTTAAGGTGTGTTCCTTTTAGTGTGGGTTTTTAATTTTTTAGTGTTTTAAAAGATAGCCTGTGAATTTTGTTTTTTGAGTTTTACATTTTGTATTTTATAGTTGTTATTCATTGTCCGTTTTTAGTGTCACTTTCATTGTTTTAAAGCTTGTTAATTGTTCGCTTTTTTTTATAATAGTCATTATGGTTTTTAATTGTAACTTTCTAGAATTTTTAGTGAGACTTTTTGTTTTTAATACTTGTGGATTTTTTCCCTATTTTATTTTGTTAATGTCATTATGGCTTTTAATTTTGTTTTTAACTTTTTAGAATTTTTGCCTGAGGATGAGCATAGTTTGTGCTTGAAACGTTGCAATATACAAAATATAGTCCCTTTCCAACTTGATGGATGTTTCTTTCCTTCTTGTCTGTGGCTTTCTGCTTAAATTTATATATATATATATATATATATATATATATATATATATATATATATATATATATATATATATATATATATACCGGGTGTCCGAGAATTATCTGTACAATTTTTGGCTGTTATTAAAAGTCAACCATGAAGTGTAGAAATTCCAGTGTTGTCCCATTTTACAGAGAATCTCATTAAGTTTTTTCTGATACCACGTTTTGACAAGTTTTTTAGAAATGTACGTGGGTGACAGACATTGATGATTTAAAAGCAAGAATCACAGCTGCTATTGAGCGAATTGATGTGGATATGCTGCAGTGTACATGGCAACATTTGAAGTATCGATTGGATGTTTTGCGAATCACTAATGGTGCACATATCGAATGTTTGTAACAACGTTACTTTAATAAAAGAAACTTGAAAATACAGATTCTAAATAATCTTCTTTAAGAATTTTACGTGTGTTATCAAGAATTTTATTAAAAGATGAAATTGTACAGATAATGTTCGGACACACTGGAATTTCTAAAAAACTTGTCACAACTTGGTATCAGAAAAAACTTAATGAGATTCTCTGTAAAATGGGACAACACTGGAATTTCTACACTTCATGGTTGACTTTTAATAACAGCCAAAAATTGTACAGATAATTCTCGGACACCCTGTATATATATCCCTTTGCTTTGTCCGGAGCGATAGGGCGCGTCCCTCTGTGGCGAATGTGGGAATACACCTTTCTTCGGTGTTAAGGGCTTTCTCTGCCCTCGTGGACCATTGGACCTGTTTGGGGACCCGCCTGATCTCCTGCTTCTTTTTCTTTCTTTCTCCTTTAACCCATTCTTTTTGGCTTCTCTGTTTTTTGGCGTCGTTCTTTGGACCTTGATTTTGACCCCTTCCTTGGCCCTTGGGTGTGGGAGGTGGTTGCCCTGCACCCTTGTCGCTTTCCAACCAAACCCAAACCCTGTCCCTGCCACTTTTCACCGCGCGTTGGATGAGAGTGGCCGCCTTTCAGGCACAGGGACTGGGTACGGGTGTATCTCCCCTGCGTGACATCTATCGGCGGTGGGACCAAGTGTGCCCACGATTCGCCTTTCCCTTGTTGGAGTCGGTGGTGGCTGGATGCGCGCGGGGGATGAAGTTCTTTTTTGTTTCGCTATGGACTTCTCCCCCTCGGCTTACGACTACTGCTTCTCATTCCCGGACTACTACTTCTCTCAACACTCGGGTGGTGGGCAACCAGGCCCTCGAGTCCTTTACCACTGGAAGACCGCAACCTAATGGGGTTGACCCCCCTGTGGAAGCGGAACGCTTGCACTCTCCTTTTCCGTTGCCGACCCCAGTCCGTCCCTCGACTATGCCCTTGGACCTACACTCTCTGGAGCAGGGGTCTCGCCCCAGCCCACTTCAGCCACCTTCGGGCAAGTCAAGTTCCACCGAGGACTTGCCCCCACAACCCGGCTTCTTGCTCTCCCCATATGCCCCCCTCACCCGCCGTCAGCCCACCTCCCCACGGAGAGAGCCTCGCGGCGGACGGGGGAGCCGGCATTCACGGCCGTCCTATCGACCGTTGAATATCCCAGTCCATTTCGACTCTACAGCCTCCCTCTCCCTTCCAAGTATCCACAAATTCCTGGTGATTCGGCCTACATCTGGGTCCCTCCCGACCAACTCTGAACGGACGTTCCAGGCGATCCGAACCCACAGCAACTCCAGCCGCTATGACGTACGCCCACAGAGGGATGGCTCCCTCCTCGTAAAATCACGCTCAGCCGCAGAGACAAAGCCCTACTCTCCGTCACTGAGGTCCTTGGATGCTCGGTGTCCGTTTCCCCACACCCTCGCCTGAACCAGAGTCAGGGCACTATTTACGCCACCCGCCTATTGTCGATCGCAGTGAACGAGCTCCTGGAGGACCTCGCACCCCAAGGAGTCACTAAGATCTATCGTTCACATCCCGACAGGGAGGCACCCCCTCCCCCACCCCACGTCTGCTCCTTACTTTCAATACACTAATCCCCCCCGGCCGCATTGTATGGGGTATGGGAGACCGCGCGTCATGCGAGTTTTCTATCCGCCCATACATCCCAGACCCGACCCGTTGCTTTAAATGCAATAAGTTTGGACACGTTAGCTCCGTTGTCGACAGCCGCATCAATGTGTTCACTGTGGACGACTCGCTCACCCTGACAGGTGCCCCAACACACCCAAATGCTCCAACTGTGAAGGCGCACACCCCTCTTCATCCGCGAATGCCTTTTCTTCAAGTTCGAGAAGGAGGTCCGAGGCCTACAGTGACGGACTTCCTTAGCCCCCGTGAGGCACGAGACAGGGTGCGGAGTCGGGAGGTGAGGCCGGGGGTGTCCTATGCCGCTGCTCTCGGCTTTATCATCTCGTCACGCCGCCCTGGCCTGTCGCCGAAACCCCCCCCAGCCACTGCTCCCTGTTCCCCCAAAGAAAATCCTCGCAGGACCCGACGGTCTCCTGTCCCCCCGCCATTCCTCCTCTTCCCGTACCTCACCTGCCACGAATCCCCCAGGAGTCTGGGACCAGGACACCCAGGTCCCATCCACCTCAAACCCTGCTTTCCCAGTACTCCCTGCACACGCCCGAACCTGCCGCCCAGAGCAGGCCGTCGAGGCGGAGACACCGGAGCGTGTCGCCAGACCCTCTGGCCTTCCAACGTCTCTCTCCCTCTTCCCCTAGAACGAAGAAGACGGCTCGGACCCTCACCGCCCACCACGTCTACTATGTCCATCTCTACCCCCACAGACTCTGACAATAGTGGCTGAAATCCATGATCCGCCCCGTACGACGAGACCCAGTCCGAACAATATCCTCTCCCCCGATGATCCAGTGGATGCGGCACTGGCGCAGCTGCACGGTGTGACCGAGGGAAGCTCGGCCGCGCCCACGAGTCTCATGGATCTGCCCTTGCTTCCTGGTGCCATTTTCTCCACCCCTCCACGAGATCACTGGTTCACCTTCTTCCACTCCCATAGTACCTACCCTCCCAACATCCCCGGCCCCCTCCTTGTCAGCCACCCTGAGTACGCCCTCCCTCCCACCCGCCCGGTCCTTTTAGTACCCCCTGTCACCATCTAGGGTCCGCCGTGAGACCCCAGACAGGCGGGGTAGCGCCACTTTTGGGGTTAACGTGCCCCCTCCTGGCCCGACCATAGAAGCCCGTCAAAGCACTTCTGACCCTCTCAGCCCACGATGTTCCTCTGCCTGCCGTGATCCACGCCTCCGGTCTCGCTCGGCCGACTCGACCCCGCAACCTCCGCGGGGTTCGACAGGCCGACCGATTCCTTCCCTGGTGAACGGTAGATAGCCAGCCATGCTCCCGACCCAGCCTTCAATTTTGCGAACTCCAGATCTCCCTTCACACTCCAACTTCCTAGCGCCTATACCTTTACCCATCCCCCTTCATCAACTAATGGATCCCCCGAAAACCACAATAGTCCACTGGAACTGTCGAGGAATATTTGCGAACTATGAAGGCCTTAACTCCTTGGTTGCCACTTCCGGTCCGGTGTGTCTGTCTCCAGGAGCTAATCCTGGGGACCAGGCCCATGCCCTGCCCTACTGGTTATTTTTGCATCGCCACCCTGCCTCCTACCTGCACTCGAAGGGGAGCTGCCATCCTCGTACACCACGCAGTCCCCTTCTACAGGAGACTGCCGTCCGGCTCTCCCTGGATAGACAGTACACCGTCTGCTCAATCTACTTCCCCCCCCACGCTCGAGTCGCCCGCGACGACCTGGTGGAAGTCGTAGAACAACTCCCCAGGCCCTTCCTACTACTGGGCGATTTCAATAGTCGCCACCCCTTGTGGGGCGACACACACTCCACCTATATGGCCCCAACCCTGATATCTGTCATGACCGAGCTCTCCTACATTCTACCATGCCACCACCTGCACTCCATCCTGTATAGACCTGTCCCTCGTTTCAACTGATGCCCTCCTAGACTTCACGTGGCAAGTCCTCCGAGAGGACCATGGAAGTGACCATCTCCCCATTCAACTCACTCTCAATCGACCCGACCAGACTGTTCGGGTACCGTTAAGGTGGGTTACTACCAACGCGAATTGGGCCCGCTTCCGCGACAACACGTATACCACCCTTACAACTGCCCACTTCCCATCCATCGACGAGTGCATCGCATACTTCGAGTCCGTCGTTCTAGCGGCCGCAAGCACTAGCGTACCACAATCCTCCGCCTACCCCCGCGCCCGACGGGTGCCTTGGTGGACCCCGGAGTGCGCGGAGGCCGTGCGCGCCAAGAAGGCAACTCGGCGCTTCTACCGGACGCGACTCCCCATCCATCGCACGGAGATGCAGCGGGTCAGGGCCATCGCCCGCCGCACAATGAAGACAGCGCGCCGAGCCTCTTGGCGTGCCTTTGTGTCCGGCATCACCGCCAACACACCTTCGGCTACCATCTGGAAGAAGGTACGGGGTGTCGAGAGGCGACATGTCCCCTCCGGACTAACGACGGACTCCTATGTGAGCCCAAGTCGGTGGCAAACCACCTTGCTTCTACCTTCGCCGCCGTTTCTTCCTCTGCAGCCAATTCCGTACCCGCCCCTGACGATAGCCCCTCTCCACCGTCCATAGACAGCACCTACAACCGATTGTTTACCATGCGTGAACTACAGGCGGCACTGGCCTCTCGACGATCCCCTTGTCCCGGTCCGGACGGTATTCCGTACGGCATGATCCAGCACATCCACTCTACCTTACAAATTTTCCTGCTAGACCTATACAATCGCATATGGATAGAGGGCGCCTTCCCCTCTAGGTGGAAGGAGGCCCACGTCATCCCTATCCCCAAACCCGGCAAAGATTCCCTGGACCCCACAAACTACAGACCAATCGCCCTGACGTGTTGTGCCTGCAAGATCCTCGAAAAATGGTCGCTACGCGATTATCGTTCGTCCTTGAACATAGCAATTCCTTCCCGTCTACCCAGTCCGGCTTCAGACAATTCCGCTCCACCACTGATCCCCTCCTGCTTCTCAGCCGAGACATACAGGATGCCTTCGACAATGGACAGTTCGTACTGTCAATTTTTTTTGACATCCAGAAGGCCTATGACACCACCCGTCGAGCAATGATCCTCGGTCAGCTCCGACATCTGGGCCTCGTCGGAGCCATGCCGACCTTCATCAGGGGCTTCCTTTCTTCCCGGACCTTTAAAGTCCGGGTGGGCTCAGTCCTCTCTGACACCTTTGTGCAGGAGGACGGGGTCCCACAGGGAAGCATCCTCAGTGTTCTCTGCTTCTCCGTCGTGATGAACACGGTCTCACAATGCCTTCCACCCACCATCCGCTCTTCCATTTACGCGGATGACCTTGCAATCTACTTCGCAGGGCGAGAACCGTCTGTCGTTCAACGGCAAATGCAGCTCGCCATCTACCGGGTGGAAAGGTGGGCGACGTCGGTGGGTTTCCGCCTCTCCATCCCTAAGTCCAAGTGTATGGTCTTCAGTAGAAGAAGACCCACAACCCTTCCTCTACCCTCTGTCACATTATACGGCAGTCCTCTTGAGGTGGTACCCTCCACGCGTTTTCTGGGCATGACCCTAGACCGACGGCTCAATTGGGTTCCCCATCTGAAGCACCTAAAGCAATCCCTTCGACGCCCCCTCGCTCTCCTGGATCACTTCTCTCACACCACATGGGGTGCAGATCGACGCTCTCTTCTTCGCCTTTACACTTCCATAGTACAGTCGAAGCTGGACTATGGTAGTGCAGTTTAAGGTTCAGCCTCCAACGCCCGCCTCCGTATCCTGGACCCGGTACTTAATAGAGGCCTCCGCCTCGCCACCGGTTTTTTCCGCTCCTCAGCCTCCATGTGGAATGCGATCATCTCCCTCTCGCCCTCCGACGGGGTCTACTCATGAGGACATACCTCCGTGCACAGAGGCTACCTTCGCTTCTGGGCACGGCGGTTTCAGAACTACCACCTCAGGGACGGAGCTGGCACTTCACTGAAGCGGTCCGCTCTTTCCTTGATCTTTTCAACATGCCCGCCCCCTCAGTTATCCCCATTTCATTCAGCATCTACCCCTCCTGGATCCTCACCACTATCAAGTTTTGCAAAGATCTGTGTGCCCTACCGAAGACTACCACGAGCGCCATGATATACAGGTCACTTCCGGAAACACGCAACCCAACACCCGGACGCAGTCGCCATTTACACAGATGGTTCCCGCTGGGAAGCTGGTGTGGCCTCCTCAGCTGTGATTCTGTCCCAGCCGCTTTCCCGGGGCGTCGGCCTGCCCCGCGAGGCCTCCATTTTTTCGGCGGAACTTTTCGCGATTACGGAGGCCCTCGATATTGTGCGCACCCACTCTGCCAGCTCTTTCGTCATTTATTCGGATTCCCAAAGTGCACTTCTTTCCCTAGAAAGATTTAACTCCCCTCACCCGCTCGTCTGTACCATCCAGCAAACCTTCCACTTTTTAACGACCTTCCAACACAAGACAGTCGCATTCTACTGGGTCCCGGCTCATGTCGGCATCCAGGGTAACGAGGCGGCGGACCGCACAGCAAAGACGGCCTGCTCACTGCCGGCCTCCTCCCGACCCCTCTCCTTCTCCGACTTCTTCCCGACTTTCCGCTCCATATGGCAGCGGGAATGGGACCAGGCCACACAAAATAAACTCCACACGATCAAGCCACAAATAGGATACTGGGCCTCATTCCACCGGTCCCGCCATAAAGAAGTAATCCTAGCCCGTTTCCGCCTAGGCCACACCCGCATCACCCACGGACACATGGCGAAATCGCCAGCCCCGCTTTGCCCTACCTGCCATACCCCTATCACTGTCATACACCTGGTGGAATGCCCAAAGTTGTCCGCTCTTCGTCGCAGGTGTTTCCCTCGACCGAAAATCCCATACCCGACCGCCTACGATCCATACTCGCCGACGGCCCCCACTTTTCAACGGAAGCGATTCTCTTCCTTACTCACTCCCATCTGCTCCATCGCATCTAAAACCGTACCCCTCCTACCCACTATCCAGCGACTGACCCTTACTCACTCCCTTAGTCTACCACCCCCAGCACAGTAACATCACCCACTCACTGCCTCGCCGAGATATGTACCGCTCTCTTTAGGTACGAATCGGCGGTAAATCAGAGAAAGAAAAAAAAATATATATATATATACAGGGCCGGATCTAGAAGTTGCGAGGCCCTAGGCAGATCTAGAAATTGCGAGGCCCTAGGCCTATATATATATATATATATATGAAATAGGATCCCTCCTAAGGAGACGTAATTTTACTTTTAGGATAAAAACGAAGACGTAGAGCAAGAAAGTCATTATATTTGGCTGCAGCCCAAGGACCAATTCAATCTTCTTGAATTTTCTGACAGACTTTTCAAGTTTACGGTGGAGTCTCAAACCCTCTAGTCCATAACGCGTAGATACATATGAAATAGGATCCCTCCTAAGGAGACGTAATTTTACTTTTAGGATAAAAACGAAGACGTAGAGCAAGAAAGTCATTATATTTGGCTGCAGCCCAAGGTCCAATTCAATCTTCTTGAATTTTCTGACAGACTTTTCAAGTTTACGGTGGAGTCTCAAACCTCTAGTCCATAACGCGTAGATACATATGAAATAGGATCCCTCCTAAGGAGACGTAATTTTACTTTTAGGATAAAAACGAAGACGTAGAGCAAGAAAGTAATTATATTTGGCTGCAGCCCAAGGTCCAATTCAATCTTCTTGAATTTTCTGACAGACTTTTCAAGTTTACGGTGGAGTCTCAAACCCTCTAGTCCATAACGCGTAGATACATATGAAATAGGATCCCTCCTAAGGAGACGTAATTTTACTTTTAGGATAAAAACGAAGACGTAGAGCAAGAAAGTAATTATATTTGGCTGCAGCCCAAGGTCCAATTCAATCTTCTTGAATTTTCTGACAGACTTTTCAAGTTTACGGTGGAGTCTCAAACCCTCTAGTCCTAAACGCGTAGATACATATGAAATAGGATCCCTCCTAAGGAGACGTAATTTTACTTTTAGGATAAAAACGAAGACGTAGAGCAAGAAAGTCATTATATTGGCTGCAGCCCAAGGTCCAATTCAATCTTCTTGAATTTTCTGACAGACTTTTCAAGTTTACGGTGGAGTCTCAAACCCTCTAGTCCATAACGCGTAGATATATATGAAATAGGATCCCTCCTAAGGAGACGTAATTTTACTTTTAGGATAAAAACGAAGACGTAGAGCAAGAAAGTCATTATATTATATTTGGCTGCAGCCCAAGGTCCAATTCAATCTTCTTGAATTTTCTGACAGACTTTTCAAGTTTACGGTGGAGTCTCAAACCCTCTAGTCCATAACGCGTAGATACATATGAAATAGGATCCCTCCTAAGGAGACGTAATTTTACTTTTAGGATAAAAACGAAGACGTAGAGCAAGAAAGTCATTATATTTGGCTGCAGCCCAAGGTCCAATTCAATCTTCTTGAATTTTCTGACAGACTTTTCAAGTTTACGGTGGAGTCTCAAACCCTCTAGTCCATAACGCGTAGATACATATGAAATAGGATCCCTCCTAAGGAGACGTAATTTTACTTTTAGGATAAAAACGAAGACGTAGAGCAAGAAAGTCATTATATTTGGCTGCAGCCCAAGGTCCAATTCAATCTTCTTGAATTTTCTGACAGACTTTTCAAGTTTACGGTGGAGTCTCAAACCCTCTAGTCCATAACGCGTAGATACATATGAAATAGGATCCCTCCTAAGGAGACGTAATTTTACTTTTAGGATAAAAACGAAGACGTAGAGCAAGAAAGTCATTATATTTGGCTGCAGCCCAAGGTCCAATTCAATCTTCTTGAATCTACGCGTTATGGACTAGAGGGTTTGAGACTCCACCGTAAACTTGAAAAGTCTGTCAGAAAATTCAAGAAGATTGAATTGGACCTTGGGCTGCAGCCAAATATAAGACTTTCTTGCTCTACGTCTTCTTTTATCCTAAAAGTAAAATTACGTCTCCTTAGGAGGGATCCTATTTCATATGTATCTACGCGTTATGGACTAGAGGGTTTGAGACTCCACCGTAAACTTGAAAAGTCTGTCAGAAAATTCAAGAAGATTGAATTGGACCTTGGGCTGCAGCCAAATATAATTACTTTCTTGCTCTACGTCTTCGTTTTTATCCTAAAAGTAAAATTACGTCTCCTTAGGAGGGATCCTATTTCATATGTATCTACGCGTTATGGACTAGAGGGTTTGAGACTCCACCGTAAACTTGAAAAGTCTGTCAGAAAATTCAAGAAGATTGAATTGGACCTTGGGCTGCAGCCAAATATAATGACTTTCTTGCTCTACGTCTTCGTTTTTATCCTAAAAGTATATATATATATATGAAAATATGGACTTAATTATCGGTACTATACCAGCAATATTAGAATCCCGCATAGACAGACAGAACTATGCCAGCACTTAAAAATTAAACCAAACCAAAATAATCACGCATGGAAATTGTATAAGAAATATAAATAAACCATACAAGTAAGTATAAATTATAATATGAATCATGATTTGTATCGAAAATATAAGACAATGATTTCTAAGATTTATATAATATTATAGGTAATGACTTTCCATAGTATACAAACGTTTTTCATATGTGATGTATAAGAGATGTTGACATTTCATTTTTTATTATAGTGAGCGATCGACTTATCAGGCTAAATATTAATGCTTTAATATTTGGTTCAGATGCTCCTTGAATATTACAGCAATGCTTTTCTACTTTTCTTCGAGCTAAACTTCAATTAATTGAGAATAATCTAATGAATTTGTTATATCGTTTTCTATTGATAACATAGCTAATGATTGCAATCTCGCTTGAGACATGGTGGACCGCAAATATGTTTTAATAAGTTGGACGCTGAGACGCGAGAAACTTCTTTCAGCCGAAGCAAGAGTAACTGGGATGGTTAATACTATTCGAACTGCAACATAAACATTAGGATAAACTCACTTAGTTGTTTTTGCACTATATAAACAAGGGCATTTCCGAGATCTGTTTCTCAGGTATAAACCTGCAAAGTACTTTAAGTTCTTCATAGAGTTCTAAATCGTTAATATCACTTGAACAGAACGCGCAAAACGGCTTGAGTGAGGCCCCCTTTGGCGCGAGGCCCTAGGCGATCGCCTAGTTCGCCTATAGCTAAATCCGGGCCTATACACACACACACACACACACACAGTGGCGTTCAAAAGTCTGTATCCATCAGTTTTAGACAATTTCTAGAAAATAATACAACTCTGAGAAAGTATGTCCGCTATATTAAGGCATTTTCTTTTAAAGAAATGGCATTTCATATATTCTACTACATGTGTAAGTAATGTAGCTTTTATTTCATAAGAAAGGACACATTAATGAAAATGGTCCATTTTGGTCCTGTTACGTTTTTTTCTTTGCAGTATAATAACACTGATTTTAATCCAAGTATTGGTGACAAACCAATGCCAAATGTTATCAATCCTCAAAATAGTGTATTCATACAGTAATTTTAAGAACTGGTCTATTATAAGTGATAAAACCAATTAGTCAATGACATTGTAGTATTTTGATTAAAAAATAATTAATAATTTTCTCTATTCTCTCTTTAGAGGCCATAATTGAAATTTCTAAGGAACTAAGTTTATCCCAGAGAGGACAAATAATTGCCCTTCCAAGAGAGGCAATGTCCGAATGCCAGATCTTGGCAAAAATTAACGTTTCAAAAGGGGCTGTCCAAAGAACTATAAGCGGATATGAAGAATCTGGATCGTGCTCTTCAAAAACAAGATCTGGCAGACCTAAAGTGATTACTGATTCTGAGGATCATTACATCAAGGTTATATCATTGTGTGACAGAAAAGCCACAGCTACACAGATTCAGGCACAGTTAAATGAAAAGGGGACTCTCCAATAAGTACAAAAGAAGACTCATAAAAGCTGGTCTCCATGGCAGAGTTGCTATGTTCAAACCACTACTGAGGAAACAAAACAAGTCTTAAAGATTGGAGTGGGCAAGAGAATATCGAAATTTTACTGTAGGTGACTGGAAAAAAGTTTTTTACTTGTGACTCAAAAGTGGAACTTTTTGGGTCTCGTAGAAAAGTTTGTTAGAACCAATGAAAAACTGATAGATCCCTGCATAAAACATTCAGTAAAACATGGTGGAGGCAACATTCAAGTTTGGGGTTGTTTCAGTTATTCTGGAGTTGGAGATCTTCACAGAATCACTTGCACTCTCACAAAAGAAAAGTACCATTTCATACTCGTGAGACACGCAATACCATCAGGATTGAGGCTTTGTGGTCAAGGATTCATTTTCCAGCAGGATAACGACTCGCAGCACACTTCTAACCAGTGTATGAACTATCTCAACAAGAAAAAGATGGTGTTCTACAAATTATGAAGTTTCCTCCACAAAGTCCTGATCTCAATCCAATAGAGCATCTTTGGAACCATTTGAAGAGTCTGAAAGCTAAAAAGAATATAACTTCTCTTGATTCTCTCGGGGAGAATGTAGAAGAATGCTGGAATGGCATAGCACAAGATGTTATCCAGAAACTTGTCGAATCTATGCCTCTCAGAGTGGAAGCTGTCATTAAAGCAAAAGGAGGTCATATCGATTATTAATAAGATTATGCCATTAAATTGTTAATTTCTTTACTAATTTATTATAATTACATTTAGAAGCAAATAATGTAACAATTAAAAATCAAATTTTGTGGTAATATGTATACTTGTACAATTTACAATAAATTGGGTGATTATAAGGTGGATGCAGACTTTTGAATGCCACTGTGCGTGCGTGCGTGCGTGCGTGCGTGCGTGCGTGCGTGCGTGCGTGCGTGCGTGCGTGCGTGCGCGCAGTGGCCGGGTCACTCCACTAGTTTTATTTATTTTGATTAGGTTCATAATGCTAGCTGAGCCTTGAATGGTTGAATGGCCAAGCTCTGAGGGGGGCTACTTTAACTTATAGCCTACTTCAACTCAATTTTCAACGAAGTGTCTCATTTTTCAACAATGTACTTAATTTTTCAATGTTGAAAATTAAGGTGCACCACATTATTCAATGTTGAAAAATGAGGTACACCTCATTATTCAACGTTGAATGATGAGGTATACCTCATTTTTCAACATTACACTGGCCTCCTCCCAGCCCTTTTCTTTCTCCAACTTCCCAACTCTGCTCCCACTTCCACTCCATCTGGCAACGGGAATGGGACCAGGCCACACAAAACAAACTCCACAAGATCAAACTGCAACTAGAATACTGGGCCTCCTCGTTTCATCGGTCCTGCCATGAAGAAGTTATTTTAGTCCTCCTCCACCTAGGACACACATGCATTACACATAGTCATCTTATGGCAAAATCGCCAACCCTGCTCAGCCCTACCTGCCATACTCCCATCACCGTCGTACACCTGGTTGAATGCCCAAACCTGTCAGCTCTTCGCGAGTGTTTCCCTCTCTTGTCCAGTATTTCCCTACTTGAGCGTCTACAATCCATACTCGCCGAAAGCTCCCATTTTTCAGCGGAAGCGATTTTCCTTTTCCTCACCCATTCCCATCTGCTTTATCGCATCTTAAGTCCATACCCCCTCCTTCCGCCTATCCACAACCGAACCTTACCCACTCCCCAAGTCTACCATCCCCAACCCAGTGACACCACCCACCCACTGTCTCGCTGAGATATGTACCACTTTCCCTAGGTACGAATCGGCGGTAATATAAAGAAAGAAAAGAAAAACGTACCATAAATTAAGATGTAAATTATTATTACAATAATTCCCTTCAATTCAATACTTTATGGACAAAAATACTGATGGCTATGTATGTTCATTATTACAACACAAAACTGTATACAAGGGTAAACTGGCTTCAAGTGGGTGTGCTTTACAGGCTGACATCTGGTATTTAGGTATTAATTATAACATTTTTATGTAAAGACAAAGATTATAGAAAACTCGCATGTTAGGACATATTAATTTTACACGTTAAAGTTGAATATTTGAACTTAATAAGGGCAAAAAAAATCACTTTTTTCTACATGAAGTTTCGATGCCCACTGGCATCCTCTTCGGGTGGATACTGGATACAGAAAAACGGGTGGATACAGAAAAACGTTTTTCTGTATCGACCCGAAGAGGATGCCAGTGAGCATTGAAACTATTGTGGAAATAAACTCTGTCTATTAGAGTGGGTTTTTATTATCACAACTTAATAAGGGTTTTTGTTTAAGTACCAGTAAATTGTACATTTAAAAAATGTTTTGAACATAGATTCATTTAAAAACAAGTTGGAATTTCAATTAATAATGGAATATTAATAAGAATCTATGATTAAATGTACATAACGTTATTACTTGTTAATTTCTTGCATCTAACATTGAATTCTTTGTAATGTATTGGTATCATATCTTTAACAATGACTGGCTGTATTTATTTCATAATATAATAACAATATATATATATATTATATATACTCGCATATCAGCCGATCTCGCGTATCGTGCGACCCTTCAAATTTTGTCTCCAATGGATGATTTCATCATATATCCCGTGTATCGTGCGAGTTCCATTTTCGGTATAGATTAGACTAGGCTAGGCTTACCAAGCTTACGGCATACAAAAAGTTATCTATTTAAAAATATTCACAGGCAGCGTACTATTTATCTTAAAATTAACAACCACCTAGGCAGCGTACTATTTATCTTAAAAAATTAACAACCACCGAAATTAGACAACCACCTAATAGATTTAATACTCCACGGTAACTTCCATTAGTAAAAGATAATAAATGTTCATTCCTTGTTCACCCAATGGAGAAAAGGACAGTCAGAAAGTTTACAGCTAAATTTAAGCTGCAGGTTGTAGCTGCAGCTGAAGAAACGAAGAACGTGCAGGCTGCAAAGCATTTTGGTATAGGCGAAAGCAACGTCCGAAACTGGCGAAAGCAAAAGGAGAAATTAAAGAAAACACCTTATAAATGTGCAAATCGGGGATCTAAATGTAAGTGGCCGCATTTGGATGAGAAAGTGGCAAAGTGGGTGTCCAAAAATCGAGAGAGTGGATATATCATAACGAGAGCTGCAATAAGGCTTTATGCCCTTAAAGAAGCACGAAAAGAAGGAATTCCTGAATTCATAGCAAGCGCTGGATGGTGCACCCGTTTTATGAGAAGGCATGACTTTGTGATTCGAAGAAAAACAAAAATTGCTCAAAAACTGCCAAAGGAATTGGAAGAAAAAGTGACGAATTTCCTTACATCCTGAAGCATCGCAAAGCTAACGAATACAAGTTATCGTGCATCGGCAACATGGATGAAACACCCATGAACTTCGATATGCCTTCGAATTCCAGTTAACAAAATTGGAGAAAAAACTATTTTCATTAAAACTACAGGACACGAAAAAGCTCATTTTACTGTTGTTTTAACGTGCATGGCAGACGGCACCAAACTTCCTCCCATGGTTATCTTTAAACGAAAATTAATGCCCAAAGAAAAATTCCCTGGCGGGATCATTGTTCATGTTCATCCAAAAGGATGGATGGATGAAGGTGGCTGCAAGATTTGGCTGAAGAAAGTTTGGGGATCGAGACCAGGCGGTTTAAGACGAGAAAAAAGTTTGCTTGTTTGGGATATGTTCAGGTCGCATCAAGTGGATAGTGTTGTAAAATCCGTTCGGGAATCAAACACTGATATAGTAGTTGTCCCTGGTGGATTGACTAGTGTTCTTCAACCTCTTGATGTCTCCCTTAATAAACCATTTAAAGATATAATGCGGAAAAAATGGACTGACTGGATGAGAGAAGGTGAGATGAGAGCTCCAGCGTTGCCGATACTGTGTACGTGGGTGAAAGAATCATGGAATGAAATCGATGCAGATTTGGTAATTAAATCATTTAAGAAATGTGGAATATCAAACGCTATGGATGGAACTGAAGATGATATTTTATACGAAGATTCGGGAGAGGACGATGATGACAATATCGAAGACTTGGTAGATGATCAGTACGATGACGGCGTTGACTCAGATGAATTGCAAACATTATTTCCAGATTCTGCTAGCAGCGAAAGTGATTTTGATGGTTTTTAATGTACCGTAATAAATGTTATTTTATTTTGGTATACCGGTTTTTAATTTACTGTATTTCTAAATAAATATAAACACGCAACACATTTGAAACAGCTGTTTGTTGTTTGTTATTACCCGTACGACTGAAAATATTCAAGGTCAGCTGATGTGCGTTACAGGCAACGCCATCTATTGCCTAAATTCACAACTCCAACAAGATAAGTTAATAACCTCGCAAGAAATAGGTATATAGAAATTTAATCTAATACAAAATAGGGAATGTTTTTCAAAAAGAATAAAAATAGGGAAATAAATACAAATTCCTAAAATATATCATCCTAAAGATCAAGTGTTATGCACTGTACACAAACGTATCTTCAATGGCCAACACAAATACATTAAGAAAAGTATAAAAAAAAAAATCCAATGCAGACTAACAACTTCATAACCACGAAAAATAGAAGAGTAAATCTAAGCATTTTTAATTATTGTATAACTAACTTATCTAATTCTTTTGACGATAATACGACGATCGTACATTAAGATCACACACACGACGATGACAAAACGGTGAAATGACACACATGTCACACACACGATTTGTACTTCGCGTATGGTGCGACGCCCTGATATTAGGCTAAAAATTAGGTCTCAGAAAGTCGCATGATACGCGAGTATATACGGTACCGTATTTCCACTAGTTATTAGTTCATTTGTGTATTAATCATAATTTGAATGTATTCAAATTACATACATAAATACAGTATAACAAATAGTCCAATTGTGAGTATTATTTGTATTATTGTAATATTGTAAGAATAGAATTTGTATTACAGTATAATAATAATTATTTTATAAATAAATTCATAAGTGTGTAAGTAAATAAAAAAATAGACTTAATAACTTTTAAATTATTTAAATTCATTGTCTAATTTTCAACGATTAGTTCATTTATGCATTTGAAATTAATTAATTAATTCTTATTCATGATTTAATACGAGTATACTATTAATAATAATAATAATCTGTTTTATCCTTAATTAAGAGACCAGTAAAACCTAAAGCTTATGGGCCAAATTAAGTAAAATTAATGGTGCAATTTCACAATTATTTATTTTGTTAAAAAATTATATTAACAAAAAAAATTTAAAATTGCATTTATTTTACAAAATAAAGAATTATTCATTCATTGTAAGCACACCGGACAAAAAATTAGTCACCCCTAATAGCACCGATAGTAGGAAGTTCAAGGTCAAACAGAGGGCGCTGATGTAGCATTGGTAAGTGACAAGTAGCGGTGACGTAGCACACAGGATCAGATCTGTTTCGTGAGGTGGTGAAGAACAAAGTGTGTGTTTGATATAGTCTGCAAAATGGGTCATGAGGCAGACGTTACTCAGTGGCAAAAAGGAGCCATCGTGTTTGGCAGAGCCCACGGACACAAAATGTCTGAAGTAGCCCAATTTGTTGGTGTGTCAACGCGTACTGTCCAGCGAGTTTACAAAGAGTGTAGTAGTTCGCAATCAACTGACAATCGACGGCGTAACTGTGGCCGGAAAACAATTCTCGACAATAGGGGCCGCCGCCATGTTTCTTGTCTAGTAACTGCAAATCGTTTTCAAACCAGAGAACAATTGCTCCAAGAAACCAATGAGGTTCTCCAGCGACCAATTTCCGAACGGACATTGCGACGAGAATTGCATGCGATGAACATCTGGAGCAGGGTACCACGGAAGAGGCCGCTGTTAACAGCAAGTCACAAATTGGCACGTTATAAATGAGCTCAGGCACAAAAACTGGACTGCGGCAGACTGGAAACGTGTAATTTGGTCCGATGAGTCCCGTTTTTGTTTGTTCTCCAATGATGGGAGGCGACGAATACATCGCAGGTCCAATGAAGCCTTTAATCCTGAATGCGTCGAAGGTGTTGTTCAGGCTGGAAACAGAAAGTGAAGCGCAGGAATAGACACCCACGGACTCTGGCGGGACCGGCTGATGAACGAGTGGCAGCAAATCGATGTTCAGTACATGCACAACCTCGTAGAGTCTCTGCCTCGCCGGATTCGTGCGGTTATCAAGGCCAGAGGCGCCGTCACACGTTATTAGGTACATTCTGAGAGGGGTGACTAATTTTTTGTCCGATGTGCTTATATTCAGATAATTGATGTCTTTTTATGTTTAAATCTGGCATTAGATAATTTCTATGTGGATATTAAATTCCATTATAGCAGTTGCTGTATAATAAACTGTGCATCTATATAACACACTGAATTCATTAATAATTAATTATTAAAACAGGAAGACAAATACAAAAAATTAATTTGTACGAGTATACCGTATATGCTGCAGTCAAAAGTAGGAGCCAAGAAGGTGGTGGTTACAGTTGTTACGCGTATTGGCTAGTCAAAAGCCGAAATGACTGATTTCGGCTTTTATAACACATGAGACGCTCCGCACCACAAGCTGCCAAACGCCAAAATTAAAAAAAAAAAATTCAGTTAAAGTTTGTAAACTTGTAAAATGCCATAACTTTTGAACCAGTAACGATATTTGATTGATTTCGACCATACGTACAGGTCCACAATCTGCTCCCTGGCTCGCCCACGGGATAGAAGAGGGATGGGGAAATATAGTGGTATAAATAACTCGGTTCTGGCCCCACTGGCCCGTGGCAGGTTGTGGTCCGGAGCGCCTCGTATATACATGTAACATAATGACCTAAACTTAACCTAACTTAGGTGGAACTAGTTTTGACTAGGTAATACTAGGTTTACCGAACAACCTTCGTAGCTTCTGGTTTTGACTGCAACATATGCCTACAGTAAAACGTGTATGTAAATAATGTATGGGCAAAATTTCAAACGAAACAAGAAAAATTATAAAAGGAGTTATTTTGGGTGGGATTGGTGGCAGTGATGTCAAGCACTTGGGAAAGGTATGATTAATCATATTTTTAGTGTTTAAAACAAGCACATCGAGTGACTGCAATTTATTAATGTTTCGGCAGGTACCGGTAAGAGGAAGCAAGAAAAAAGGAACCTTTTACCTATTTGCGACTCGAGAAGAATTTACAGATTCGTGGAAAATCCAGAGACTAGAATTGGGTTTTGAAGATACACCAGGAAAGAGGATAATGGTTTTTGATGGTTCTCGTTTGGAAGAATAGAAAATAGTGCAATATATACAGTATCTTGCTCGCATAGATTAAACACTATAAACTACTGTAGCAATATTGCATTCATTTAGAAATTCGGCTACCGTTCTGTACCTCTAAATCTAAGTAAAAATGGCTGCTAATGTTTCCATCGGAGAATCGATAGTCGAAGATAGTGTTTTGAGTGCAACAACAACAAAGCAAACAACTTGCACTGATCCTCTTTCTCACGCTGAGTTGATGGAATTTTTTCAAGAGAGTATTAAACAACTGGTGAAGATCGATCCTATTATAAAAGATTTACACCCTCAAGTTACACTCGATGAGGTAAAAGATTTTTTCTTTCTTCCTTTTTGTAGTTTTAAATTAGAATATAATTAACTCAACACTGTTCAAGAGCTAGTTATTAATTTATGAAAAATATTATTATTATTATTATTAAGATGCAATTTATTTGGGTCATTTTTCAAAAATGTTATTGTTTTTGAATTAAGAGTTTTAGCTTAGAAAATGCAGTGTAAATACTAAATATGAAAGACTTCATAAATTAAAATTTAAAATGAAGCTTCAGAAAACATTTAAGACAAAATATATTAGATATGAACGTAGATATTTTCTAAATCATTTTAAATAAATTATAATTTAGGTGGAAGCACTTATTGCTTTAGAACATGGTCACGCAATCACAATATTTGTGGAACGTGAATCTGGTTCTCTTTGGAAAGTTGTGGTGTCGAAAGAGGCGACTTTACATCAACTGAAACTTGCTTTAAAACATCACGTTACTTTGAGTTTAGTAAGTGTACTTGGGTTATATTTTATAATTACGTGGATTATGATTTCATTTTAGCAGTGGAATAATAAATTTTAATTTTTTTTATTAGTATTATTATTATTATTATTATTTTGAACTTCGTTTCAGAAAAGACAAAATAATTTCAAGAAGATAAGCTGGAAGTATATTTGGCGAATGTATTGGCTCTGCTTCGAGGAAACCAAACTCACAGATGATAATAAGAAGTTGCTCAGTTATGGTATCACAAACAAAGCAAAGTTAACATTTCTTAAAAAAATTAAAAGGAAGAAAGAAAATTGAATGTCATCGTACATTAACTTCGTCTCATGGGCTGTTGTTCATAAGTTTAGTTCATGTTATTAACTGAATAGCTTTGTTTTATTGAGGAATAATGAAGAAAATTTTCAGTCGGTAGCAGAGGAAATATCCGATATTTCAGATTGTTACACTTATATTGAATACAAGTTTGTATTTTGCATTCAGTTAATAAAAATATTGTATTGTACACATGAATTCTCTTTAAAACAAAGTATTTTAAACAAAATAAGTGAAGTTATTGAAAATAGCTTATTGCAAGGTGTCGAGGAATGTTTCCGAAGGTTGGAAGGTTAATGAAAGACATTTAACAGATTATTTCGTTATTTTATTTTTAATATGTAAATTGTTAGTGTCGGTATAAATATCTTGGTTGTATATAATTCTTTATTTAAAAAAAAAAATTGTACCAGTACTATTGATTGGGCAGAATTTTTGTTTGCTTCTACCCTAAAAATCCTATGATGATTTACCTTCAAAATATGCATCTCTAGAAAAATCTAAACCAATAATCGAAGGCCATTAGCCTACTCTCCAAATTTCACAATTAATGAAATTTCAGCGATTTCAACAAATTTACATTATTAACATTTGCCATTTTCCTACTTTAATTTTGAATTTCTAACATAAAAATTTTGACATGCTATAGTAATAATTTGTTTAGAGTAATGTACGATTTGCGGTATGTAGGGTACATAAAATTCCCTTTATATTTCGACCCATTAGTATACTAATTACTAGGTCCAGACTAAGATACGAGATTTTATGAGAAAGAACTTGTTGCTTTATACTACTAAGATTGTTTTACTAGTTTTGGAATAGGAATTAAACCCAGACATTCATTCCTATAATGAATAGGTCAGGCTACTCTCGAGTTCGCGTCCATCCAACCTCTTGTATTGGGAAGCAGGAGTTACCGGTTACAATGCTTTACTAAATGAAACAAACTCCTCGTAAATTCGACTAGGCCAATTTTCTTACACAGATCGCACTTGATTCGTTTGCTATGACTCACCCTGTCAGTCCATAAATGAATTACAACGATTAATTAAAGTTGGAAAAAGCTTTGATGGACTAATATAATAAATGTTTTCGATTATATTGTAGGTGGTGGTTTAGCTACTGACTACACCTAACTGACTAGCAGCTGAAATGGTAGAATCAAAGGTTGGAGGAACGCTGATTCCTTTGTCTGGAGCAAAAGAAATGGGGAAAAGGAACGACTTACAGCGCTTCGTGTGCATTTTTATCCATCCAACAGTAGCAGGAAGCTTCGAATAGATCTTCAACTTTTATTGGGAAATCTACAATTTTCTAGAACACTTCCTCATTTTTAGGCTTTCCTATATGAAATATTAATAAACTGTTCGATTCACACACAAAAATTATATAAAGTAAATTAGCATTAAGAGGCTACAATTCTTGTAACAAAAGTTTCCTAAGTCACTAAATTAGAAAGAGGTCCAAAGAAACATGAAATATAGCATAAAAGCATTATTAAAATGCCATTCTAAGTTAATAAAATACTATTGGTGCCTTTTCGAACGAAGAACACTGATAACACTATTACTAACAAAGCCATGTTAAAGATTTGTGTATATACAATTAATAAAACGGTAAATAAATTAAAAACCACATTTAAAAAGCGGTTGTTTGAACTGTGATACCTAAGTACATAAGACCAAATTAACATTGAAAGACTACATCATCAAATGCGATGATGATACTGTTATGACTTATTCAACGATTAAAGACTAGCGTATAATTAAAATTCGCAGTTTATGAACAAAAACTGAAATACTAACAGGAATACGAGAGGGTTAGGACATAAATGGTCCCATTACAGTATAACTTCCAAATATTTTCTTTTAAATTAGAACCAAGGTTCTTTGTTCTTTGTTTCGCTTTAAATATAATTTTCTTAAATAGAAGTATCTAAATTATGTATGGAAGTTCAATGAGTCTTTATAATGAGCCAAACTATAAAGTTCTTAACATACACGTTATTACAATTAAAATATCGTAAAATCATTTCATTCTACTTAATAAAGTGAAATTCAAAGAAATGTAATGATGGGGTTGTTTAACCTCATTTGCAACATCTAAGGTCGTATGATGGGAACCTACAGCTTTGTGGGGTCCGGACCAAGGGTCGCTAAATAATCTGGACTAACAACGGTCCCCCATCCAACTACTACTACCCAGGCCCAATGTCGCTTAACTTCGCTGATCAATGGAAAGTGGTGGTAAAAAATTCAGAGAGCCAAACTGTAATAGGACTGAACCAGGGTTTAAATATTATTAAAGCCTTTTAACCTGAAATCCATCACAAGCTCTCGTATTGTTATACAGTCAACATTTATTGATTTTTAAATATAAAATTTATTTCCTTTGCATTAATGACTGATTGTTACAAATCATTTGTATGTTAAAGAATATACAGCTTTGTATAAAAACATAACAAGAGATAACACTGAAAAACTAATATTAAACACTAAGACATCAAAGAATATTCCTGGAAGCACTCCGAATTAAATAGAGTAAATCAGTTACCGAAGATTTTTTTTTAACCTCTTATCGAGAGTAGATTTCATTATGATAATGAAGGGGAATTTTCATTTTCCAAATTTGGTGAATCAGGATTATAAGTTCATTTAAGAAATTTATGTATATACTTCATTCATTGACTCGCATGTATTATCTTGACAGTGTGAATATTGTACTATACAGCAACAGATGTGTATATCAATAATGATTAAATTGATACAAAATGATCCTATACTTGCGAGTAGTTTTTTTATAATAAAGTATGAACATATTTAATGTATTATGAGAAAGAATGATTATAATAAAGATTTGAAATATTTTGAAGTCTTTGAAAATATATTCCAATCATTAAACAATACGAAATAATTTACATATTAGGAAACATTTTCCCGATTAAGTTGGAAGTTATAATTACTGCCTCATTAGTTGAACTTCAAACAGTGAAGCTATTTGAAACACCTCTTGAGCGATCGCGGACTTATTTACTTTAGCCTCGCGAAAGTAAATATAATAAAGAATAATATTTGGTTTCAGGTTTCATCATGTGTTTACAGGCGCAATCCTAGCGAGCTGTGACTGAATTCTTTGTCTTAACAGTGCATATTTATCTCTTATTTGGTTCTTATATTCTCCTTCCTCGCGATCCAAAATTCGTAGAAAATTATCTAATTCTGGCAGAGAAAAAGCTTCCCACTGTAAAACAGTCATTCTAATATTAGTTTATGGAAATAAATAAAATTGAGACAAAATTCACGTCCTTTTGTGCTAAATGAGGAACATAAATTATTTCCAAATAATTAATTGCATAAAGAAAAACGCTGAGAATGGTGTAAATAACAAAGGTTGCCGAATGATGTTTTGCGTACCTGAATATCAGCAGTATCATTTTCCTGCAAAACGAGTCTTTTGTTCGAGATTCCTTGAGCATTCCAAGCGATCGCGAGAACGAGCGGACACTCGCTGTCTGACAACCGACGAAGTTTGGCTGCTCAAAAAAGTTAATTATTTTCACTCTGTGTAACAACTAAATTTTTCAGTGAAACTCAGAAATACATGGAAATTACGATTTAAAACTATTTTCATATACGTGGAACAATGAAATAAAACTAGTAAAAAAAAAAGCAATATTTGTACTAAAATCAGTTATTAAACAAACGAGTACATGACGTATAAAGCCATTACACATTAAAATCATTCACACTGATGTCCTAATCTTATTCATGGGCAAAAGTAGTAGTTAAAATTAAACTAAAAGCAAAATTTACCTCTCGTAGATTGTCCTGTGTCGTAAGTCCTTTCGTAGAGGGCGAATTTCTGAGGATTATCTACGACCTTGAATTTCCTAAGAAGAGCAACAATGACTTCTCTCGTTGTAGTTTTGCTGCAAATGAAAACAAATACGCGGTTATCCCATTTAATAATTGACAATTGTGCCCTTATCCGTGATCATGACACGAGTTAACCGTGACGGCGCGGTTTACATCCACGGCTCGTCTCCCGCCAGCCCACCACAATGCGCCTCAGTCAGTGTCTTGCCGTGCTTCAGAGTATATATATGTGCGCTTGTAGCTTCGCATATCTTCACGTCTTGGGGTGAGTACAAACTACTTAATTGTATATTATACTGTACTAGAATAATACTGTGTGTAGTAGCGCGCGAGGTGGGAGACCAGTCATTGGTGCCGGGCAGCAGCGGTTGCACCACCCACCTACCAGCGGGTATACCGAGTTAACCATGAAATCGAGTTATCTATGATCATGGACCGCCCCTCAATCACAGGTATCTAAGTATCATAATTTTACCAATTCTAATACAGGACGTTTAATTCATGATTTATTTACGTTACCAATGGACAAACAATAATTCTACAAAATCGTAACACAAAAATAAATATAACTATTTCTTTGTACTATATCATTTTATTTCATTTCAATGTGAATTTTTCAAGCGAAGTACGCATACATACATACATTATCTTAGCATCCATTTCCCGTTCTCAATGAGGAGAACACAACGCTTGAGCTCGGAAATATAGGAGTCTGCAAACTCTTCCGAGTGCACCGTTGGCAGGCGCATTGCCCAATTCCAAGGTTTTTTTTTGGTTGATCGTGGGAAGTTTCCCACTCAGAGATGGGAATCCAGCCTAATTTCCAGTCCTGTTACGCACAGGGAGGCACAGTATATAACCCCCATCCTCCGGGGTTCCTGTTCCTTTTACGACGCGCACGAGGTAGGCGTTGGATTAATTCTCCACCCCCGTATTCCCAGGGGGAAGCATTAAAAAAAAAATGAAAACTTTGTATAACAGTATTTTTACGCTTTGAAAAACTGAAACGACAATTTACACCAAAGCGAGGACGCTGCTTCTACGCGCGTTTTCGCTCACCTGGTAATATGGATAGCTTTGACGGCATCTCTGGGCATGTAAAAGGAGGTAAGCGTCTTCTCCATCGTCCTGTCCTCTTGGAGGATGTCGTAAATGGACGGAGGACGTGTCCCTGCCACAATGTTGATCGGACGACTCAAATTTAAGTGAATTCGGAGACATCCGCGGTATCCGCCGTCGTTTTCCTGAGTAAAAAATTTTCTTATTTATTAATATTCAATTTCACATTACCTTTGGTTTAATAGTTCAACCTAGCGTAAAAACGTAAAAAACAAAAAAAAAGTGGTGGATGAATTTGCAAAAGTAACTGTTTATTCATTTAACACATAATAGCTGGAAAACATAAAGGTAACATTCGTGGGGCCTGAGCCTGGGCCGAGTCGACAAAAGGGGGGTGGTCAGCCCACCGCTTCGTCGTGACGTAAGATACGGAAAAGACAGCCACCCAGATCTAAGGTTCGAACCCACAACTCAACGGAGTCTCAGCACCACCAGGTGCATCCTAACTAATCGAGCCATAAGGCACTCGTAGTTAAAAAACAAAGAATTTAAAAAGTAGGAACTTTATATTTATATTTGTGATATCATTTTGGCTTTTGCCCAGATCGGACGCATTTTCCAAAGTTCCTGAAAAACGATTAAAGTCTATCTCTTGTGTGTATCTGATTGATTGCAGTGTTTGATTGTCATTTTACTAACATTTTGCTCATTTGTGATTTAAATTGTTTTAATTACTTAATATTTTAATTACTGAAGTGTTTAGTGTGGAATTTATTATTTATTGTTGCATGTGAGTACACAATTTGTTACCATTTGTTATTATTACAGTATTTCTGTTCTATCATTATTAATATATATATATATAATATATATATATATATATAATGTAGAAATATCCCCAACTATGATATCGGACCACAACATCATTGAAATAACAACTAATATAAATGTAACAGGAAAGGAAAGAACACGCACAACAGAAAGGAGCAAATTCGAAATTTTTAACTTTCACTCCAAAGCTATAAACTGGGAAGATGTTACAGCTAGCATGGAAGTAATAGATTGGAAAACCATTTTCGAGGCCAAGACAACAGACGAGATGCTAATGACGTTATAGGAGAAGACGTTAGAAATTGTGGAAAAACATGTCCCAAAAATACAACAAAGAGGAAAGAGAAGCAGGTTCGAGAGACAAAAGAGGGCATTGTTTCGAAAGAGAAAAAGAGTGACTGCAAAATTAAGTAACTGTAAAGATAACATCAGGAAAATATTAAGTGATAAACTGCAAAATATCGATGACGTTATACAGGAACTAATCAAGAAGCATACAGAAAAAGAAGACGACGCTATAGAAGCGATAAAGGCTAACGCAAAGTACTTATATAATTTCGCAAAAAGAAAGTCGAAAAACCATGCGACTATCGGACCTTTAAACAATGAGAACAGTGATTTATCTGATGATCTAACAGAAGTATCTGAAATATTAAGAGCTCAGTACGAATCATCTTTCAGTATCCCAAAAACTGACACATTGATATGCGATAGAAACGCGTTCTTTGAAGAAGAACTACAAGGGGAAAGTATAACGGATTTCGACTTTACGACGGAGGATATTACACAAGTCATAGGGAAACTAAAAACACACTCAGCGGCAGGACCGGATAAATGGAATGCCATACTGATCAAAAACTGCAAGAATGCAATCGCTGAGCCCCTATACTGGATATGGAGACGATCACTAGACACGGGAGAAATACCGGGCATCCTGAAGAGCGCGAACATAGTCCCAATATATAAAGGAGGAGATCGATCCGAGGCCAGAAACTATAGGCCGGTGTCGCTTACATCTCATCCCACTAAAATATTTGAAAGAATAGTTAGACAGAAAATCTATGACTTTTTGGAAACTCAAAAAAAATTCAATGATAACCAACATGGGTTTCGGTCAGGCAGATCATGCCTATCACAACTAATGGAACACTACAACAACATTATTGATGCACTGGAAAGTAATGAAAACTATGATGTACTATACACAGACTTTGCCAAAGCGTTAGACAAGTGTGACCATGGAATCATAATACATAAACTGAAACATATGGGAATAACAGGAAAAGTAGGGAAATGGATATATAATTTCCTTAGTGAGCGGCGGCAAGTCGTTACAGTACAAGGAGTATCTTTATCAGAATCAGAGGTCCTCAGCTCAGTACCACAAGGAACAGTATTAGTTCCACTACTCTTCATAATCATGCTAACTGACATAGATGAGGACGTTACCAGAGACAGCACAGTAACATCCTTTGCGGATGACTCAAAGATCAGTGGAAAAATAAGAAACCCAGAAGATATAGGATCTCTACAAACAGACATAAACAGAATCTACAAGTGGACAGAAGACAACAATATGAAGTTTAACATCGAGAAATTTCAGCTGTTACGGTACGGAAAAAGAGAAGACCTAAAATCCATGGAATATTATACACCAAATGGACAGGAAATTCAGAGAAATTCCAGAGCAAAAGATTTAGGGGTTGTAATGACAGATGATGCGAAATTTGAAACACAAAATAAGATAGCAGTAAACAGAGCAAAGAGAATAACGGGACAGATATTGAGATCCTTTAAACGAAGGGATAGGAATGTAATGATTTCTCTACTGAAAACCCTGATCATACCCAAATTGGAATACTGCTCGGTCCTAACATCCCCATATAAAAAAGAAGACATTAGACAGCTGGAAGGGATCCAGAGAAGCTTCACAGCCAAGATCAAGGAGTGCATAAAACTAAATTACTGGGAAAGGTTACGCGAACTAGACCTACAGTATATTCAGTGGAAAGGAGAAGAGAGAGATACACCATTATCTACACTTGGAAAATAATGGAGAAACTAGTCCCTAATCTTACTCTAAGCCCTATAACTCCGCAAACAAAAGTGGAAAGTAGAAACGGTAGATTGTGTCGTATTCCCGAATTGAAGGCGAGACAGGGAACATCCTTAACCCTGAAAGAAAATAGTTTTGTGGTGAGAGGACCAAAACTGTTTAATCAGCTGCCCAAACACCTAAGAAACACGAAGGGAGTTGCAGTGGACATCTTCAAAAGAATAGATGCCTGGCTCAGAACAATCTCCGATGAGCCGGGCGTGCCTGGCTATGTGAGGTGGAGAGCACAAGAAACCAACTCACTACTTCACCAGGTCAACTCGAGAAGAGGGGGCGACAAGCTTGACCTTCGCGAAATGAGGAATCATCACACGGAACATTTGGGAGGTTGTAAGGTATGTATAATATTGTATATATATATATATAATATATATATATATAATTATTATTCAAGAAATTTATAATTGTTTATTGTTGATTATTATCATTATTTTTTTTATTTGCAAGTACAGTATTTCTGTTGTATTATCATATACAGTAATATATATATATATATATATGATGAATAAAACCACGAAGGGAAAAGAAACACAATATATATATATATATATATATATATATATTCAAGAAATTTAGAATCTTTTGTTAATGTTTATTATTAATTTTGTTTTATTTGCATATTTAATAATTAATTATTTCACAGGAAACAGGATTTTTTTTAATACATCCACCACGTGGTTGCTGTTTGTCATCGCTAATCTCCTAGAGTCTAGAGTCTAGAGTCTAGAGTCTAGACCAGTGGTTCTTAACCTTTTTACTACCATGCCCCCTCTAGGAATTGGTCCTTCCCTCCACGCCCCCCTTGCATCAAAATAACATTCTCTCCCAGATTTTAAAGAAAAATGAAAAAAAGTGTTTTTAATCTCTTTATTGAGTATGAATTAGTGAGATACTTGACACTGCTTCTTAGCTACTAGATCTTGAATGCGTGGTTGAATGCCAGAGAGTGCACAGCGTAAGTCCCCTTCAACATTCAGCCTGTTTCTGTACTTGGTCTTGACAGCAACGAGCGTGGAAAATGCAGCTTCACAAAGATACGTGGATCCGAACATAGTTAGAATCCGAAGAGCCTGATGTGAGATCAGAGGGTAAACAGGAAGGTACTTGACCCAGAACGTCTCAAGATCCAGTTCTTTGAAGTCTTCCTTAGCTGTGGAGTTGAACTTCAACTCAAGAAACTCCTCTTGCACTTCATCCGAAACATCAGCTACTTCACATTGAAATGGGTTCCTGATGAATTTCCAGGCTTCACGCTTCTCATCTATATCTGGGAAGTATCTGATGAATTCTGTTTTCAAGTCAGTTAGATGAGTGATTATTTGTTTCTTAACCTCAGAACTAAGGTTACCCTGAATGAGAGCAGAATCCAAGTTACTAAAACTGGCTGTATTTCCCTGCTGAATTCGACACTTCCAGAGGTCGAGTTTGGCCATGAAGGTTCGAATGGTGTCGTGGTGCGTGATGATGTTGATGTTTTTCCCTTGTAGTTTAAGGTTGAGAGCATTCAACGCTTCGAAGATGTCCACCAGGTAAGCTAGAGATAGCTGAAAACCTTCAGACTGGAACTTGTCATGGAGATCTGCCTTCTGCTGCGAATCTAGAAATATTGCTACTTCTTCTCGTAGTTCATAAAGCCGTCCAAGCATGTTCCCCTTTGATAGCCATCGTACGTTCGTGTGAAAAAGCAAGGCTTCATGTTCAGATTCCATATCCTTACACAGCAGTTTGAAGAGACGACTGTTTAAGGCTCCAGCTTTGATAAAGTTGACTACCTTGATAGCCACGTTCAGGACATCCCTCATTTCAGCAGGTAAAGTTCTGGATGCTAAGGCTTCACGATGAAGTATGCAGTGTGTACCTACAACAGATTGATTTTTTTCTTTCACCCTTGTAATGAATCCAGACTGCAGACCAAGCATGGCTGGAGCTCCATCAGTGCACACCCCTACCAGCGAGTCCCACGAAAGTTGGTTTTCCTGAATGAAGTTTGATACATCATGAAAAATAGCTTCTGTGTTGTACAGCTTTCCATGGGGTGACAGAACAGCATTTCCTCTTTTACACTGTTGCCTGACACGAAACGAGCATACATCAGTAGCTGAGAACATTGAGCGATGTCAGTCGTTTCGTCACACTGGATGCCAAAAACAGGAGAATCTCTTACTTGGTCGAGAATTTGATCTTTGATGTCTTGACTCAATTCATCGATCCTTCCCTTGACTGTATCGTTTGACAGTGAAATTTGGGAAAGCTTGTTTGCACTATCTTTCCCCAGAACGAGTTCTGCTGCACGGAGTATACTTGGTTTTATGAGAGACTCTCCGATGTTATGGCTCTTCTTGCTCTTTGCAATCAACATAGCGATCTCATAGGAAGCCTCAACTTAGCTTGCTTCAGGGAGTGTCTTTTTGTTTCAAAGAATGCCTTGGGCTTGTCTGCAAGAGCAGGATGTGTTGTCCTCAAGTGGCGTTCCAAGCGTGAGGGCCGCATTCCATCATTGCTCAGAGTCTTGTAACATATCACACACTGGGGGACCTCTGTGTCACCCTTTTGGAGGGACACGAATCCAAATCGAATATATTCGTCAAGATACTTCCGCTTCTTTGCACTCATTGCGAATTATTTGATGTGCAGTGGACAACACAAATCTGTGAACAAAACATAAGGCACGTGTAAGGTAAGATAAACATCACCACGTGCTCATAAACACCACAACATGATCAATAACAAACACATGATCGTAAAGTTCGTAAACACTACAAGTGACTACAATCATACATGATCATAAACACCACCATATCATTAACAAACATCACATGATCATAAACACCACCATATCATTAACAAACATCACATGATCATAAACACCACCATATCATTAACAAACATCACATGATCATAAACACCACCATATCATTAACAAACATCACATGATCATAAACACCACCATATCATTAACAAACATCACATGATCATAAACACCACCATATCATTAACAAACATCACATGATCATAAACAAACACCATATCACTAACAAACATCACATGATCATAAACACCACCATATCATTAACAAACATCACATGATCATAAACAACACCATATCATTAACAAACATCACAACATGATCATAAACACCACCACATAATTATTAGGTAATATTATTAAAACCACATTATAGTAAACACACATCATGATCATAAACACATGATTATTAAGAAACAAATCAACATCATCATAAATACAACTTTACCATAACCACCACATGATTTAAAGCACCGCCAACTTCTGATGAAATACAAACGGAAATCAAAACTTGCGAAAAACAAACAGAGCAACACATGCGTGTTCTTAATTCACCAACAAACTTATGGCTGCTTACTGTTTTTAGGTAAATATAACAACTGAGATAAAACATACCTGTAGTCAACCAAACACTGATTTGAATTACACAATATATTTGCAAAGTTGCGTGCAAGCGTGAGCGAGCAAGTCCTTGAGCGAGCAAGTCCTTGAGCGAGCAAGCAAGTAAGTTTGTTTGTTTTTTCTGTTTAAGGTGCTTTCAACCCTGCTGGATTATTGACACCATTTTTTTTTTTTTTTTTGTAGAGAAAGGTGGTGAAAGAAGTAGTAGAAGAAAGGTCAATCATTGTGATCAAGCAAGTAAGAGAGTGTGTGTGGGTGTAACCCGATTTTTATATGTTTTGCAGCGGAAATGCAGATCAATTCCAGACTATTCCAGAAAGCGGAAAGAACACGTGTAATAGTGATGTTAATTTACTGTTAAAGCAATGTAACTTATTTATAAAGAAACGTAATTATTGGTTTGTTAGTAAATTATGATTATTAATATGAAACATCAATAATGAATTAGAGTATGAAGTAGAGTAAGTAGAGTCTACTTACTCTACTACTCTACTTAGGGCCTACTTAGTATTGCCTTATACTTATAGCTTTAGTTTTCTATAGTCTACTAAAGTAGACTATAGAAAACTAAAGCTATAAGGGATACTTTTGCATTTTTTCATAAACTTCTCAATATTAGCCCATGCTCTCGTTAAGAGAATAACAAATACAATTAGAGAAATTCCTGTTTTTCCCCAAGGGATCGCGGCCCCCCCTGGAAATTACCGACGCCCCCCTAGGGGGGCGCGCCCCCCAGGTTAAGAACCACTGGTCTAGACGGACCTCTCAATTCCCTATTACTAAAAGAAAAAAAAAATTGTGCGCGTGTGTAGAAATTCCTTCGTTTGGTATTTCCAAATTTTTGTTTACTATTTTCAGGTCATTAATTCTTTCCAGACTTTTCTGCCTCCATTTTAGATTGGGAAATTAATTTTAATTTTTCGTGAGAAAATTTTTCTAGATATGGCCCCTAACCTACGCGAGTGTTCGACCAGACCAGTAACTAGCTAATTTCGCGCCCGAGACAAGATCATAAAATTGCGCCCCCCTATTCCTATAACACTACACGATCCTCTAAGTCAGGGGCGGAGATAGCTAGGGGCAGGCGGGGCACTCAGTGCCCCGGGGCCCGGGCCTTTTGGGGGGCTCGGGTCGTTTCAACAAGTGATGAGAAGTTATTTGAGAGAGCAACAAAGCTAGTAAATAAATATAAAAATGATATTTCCTCTGGATTTCCAAGTCAATTACTCTCTTTTCGAATGCGCTTAAAAACAGACATTGAAAAAATGACGACAATCCATGAGCTATATTCATTTTTAATTAAAGACAACAGTACTTTGTGCTCAAGTTTTCCCGAAGTTGTAACTGCCATAACATTGTTCCTCACAATTCCTTTGACAGTTTCAAGTGCAGAGAGATCGTTTTCAAAACTTAAACTAATAAAGAACTATCTTCGAAATTCTATGAATGAAAAAAGATTAAGTGGACTCTCAATTGTATCAATTGAAAACAAGAAAGCTAGAAATATTAACTTGGAGGATTTAATTAATGAATTTGCTGAAAGAAAGGCAAGAAAAGTCAAGTTCTGATGTTGTCGTAAGTAAACTTTTATTTCACGGTATCCTTTTAAAAGCTCAATATTTTGCATAATGTTTTGCCTTCTATGCCTCCATGCGTACAAATAGTATCATAATTCGTAAATATATGCTAAATAAATAATGCAAAGAAAAGCAATATAAATGTATAATAAAAATTTTGTTAGGGGGCCCGTAAATAAGTTTTGCCCTGGGGCCCGTGACACTCTTGCTCCGTTCCTGCTCTAAGTGGTAAATTTCTGAAGTGCATCATCGATACATTGTCGGCACAATAGTCTTTTTTGTAGGGATTTTCAGTTATAGAAATTTCCACGATGATTAGTTGAATTTTCATGTTCTACAATACGGTTTAAATTTTTCCACTCATTAAATCCTGTTTTCTGATTTGCAATATTCGGTTTGGAAAAGCGCTGATCGAATAATATGGATGGAAAACAGAAAATAAAGTACTGAAAAGTACCGAAAATTTATAGAAATGCGCCCTTTCCCTAATGGCATGGCGTACTTGGGATAGTAGATTCATATTTTATATAGTTTTTCTGCGCCCCTCAGCTTTGTGCACCCGAGGCATGTGCCTCACTCGCCTCGCCCTTGTTACGGCACTTCAACTTCCGACTGCGGTGAAAAGTTTCCTCAGTACTTTTTTACCGTTCTCTCTTCAAACCAGTTATTCTGAAGATTTTGTATAAATCGACAAGAACTACAGAACGAGGTGATTAGGGCTGAGCATTTCCCGCTCTTTTCTTAATCCCGGGAAAAGGGATTCAAAAACTTGCAAGCACGGGATCCCGGGAAATTCCGGGATTAAAAAAATTAAATAAGGTTGAAGTACTGGAATAAATTAAATAACTGAACAGAAAATTTCCTTTTTTTGAACAAAAACATGCTTTGATAAAAACTTTCTAGAGACTAATAAGACTGAAATTATTGATTTAATTGGATTATGACTTAAAATAATGCTTTTAAAAAACACAGATGATCAATACTATTATCACTTCAATACTATTACACTGGGTAACAAAATTTGAACAAATTTCTGTTTATTGTGATTTTTCTGTCGTTTCTTAATGATTTCGGGGCGCTGATTCCAAAAATGATATTGGTTTTGTTCTATCATCAACCGTTTCAAAAATATAGGTTATCACACTTTTCATATGGCAAAGTATATAAAGAAGGCTAACATAAATATTTTCTGAAAATAAAACCACTATTGGAAATTAATGTTTATTGAGCGAAAATTGTTTGACAAACCCCAAATGGTGCAAAGGATATAATATATATCATGAGGAGAACCGATAAGAGAATAACAAGCCTCGTTATGCAGTGTGCGTTCCTTAAAAATGCACTGAAGAACGCGACTTCCACATATGAACAGTCTTATCCTTTCTGATCAGCGACCATACGTAGTCTCCAATCATGGAAGCATCCCAATGGCCCTGGTACCTTTTCTCCATCGTTTGAATATCTTGATGGAATCTTTCGCCATGTTCTTCACTCACATCGCCCAGGGTATCACGAAAAAAGTCTAGATGTAAATGCAGATAGTGTAATTTTAAAGACATACGGCACCCCATTTTGCCATAGCACTTAATCAAATTTGACACTAACTCCTTATAGTTTGGTGCTTTATGGTTGCCTAAAAACCCACGAACCACATCACGGAAAGCACACCAAGCCTCTTTTTCAATCGGAGTCATCTTGGCTTCAAGGTTCTTTGAATTCAACAGCGCCTTGACTTGTGGTCTTACAAAGATGCCAGCCTTGACTATGGCCTCAGAGAGTTTAGGGAACATGACCCGAATCTGTTGGAAAACTTCCCCTCCAAAATCTAACGCAGTTACAAACTGCTTAATTAGACCCAACTTAATATGGAGAGGCGGTAGCAGAACTATCTCAGGCTTCACAAGAGGTTCCCTGAGTACATTGCACTTTCCTGGTTGCAGTCCTTCACGTGGAGGCCACTGAACTGTTTTTTCGTGCTCAGTTGAAGCCCTGCTATCCCACAGGCAAAGAAAACATGAATATTTAGTAAACCCTCCTTGTAAACCTACCAGGAAACCAATCATTTTGAAATCACCACACTCCGAATTGAACTGTCAATAAACAGGCGCCACTCTGAGGGTATATGTGTTAACCTAATAGCTGTGAATAGACCATTAACCTCGCTGCAATAACAGAGAGAGCCATTGACATCGTAGAACCTTGCAAACTCTTCATGCCGCTTTCGGTATACAGTGCTCTTGCAGTCTTCTCCAAGCAAATTCCACTCTTTGAGTCTGGAGGTCAGAAGCTCAGACCCTGATTTCATCAGACCCAAATCTCTAATTAAGTCGTCCAATTCCCTCTGATTTGGAAAGTGAGGGTTTGTACTGAAAGTTACTGTATATTCTTCATCATGACTATCCTCACCAGCCGACATCTCAGATGAGCTAGCTGCATCCTCATTTTCAACCTGCAAAGCAAAGAAACAAAATATAGGCATAGCTATATATGTAGAAGAAAATCAGCACTAAGAAAAATCGACACATACTGTAATGACCCACAGTCTGTAAATACAGAAGGTAAAGTAATGGATAGATACCTGTTCTGGTGGACGTGGTATTGGAAGACCTTCGCCATGTGGTACAGGAGTTATGGACGACGCTATGCTTGGATACTGAAGAGTCTGCCTTCCTTTAACTTTCCTGTACTTAGAAACATCTACCATGCAGTAGTAGCAATCGTCGTGGTGGCTCTTTGGTTCTCTCCATATTCTGGGTACCACAAAGGGCATTGCCTTGCGTACTCCCCGCAGCCACCCTTCAAGTGTGGAGCGGCAGCTTCCACAGATCACATGGGGTGCCCAGGGCTTATCTTGGTCACCCATAGGCATACCAAAATAGAGCCGATATGCGATCCAGAACTTGGTGCCTTTCACAATCTTGTGCGATACTTGCTTGGGGCCTATGTAATACCCACAAACGTAGCAGAATATATCCGGCGAGTGTTTAGAAGCTCTAGTTGCCATTCTCTTTACCAAACTGTACTACATTAATCATAACCTGCAGATATAGAGAGAAGAGTTATTAAATCTGCAACAGATTACAGATTCCAGAAAAAAGATGTATTCACAACACTGAAATAATGTTCGCAATAAAAGAGGATCGATAACACTCAAATCGTCAGCACAGAGAAGCACAGAAACACAGTACCTCAGTGCTGGTAACTATCAGACAAACAACCTGCTTTCTTTGTGTGCTCACACTTACTGACTTCTCAGACTCTGCGCTCTTCTTTATATAGCACAGTGGAAGTTTCTGGCAATTTCTAGAGCAAGAAACTGTCAACGAACATCCGGATTGTTCTCAACAATTCCTGATTATTCTGATATTGCTGCGCCCATAATAACATTATACTGGTAAAACATGAAAAATGGATTATCTCTGAAACCATTGATGATACACACAAACCAAGGCCAGATTTGGACTCAGCGCCCACAAATGCATATGAAAACATAAAAAATTCTATATAAACAGAATCAGTGTTACACAGTGTTATCTTTCACCATCTGATACTTTTTTTGCAATTTCTGAAGTAACAGATTCCTTTGCAATATTATATTGTTTGTGCACCATATCCATAACTTGAGACTGTGTTTTTGGTAATGACATATTTTTTCACCGAAAGATTTTCTAATAAGTTCATTGTTTGCAATTGTATGAATTGATAAACCATCAACAGAAGCAAGCTTTGCAACAATTTCTTCACGGGTCTCTGTCTCTGGTTTAAATACAAACGAAGTTATTTTTTGTTGAACATTGCTCAGCCCTATTTTTTTCTTACTGACAGGATCTAAAGCAGAGCTTTCCAAACTTTTAAAGTTGGCGACAAACTATTTAAGCATAACAATTTTCACGACACATTAATTAATTTTTGTTATCAAATATCAAATATCAGATAATTTTTCAGTAGGTGGTTTATCTTGTAGCCGATTTTGTTGATAGAAAAATCAAAATTTTTCAAAATACAAAAAACACTAATGTGTCGCGACACACCAGTTTGGAAAGCTCTGGACTAATGGGTAACTATCTTATCGCTTTGAGTTTGTTCTTTCTAGAAATTCCTAGAATGGATTTTACTTCTATTCAAAAATTTTTGATATATTTTATGTTAAATTTCATTAGAATTTATAATTTTTATTCTTATTTATTATATTAAACCTTTTAAACATACTAAAATTTATAACTAAATTTTTGCTAATCATGTATAACATTCTATAACATTCTAGAATAATTTCAACCAATAGTATAAAGGCACCACCAAGCGCAAGCGGCAGGTTTATTAACTAACACTCAGTCTACCGCTTGTGTTATGACCACATATTTATATCATTGTTATAAATTATAATCCCATCATGTCACGCAGCCAAAGTGAATCCGAATCATGGCAGCATGTTGAACGACTAGAAGGAAATGAAAGTGCTAAGTCAAGAAATGTTCTGCAATAATAAAATGCAAAGGATATTCAACAAGTGGTTTGCTTCGTCATTTGAAAAGTGTCCATAAGCTCGAAGATGAAAACTTAAAAAGACCATGTGCAGAGACTTTAGATCAGAGCTTTCCAAACTGGTGTGTCGCGACACATTAGTGTTTTTTGTATTTTGAACATTTTTATTTTTCTATCAGCAAAATCGGCTACAAGATAAACCACCTACTGAAAAATTATCTGATATTTGATATTTGATAACAAAAATTAATTAATGTGTCGTGAAAATTGTTATGCTTAAATAGTTTGTCGCCAACTTTAAAAGTTTGGAAAGCTCTGCATTAGTCATTATCCAATCAATTTTCAGTTTCACTTTTCAGTAGGAAGAAAATGATATTATTTCACCCCATACTCGAGCGAAAACGGTTTACAAAGTTTAAAAAACAGGTGAACGAAAACTTCAATCGTAAAAAGCCTTTGCATGAAATAAATATACCTCATAAAAAAACTGCGTTTAAAAGTCTCCCCTGAAAATAGAATATCGGGAAATCATGGATGATTTCGGTGAGAGACGAACTTCGAAGAAGTAGGAAAGAGGCAACTGCGTTGAGAGAAGAATTTAGTGCTTTGGGAGCTAGGCAGCTCCCTGCAGGACTTTGTTTCAAAGTTTGGGCGCGAGTTCTCATACAGGGCGGAGATCGCACAAAGACTACGACGAATCCCCAACTAGTCATCAATCCCGCCCCACTTTCTCCTTCAATGGATCGACCGTTTGACCCAGTTCGAAATGGGGCCCGACCTAGTCAGCATAAATCTTGCTAATAGATTTTCTGTCTTAGAGCCAGAGCAGAATGACACGCAGGAGATTAGGCTAGGTGGCGATTCCATTATTCGAGGGCAATTACAGGAGTTCTGCGGCAGGAACCCAACTCGGAGAAGGAAGTACTGTTATCCTGGAGCCCGTGTTGACGACATTATGGACTCCATAGATGAGTTTTGTAAAGATACTGAAAAAAATACTATATTTATGGTGCATTTTGGGAGGAACGATGTTAAGATTTCTAAGTCAGAGGAGCTAATAGAGAAATCCAGAGATGCGGACTCTAAAGGATAGGACTAATAAATTAATTTTTTCAGGAATTCTCCCTAGAACAGCAAGATCCGACAACTTTTATGGCAGAGCTACCTCACCTCAGTGGCGTAGCGTGGTCTTTTTTCGGGGGGGGGGGGGGGGGGGGGGGCAAATGTTTATAAATTCCCGAGTGGACAAATTTGGCACCTTTTCCGTGACTAATACTAATATATGTTTTTAAGCCACTACGTCACAGGCTTAGCTATGCTATAATATAATGCATTATTATGAGAAGCTGAATTTAAAATTGGCCACAGGGAAATATATATATATATATATATATATATATATCAGTGGCGACTCGTGGTATAAATGTATGGGGGTGCGATTTCATAAAATTGTACGACAACACGGACTCACAATAGGCTAGCGCGAATCCAACTGCCGCTCACAAGAGTACTTGTATTAACATATGCGGCTATGCCAGACGTACAATTCTAGTTAATTACAAATAAGTAATAATTTCAATAAAATACATATAAATGGCTTATATCATTATTACTGAAGTAACTATTAGTAAAAATAAAGTTGTTATTATAAAAAAAATTCGCGATTGTACTTATATTTTCATTACAACAGTAAAATATAATTTATATTTACTTGAGCGAAAAATCTATCGCTCCATTCGGCTGCAATATTATTTTGTATTAAAACAGCGGTACGCTGTTTGAAGCTATGCTATATATAAGTTTAGAATATTATGTACTGTATGAAGGCTTACTCAAAATGCCTCATGAATCAAGATATGCCACATGAATTTTTAAAATATATTTCAAGAATATTTATTTTAATATCTTAAAATTAATATATTTTTTATCTGTTAAATTAATATTTATCGTTTCAAGCAAGGGGGAGCGACCGCTCCATCGCTCCTATACGCCAGTCGCCACTGATATATATATATATATATATATATATATATATATATATATATATATATATATACAAACTCAGAATGGTCCCATGAGAAATTTATATGTTAAACACAGACCGTGCATGGAACAAGGAACTCTTCTGGGAAAATTAAATCCACTATAGTCCGAATAAGTAAAGGTAAATGACAAATACCATAGTTTTCTTTTTCATGATGCTAGCCCGACGTGGGCAACGGGTCTCTCGCAAAGAGATCCCATAAATATAGCTTCCCTCACCAGCTATCTGCAAAGCAGACAGGATCCAGCTTTGGGACATGGACCTAGGGTTTAAAGCAAGCCTGTCTGCTTTGCAGATAGCTGGTGAGGGAAGCTATATTTATGGGATCTCTTTGCGAGAGACCCGTTGCCCACGTCGGGCTAGCATCATGAAAAAGAAAAACTATGGTATTTGTCATTTACCATTACTTATTCGGACTATAGTGGATTTAATTTTCTCAGAAGAGTTCCTTGTTCCATGCACGGTCTGTGTTTAACATATATATATATATATATATATATATATATATATATATATATATATATATACTTTGAGTTTACACCAGAAGATGTAGCGAGAGCTATAGAACAAATGAAACTACATTCAGCTGCAGGTCCGGACAATTGGAACGCATTATTGATTAAAAACTGTAAAAATGAAATAGCTACACCTTTATACTGGATATGGAGAAGATCCCTAGACACTGGGCAAATACCGAGCATCTTGAAAAGAGCAAACATTGTCCCTATATATAAAGGAGGGGACAGATCTCAAGCAAAGAACTATAGACCAGTGTCATTGACGTCCCACCTCACCAAAGTATTTGAAAGAATAGTTAGAGAGAAAATTTATGATTTCCTGGAGACACGGGAAAGATTCAACGAAAATCAGCATGGATTCCGATCAGGTAGATCATGCCTATCACAACTAATAGAGCACTACAACAATATCCTAGATGCATTGGAAGGCAATGACAACTACGATGTTATATACACAGATTTTGCTAAAGCTTTCGATAAATGTGACCATGGTATAATAGGACATAAAATTAAAGACATGGGAATAACAGGCAAAGTGGGAAAATGGATCTACAACTTCCTTAGTGATCGTCTGCAGGTCGTCAAAATTCAAGGTATATCATCATCAGAATCGGAAGTACGCAGCTCAGTACCACAAGGGACAGTACTGGCCCCACTCCTGTTCATTATCATGCTAACAGACATAGACAGCGGAGTAAACAGCAATAGTATAGTAACATCCTTTGCAGACGATACAAAGATCAGCAGAAAAATCAGCGATGTACATGACGTGGAGGCCTTGCAGAGGGACACGAAAAAATATACAAATGGTCAGAAGACAACAACATGTCATTCAACGCCGAGAAATTTCAGCTCTTGAGATATGGTAGAAAAGAAGAACTTAAACAGACTGCATATTATGCTCCAGATAGACAGGAAATTCAGAGAAGCATGAAAGCGATTGATCTCGGGATAATAATGACAGATGATGCGAAATTCGAAACACAAAATCAGATAGCGATAAATAAAGCAAAAAGAGTCGCCGGACAGGTTCTAAGAACGTTCAAGTGAAGGGACAGGACAGTAATGATTCCCCTGCTAAAAACACTGATTATACCAAAACTTGAATACTGCTCAGTTTTGACGTCCCCATATAAAAAGGAAGAAAACTAATAAACTAGAAGAAACGCAAAGGCATTTCACAGCCAAGATTGATGGCTGCAAAGAACTCAACTACTGGGAAAGACTACGTAAACTAAATCTGTACTCACTGGAAAGAAGAAGAGAGAGGTACATCATAATCTACATATGGAAAATGATCGAAAAACTGGTACCAAACCTAAAACTAAACCCAATTACCATTCAAACAACACTGGAAAATAGGAAAGGCAGAATGTGTAGTGTTCCCAAATTAAAAGCACGACAAGGGACCTCCTCAACCCTGAAGGAAAATAGCTTGGTTGTCAGGGGGCCAAGACTTTTCAACCAGCTTCCTAAGGACCTCAGAAACGTAACGGGGGTCAAAGTTGAAGTCTTCAAGAAAAGACTGGATGCCTGGCTCAGGACAGTACCAGATGAGCCGGGCGTGCCTGGCTATGTACGGTGGAGAGCGCAAGAAAGTAACTCGCTCCTCCACCAGGCCAGACCTAGAGGCGGGGCCACCAGCTTGACCTCCGTGTGAAGAGAGACCAACACACGAAACAACATAAGGTTCATAAGGTAAGGTATATATATGCACTAAAATCACAAAATAACACGTGATCTTATTAATAAGCAAACAACCACAGGGAAAAGGAAACACAAAGTCCGAGCGCTTTCGTGATATATTCACATTATCAAGGAGGAACAGAAAATAATGTGAATATAATGTGATAATGTGAATATATCACGAAAGCGCTCGGACTTTGTGTTTGTGTTTCCTTTTCCCTGTGGTTGTTTGCTTATATATATATATATATATATATATATATATCTCAACCGGTTCTAGATTTCCGACTGGGCCAGATATTTTTCCGATCACGGGTGGCAGTCGCCCCCTCTGTCCCCCCCTCAAGCTACTTCACTGAACTACCTACATGAATAATATTCTTAGGTCCCTTTGCCAACAGGAAAATGTTGAATTCGTCGATCTGTGGAGTCACTTTTTTAATAAAAAGGACTTATTTTTACGTGATGGTCTTCACCTGAATGGAGTGGGAGCAGTTCGTCTTGGTAGACTATATTACATAGCTCTGCGATGTCTTTTCAGGCATAAAATGGCGTGACTCCTACGGAAGCGATCAGTCTAACAAATTTTCCTTACGGTGAACGACTGCCTTCACGAAGAACCTCGATATTCTACTGCGGTACTCAAATTTTATAAATGTATTTTATATTAATGCTCGAAGTTTAAGATTTAAATATGATGAACTATTAAGTATTGTCCTTGACCAAAAATTTGAGGTTGTAGCAATTACTGAATCCTGGTTAAATACAGAGAATAGAAATTTTCTTGGAGAATATCATATTCCTTTTGGTTATGAGATATTCAACAATGATATAATAGAAAGAAGGGATAGTGGTACAGTATGTTCAGTCGCACTTAAACCCCAAAATTAATGTTTGCAAGTTTCCATTTATTAATAATAATAATAATAATAATAATAATAATATTATTATTATTACTATTATTATTAAATACTGTATATATGTGAGGGGAGAGATTACTGCGCAGTTCATTTTTTTAAGTATCCCAGGATAGAGCTTATCTGGACCATGATTTATTGGGATTAATTTTACCCATGGCCGAGAGTACTTCAGTTTTCTAATGGTAAAATGGTGAAGCTTTAAATGATCATAACTGAGCATGATTACGGGAACGGGAATGTTGTTTATATTTTCGTTCGTAAACACGGAAGAGAAGAATTTATTTAAAACTTCCGTCATTTGTAAGTCATCTTAACTTTGTTCGCTGTTTTCGCCTATGAGTGAACGACTAGTCTGCGAAGCTACATTTTATTCCTAACATAATTATAGAATTCCTTCAGATTCGATTTAATTTGGTTCGCTATATATATATATATATATATATATATAGTTGTGTTTACCTTTTGGCTCTTTTCCGTTCTACCCCAGCAACAAAAAATGAAATTATATATTATTTTCTACTGTAGTTTTACTTGCTAAATTCAATAATATGTATCTTATTTTGAAGAAATTAATAACAAAAGAGTTATAGTCCGTTTATTTTATTTAAAAGTAGAGATTGCATTTAAGATTTCGATAAAAATGTCCTTTCCTTTTTGTCTTCTCCTCCACAGAAATTCACATAAATAAGAATCTATCATATTTCTAGATGTTCCCCAATGTCTCTCGTTCCTTTGTTTAGCTAAATCAACTGTACGCCCTTGACGATTGGTTAGGTTAGGTCGTGATATTTTCGTTAGTTAGCCTTATAAGGTTAACTAAAGAATGCTGGGGTAGAACGTTATTTCCTTAACTATGTTTATGAAATTCCATTTATCATCCATAAGACCATAACAATATCTACAAAAGAGAGAAAAAATTAATAATTATAACCATAACTAATTAAAGCACGAATACTTTCTCCAAAATAAAATATATATTATTGAATTCAGCAAGTAAAACTACACTAGAAATTGTTGCTGGGGTAGAACGGAAAAGATCCACGTTTTTTACTAAATAATTTTTGCTTCGCTTTTTCAATAGCTTGTAAGCATTTTCATCGGACAAATTATTTGTTTCCTTAAATTTAAAATAGACGTTCCTTTTTAACGTTAACCTACTTTTAATTTCAGCATTCTACCATTTAGGTTTAACAGACTTCATGGATCACCTGAAGATCAGGGCCCCCAGCCTTCTTTAGTTAGCCTTATAAGGCTAACTAATGAAAATATCACGACCTAACCTAACCAATCGTTAGGTCAACTGTACGCCCTTGATGACTGTTAGGTTAGGTCGTGATATTTTCGTTAGTTAGCTTTATAAAGCTAACTAAAGAAGGCTGGGGGCCCTGATCTTCGGGTGATCCGACTTCGCCAGTCTTTTTACCTAATGGGATATTACTCGATTCAAAACGTTTAATATAATTAAAAAAAGAAATCCATTTTGCCATTAATATCATCGCACGAAAGTTGCAGTCAGTTTCATGTCACGAAATTTAACTCTCTTAAAATCCAAAACGTATTCCAGGCTCTTCGAATTATGAACATTAACTTCAATTTCAAATGTTATTTGCCTATGATCACTGGTGAAGAAGTAGTCTCCTACAGAGATATTATTACTTAAGTCTAGGGCTGTACTTAAAACTAAATATAGAATACTGCGTTCTCTAGTGGGTTCTTTGACATTTGAAAAAGTGAACTTTCGAGCAAACCATCGTACAGTCGACGACCGAAATTGGAATGTAAAGGACACCCCACTCCCTGCAAGGTAAATTAAGACCTCCCATAATTATCGCTACTTAGATAAAAAATTAATTCCTGAAGTCTATTATCACTATTGACAGTCTGAGAGGGAGGCCTATATATTAAATCTATAATTAATCTCTCTCGTGAGTTGTTTTTAATTTCAACAACCGTCGCATTTATATTATCAATTTCCGCAATGTTTTTAATTATGAGTGTTAAGTGCGACTGAACGTATAGCATTGTACCACCACCTCTTAATTGCGGTAATGGTGTGAAATTAGTAGGTAAACATTTTAATTCTAATGAAGCTAAACATTTTTTCTTCAATCGTATAATTAATTTGTGGAATGGATTGCTAGCCAGCGTAGTTCAAAGTCGAGTCCTTTAAAAAGAGAGAAGATCTTGCCTTAAATCTCCAGTTAGGAGCATTTGTTAGCGCATAAAAGTATCGTACACTTTTTACTCAGATTCCCTCCTCTTTACTTTAAAATCTTCACTTCATCTTGAAATTTCTTTCCTTCCTTCTTTGCTTTAAACTTTCACTCGTCTTTAAACTTTCTTACATCTTTTAACCTTCCTTCTTAAACAGACAGCCTCGTGGGGACCAGAGACGGTCTGTCGCTGTTTGGTGTCCTTCGTATTCTTTTCTATAATTCTGAAGTTTGATTTAACCGTAATTTTATGTAAGCTTTATCGTAAAATCTATATTTAATTATCATATAGTAATATATTTTATAGATCAATTCGAGGAAATATTACTTAAGCCTCCTACATACCCAGTGATTGGGTGTTTACGAGACATTTACGCGCGTATGTAACCTCTTCATTTTAAATCTATTGCCATTTTATTTTAACACCTGTATCTATGATACAACGAGTCTAGTAATATTTTAATGATGGAAAAATATTGCTATACGTATATATATATAAATTACCGGCATAACTGTTTTGCTTTGTGAAATGTGTCTGCGTCGTCGCAAACTTACTTCCGTAACACCGCTAATTAGATTGGCGTGCGTGGAGTCGTGTTTCCTTAACGTCACATTACAGTTGGATTTGAAAGTTCCCGCGTTTTCTGTCATATTTCCGTCTTTTAAAATAACTCGAAAGGAATGATAATTGAGCGAGATAAACTTCACAAAAAATTGCGCGCAACTAATCTCTTCTAAATATATTCCGAATACGTAACACGCTTCTAAATTATCTTTGAACGTTATCATAACAGGATGTGGGGAATTTTTTTTTTTAGTTTTGATAAACTTTTTGTTATTGCAATTATTATTATTTGTAATAATAAAAGTCCAAGTTTTAATCGTATCTTTCTTACGTCGTTATACTTCCATCACATTAAAAAAAAGTAAACAAAAACAATCTTCCCGTGCCGGACGGTACGGATAATAATAATAATAATAATTGGGCCTCCTATTTCAAGCAATATGCACAAACGAAAGAAAATAAATCCTACCACATAACCTACATAACTAAGAGTATATTACTGAAAGCAATTATTTAATACTAAATAACAATGAATGCATGCATTCATACATACATACATACATACATACATACATTATGAAAAATCTCATTTCCCAAGGATTTGGGGCGAGAAAGCAGAAAACAAATCGGATGTAAAATAGAGAAGTTAGTGAAAATGAAAAAAGGCAGAAAGTAAAGCTTTATTCTTGCTCTTTGTAGGGAGAAAGAGGAAGGATGGGTCTCCAACCCAATCCTTCCCCTCCTGTATCGTAGGAGATGTGGTTAGCTGCACCTTCTGGCGAGGAGTGGAGTCGCCACGTCCATGCACCATAACGATGGATGATGTACACTAAAAAATGAAGTTCAAACGAAATATAGTCAACTTTAATATAGCACTGAATACGATCTGAGATTCCTATGTATCAATGTCAGGGGAGAAACGGTGGGGGTTGACAGTTATTAGTCCTTGATTTAATCAACCTAATGTTTTCTCTTGGGGAAATACTCTACGCGTAGGAGTAATAGTTATGAATTAAGAAAATTATGGCATTCAATAGCGGGTTTTAAGTTTTCGCAGAGCCTAAAATCTTTGTATTTCGTGCATTTAATTGTGAAGTAATTTGTTGTACGATACAACAGTTATATATATATATATATCGTTAACCTCGTTTAGGTTCCGTGTGTTGGTCTCTTCACACGGTCGTTAGGCTGGTGGCCCCGCCTCTAGGCCTGGCTTGGTGGGGGAGTGAGTTGCTTTCTTGCGCTCTCCACCGCACATAGCTAGGTACACCCGGCTCATCTGGTACCGTCCTGAGCCAGGCATCTAGTCTTCTTTTGAATACTTCAACTTTGACCCCTGTAACGTTTCTGAGGTCCTTTGGAAACTGGTTAAAAAGTCTTGACCCCCTGACAACCAAGCTATTTTCCTTCAGTGTTGAGGTCGTCCCTTGTCGGGCCTTTAATTTGGTAACACTACATATTTTGCCTTTCCTATTTTCCAGCGTTGTTTGAATGGTAAATGGGTTTAGTTTGAAGTTTGGTACCAGTTTTTCGATCATTTTACATATGTAGATTATGGTTTACCTCTCTCTTCTTCTTTCCAGGGAGTACAGATTTAGTTTACATTGTCTTTCCCAGTAGTTGAGTTCTTTGCAGCCATCAATCTTGGCTGTGAAATGTCTCTGGGTTTCTTCTAGTTTATTGATTTCTTCCTTTTTATATGGGGACGTCAAAACTGAGCAGTATTTAAGTTTTGGTATGATCAGTGTTTCTCAGCAGGGGAATCATTACTGTCTTGTCCCTCCTTTTGAACGTTCTTAGTACCTGTCCCGCCACTCTTTTTGCTTTGTGTATCGCTGTCTGATTTTGTGTCTCGAATTTGGCATCATCGGTCATTATTACCCACAAGTCGACCGCTTTCGGGCTTCTCTGAATTTCCTGTCTATCTGGAGCATGATATGTGGTCTGTTTAAGTTCCTCATTTCTACCAAATCTCAATAGCTGAAATTTCTCGGTGTTAAATGTCATATTGTTGTCTTCTGACCATTTGTATATTTTGTTCGTATCCCTCTATCCCTCTGCAAAACATCCACTTCATTTGCATCGCTGATTTTTATGCTGATTTTGTATCATCCGCAAAGGATATATATATATATATATATATGTGTGTGTGTGTGTGTGTGTGTAAAAATGAACAATGAATAATTCCTATCCTATGCTCATATATCCTTATATTCATTCGTATAATTCTTATATTCATTTATATAATTCGGATATTTATATAATCCTTATATTCTTATATATTTATATTCATATAAAACTTATATTCATATGTATCTACGTTCATATATATTAATTTTTACATAAGGACCAAAATTGCATAACGCAAGTTTGGATAAAATTTTGATTTGCTTTGCTTTCTATTTTTGCCAAATAATTGGTGAATTGTTTCTTTTGAACTTGCTTAATAATTTTTTTCAGATTTAGCTTAATAATGAAACCTGATCAAATTTTGCAATGTCTATTTTCTGTATACATTCTCTCTTCGTTATAAAAGATGAAGTCATGTCTTGCCTAACGTTTAATTTTAACTCTTAAGCCTTTAATTTTTGCTCATATGCATGTTTAAGTGTAAAAATGCATATTTCAATTTCCAATTTTAGTTAACTCGGCAGATCATGATAAAATCAGATCTGTCAATACGCGGTTTAAGATAAAAAATATGGCTTCATCTTCAAATATCTTGTTTATCTGTTTAGACTTTGCCACAGCTAAAAAATTTACCTTGTCTTCAAATATTGTGCAAAAATAATGTAGCCTATAGAGGATAGAAACGTAACAAGTCAACATTAAATAATAATGATGTTAACAAAATTTAGGTATATAAACCCATGCAAATTTTCAAACTGTGATTCTGACTATTCTGATTAGACTGATCTAACTTAGAAGCTGAGCATTACCTGTAACATTTTAGCAGTAAATTACCGTAAGAAAAAGTCTTTATCTTCTCCTTCGAGCCTTGCTCTCTTTAGACAGCTTAGTCTTAAATAGAGAAGAATAATTTCCCGATCCGTTACAAGAAGAATCGGGGAATTTAATCAGCTTCACAGAATCCTCCGATCCACTACAAGAAGAAATCGGAGAGTAGTATAGAAGAAAACTACTGCGATTCCCTATACGGTACCAGCTACTCCAGAGTAACAAATCCGTTGCTGCCACCTAACCAGAACCCCCGTCAACTTCGAACTGATTAAAGCCATAGACGGAGGGGTTAACATTATATATATATATATATATATATATATATATATATATAGTGTTGACAAGCGCAAATGGACACCATGATGATCGTCTTCAAGAACAAATGGCAAAGCTCATCATTGGAATGCCAGAACGTGCCACCTTTACATAACGCAAAGAGGAAAGCAACACTATTATAAATATATTAATTATTAAGTCAATAAATTTATTATTATTTACTGACTCTTATTATTAAATTGAAAACTACAGAAAAAAAAAATCAAAGGTGTCTATTTTTGTCAACCTCCCTCCCTTCTCTCTCTCTCTCTCTCTCTCTCTTCAACAAATCGTTGGAGTCGGGCCAGGTGCCTGGTGACTGGAGGGAAGCCAACGTGACCCCTATCTTTAAGAAAGGGGATCACGAAAGTCCAAGGAACTATCGTCCCATTAGTCTCACTTCAGTTGTAGGTAAATTATTAGAGGGGATAATAGCAGATAGGACCGTTGACCATTTGGATTCCTACAAGCTGCTTGGGGACTCCCAACATGGGTTTAGACGGCATAGGTCGTGTCTCACCAACTTGCTCGAGTTTTTCCACGTCATGTTGAGTGAGTGTGATAAGAATAGGGCGATTGATATACTTTTTCTCGACTTTCAGAAAGCCTTTGATAAGGTACATCACCGCCGGCTAATGGCGAAAGTGCGCGCGCTGGGTATCGGTTGGGAAATAGGTAGGTGGATTGAAAACTGGCTGAAGAATAGGCGGCAGAGGGTTGTAATTAAAGGGGTTAGTTCGGGTTGGGCCTTGGTCACTAGTGGGGTTCCTCAGGGTTCCGTTTTGGGGCCACTGTTGTTTATCATTTACATAAATGATATAGACGGTGGCATCGTCAGTCGGATCGCCAAATTCGCTGATGACACCAAGCTTGGGGCCAATGTTGGGACGCCCGAAGCGATCGAGGAACTGCGTGCGGACCTAGGTAGAATAGGAGAGTGGTCCGAAAAATGGCAAATGCCGTTTAACTTGGGTAAATGCAAGGTGATGCACATTGGCTACGTCAATCCCAAGTCGGACTACTCGATGTTGGGGAGTAATATCGAGGCGACTGATTTGGAAAAGGACTTGGGTGTGCTAATTAGCAGCGACCTTAAGTTTACCAAACAGTGCGTAGAGGTAGAGAAGAAAGCCCAGAAGCTGTTGGGTTATATCAGGAGGCAATTTCAGTTTCGGAACAAGGAGATTGTGCTCTCTCTCTGTACAATTCCCTGGTTCGGCCGCACCTGGAGTATGCTGTACAGTTCTGGTCGCCCACCCTCAGGAAAGATATTGAGAGGCTGGAGCGAGTGCAGGCGAGGGCCATAAAGAAAGTTAATCCCTTCCGTTAGGCATATGGGCTACAATCGACGGTTACGCGCCCTGAACTTGTTTTCGCTGGAAACTCGGAGGCTGCGCGGTCAACTCATCGAGGTTTTCAAGTTCTTACACGAGTTCAACGATGTCGATTTTAGAAGCAAGTTTAGTTTAAATGATAACCCAACTCGCAACAATGGTTGGAAGTTGGATTTGAAACGGTTTAGGACTAGTGTGTGTGGGAATTACTTTACGTATAAGATCTGTGACACGTGGAACAGGTTACCTTCAGAAGTTGTGAACAGTTCCTCCGTGGATCATTTCAAGAAAAGGTTAGACCAAATCTTGCACACTATTTGAGTGTGTAGAAGATTTTCCCTGGCACCCATTGCCATTGGTACCTCCTCGGTATGAGCCGCAAGGCCTTTTGAGGTACTTCTTTTCCTTGTAACTCCTTGTAACTCTCTCTCTCTCTCTCTCTCTCTCTCTCTCTCTCTCTCTCTCTCTCTCTCTCTCTCCTCTCTCTCTCTCTCTCTCTCTCTGAAGTTTGTTAATTATAATGTATTTAAGTTTAATTAATTATTATGAATGTGTTTAAAATCTTGTTTAGCTTATCTTTAAACCTCTCTACGAAAGTACTGTTTACTACTTCGGGTGGCAATTATTCCATGTTTGCTGTTTTGCATACATGAAGTTACCTCAAATACTCGTTCTATATTATTTTAGAAATGATATAGAAATAATCTTTAGAATAATTTTAATAACAAAAATAATTACTAAATGTAAAAGTGAGTAAATAGTACTTCCACAGATATGGTTAATAATAAAAGTAAGCTGTAGAAGGTCTTAAACGCATTCAAAATAATTATTAATTAATTAATTAATTAAACTTAAATATATAACTATGATATATGTCGTAAAGCGTTTATGCTTAAGTCAATTTGTTTAAGAGATTGAATTTTTATTTTACAGTATTTCAGACCTTTCTCGCCGGACATCCTGTATATGTTAGTCAAAGTGTGTAGCCATTTCGCGTAATAGCTGAAACTTTTAGTCATTTCGCGAAATGACCGTTTCATTTGGTCATTTCGCGAAATGACTAAAATCTTCAGCCATTATGCGAAATGGCTGAAATTCCACCTTGGTCATTTCGTACAAGATCATTTGCCCGGTTAGGTCAACTGTATGCCCGGTTAGGTCAACTGCATGCCCTTGACAATTGGTTAGGTTAAGTTGTGTTATTTTCGTTAGTTTTAACGAAAATAACACGACTTAACCTAACCAACTGTCAAGGGGATACAGTTGACCTAATTGGGCATACAATTCACCTAACTGGGCATACAGTTGACCTAACCGGGCCTTCAATGGTGGACATCGGAATAACATTGAAGGCCCGGTTAGTATTTGAAAACCTCTATATTGAAAATTCAAATGTGTTCAAATGTATTCAAATGTGTATTTGAAGAGTGTTTCTAACTTATTTGAACAGACCTGTGGAAGTATGTAATTATGTTTTAGCAGATTTAGTTAGTTAAATAAAGGTTTCCAATTTTATTGTGATGTTTGTTATTTCTATGAATTCATGACAAAAGTCATATTGGATAGAAGAGTGGTTGCGAAGTAGGAAACAGAGGGTGGTCGTTGATGGAGCGGAGTCGTGGTGGGCTAATGTAGCGAGTGGCGTTCCTCAGGGTTCTGTATTGGGCCCCTTGCTTTTTCTTATATATATTAACGATTTAGATGTCGGCCTAGTCAGTACAGTTTCAGAGTTTGCGGATGAAACGAAGCTGGGTGGTAGGGCGATTAATGACGAAGATAGAGGTAAAATCCAGGAAAATCTGAATAAAATCGTTGATTGGTCAGTCACATAGCAAACGAGATTTAACGTCGATAAGTGCAAAATTTTACATATAGGTTCGCGTAACGG